>JADLZN010005485.1:0-160471 GCA_018155175.1 Sinocyclocheilus anophthalmus | reverse complement strand
TTCTCTCAGGGACATTCAAAACAAACACACTAAACCCTTTTTATTTGTTTTTGTGTGCAGATGTTTGTGTCTTGGTTGGCCGGGACAAACAAATGATGAAGTAAACATGGAATTATTCACCTCTGGGTAAAGATACATATTTGAAAAAACTGAATGTGAGTGCTTCCAAACTCCTGCAAAGATTTTAATGGCCATTCCAGAGCAGTGCTGGTAAGCATTAGGAGGTTTTAGATGTTGAGTTAGACATTTGAGATTGGAGTAGCATTAAAATAAAGGATTCCTGTCTGTAGACCTCAGTGTCATACGGCATTATGTTGACTCAGATGTTGACATATGGACTAAATATTCCCTACTGAAAAATAAGCATGTAGTTGTAATATTAGTTTACCACAAATACAAACTACAATCATGTTTGAAACTCCCCTTTGGGCAATTTGATTACCTTGTTGGCTCAAGTAATTCATCTGGACAGTGGTGTAGTGCTGGTTCGGGTCAGTCATGAAGCTGTTGTTTCGTGCGTGTGCTCTGCGTGTGGAGGTGCATTCAGACCGATCTGTGGGGAATTGAACTGCTTGAATCCTGCCATTTTTATAACTTCCAGCTTCCCCTATCTGCAGTCTGTAATTGCAGACTTCCAATCATGCTGTTTACACAGAAGAAGGACTTTTTTTATCTTCTTAACCCTCCCTTCCCCTCACGGAGCTTCCACCATCCCTAGACCTGATGGCAAAGTCAAGGAGACTGCACGGTGTCCCATTTGCCATTTTAGGCTTCGTAAGGGTGCTCATGAGCGCCCCCTATGCAAAATAACACCACAAAAGTGTCAGAAGGCTGGAGGATTTCAGTAACAGCAACATAGTGATGGCCTGGAAGGACAGTAACACCCAGTCAGAAAATAAACATTGCCTCGGAAGTTTCTGAAGGTTATTTCAAGCTTCAAAGTGTTTAGTACTTCTCTAAACATGTAATAGTTCTGGCTTTTGAGGATCACTTTATGCAAACATTGAGTTCTCGAACCTTTCTTGCAGGGATGTGCACCATTCAGAATTGAATTGAAAATGGATTTTAAATTCCTCTTTCTGTCCTTCTTATAAAATGTTCTGCTCTCTAGATCTCCTTATAAGACTGGCTTACAGTACTGAATGCAACCCATCAAACCACAGGCAGATTTGTTCTGTTTCTGAGCAATTTGAAAATGTGTTGACACAACAACTCTTTTCCCTGTAGTCCATTTCAAAGAACAGTAACAAGTAAGCCACATAAGAGCTGTGGATATCCAGCATTTCACCACCTCAAAGAAGGGAATGTAAGACATCTTGATCTGTTCATGTGAATGGATTACACAATATAATGATTGTATTGCACAGTGTGTAAACTCAAACCTGGCCTTCTGTGTGCTGCGGTCTTTGGGGTGGCTGGCGGAAACGATATCCCCCTGAATCCAAAGCTGCCAATTACAGACCCCAGAATTAGTCTACCACTAGTCTATGTCTATACTGATATTCCTGATGTGAGAGGGTTAAAAGTAAAAGCGTTCAGTCCCAGCTGGCTCTCAGGCTGACGTAGAAGAGCCAGGCTGAGCTTTGCATCACTCTGAATTGGAGTTTGAAGGTGGCCATGGTGGAGATGTGAAATTGGCCTGTGTCATGGAACAGTTGAGCTCATTGCTCACTAAATGATTAGTCAAACTGGAGTTGTCTCAATGTTATAAGCTCTGAGAGTGAGAATGATCTGTAGGGTCTGTCATTTGAAATTAAAGATGAAGTAATATAAGACCCAGCTCCATGGTTTTGGAGCGGCAAAACAAGTAAACATACTTGTGAGTGTGTGTTTATCCTTGAATGCTGCTAGTACAGTATGTGTTCACTAAATGAGTATGTGCCTGGGACATAGTCAGCAGTTGTGACCAGCTTATTATGTCATCTGGAGCTTCGATGGATTTCTTCTACTGGAAGTGCAAGCAAGATAGAGATGTTTTTAGCATTTGAATATACTACATTTCAATTTCAAGAGCAACCTGCTCATCAAATACCAGAAATTGTGCATGTTTTCAGCCTGTGGGTCAGCTCAGATAGAGTGCGGTCATACTAAGAGTTTTGAGTAAGGTCAGAGATCATGTTAGGACAGTTTGACGGGAAGTTAAAGACAATAGAGTACTGTCAGAAATGATTGTGAGTTGGAACGGCATCTTTGATTCAAAGAAAAATCCAGTTCAGTTTTTCTTTTATCCAGTGCCCATATTCGGTCTCATACACTGTATATTCTGTTTCACACATTCCTCGATTGTAACTTTATTTGTGGACGAGGATCTTGTTGATGCACATTCTGTGATTCATAGTGTAGTGTGAGTACCAACACAACAGAGGATGAGTCTTTTAAATGTCTTTAAATGCGCACAGTCATTCATACATTTATATACACTACACTAAGATTTAGGGCTGCCACTAATGACTATTTTTATTTCAATTAATCTATCGACTAATTGATCGATAACTAAACGAATTAATTTCCCACCAAAACCAAGCAACAATTACATAAGAATATTGTATTAAACATATTATAAACCAAATGAAATCCAAAAGTAAAAAAAGCAAAGTGCAAGAAGCAAGTGTCCATCTCATAGTCCAAATCACTGAAATCTAAGTTCAGTATTATAGTGTAAGAATGACAAAATATCCATGTGTTCTAGTCTACTAATAATAAAATTATAATCAAAAAAACATTTTTAAAGGAGTATTTACCAGAAATATTATTTACCAGAATTTATTTAGGAGAAAAATGTAAATGTGCAGTTTTCTGAAAGAAAAAAAAACTTTTTTTTTTTTTTTTTTAATAAAATAAAATAAGTTAACTGGAAATGCTTGTGATATTAAAATTTAATGGAAACCATTAAAATGGAATCCAGAAAAGTAATGGAAAACACAGAATTTGGTGACGATAAAAATGTAAAACTCAATTAACTAGACAGGCATTTTATAATAAAATGTAATTTAACATGAAAACAGAGTATAGAGAAAATGAAATGGAAATAAAAAATGAAATTTGGAATAATAAACCACGGATTTCATAGTGCCCTATAATTCAGTATTTTTTTGTGGTAATAAAATAGATGTAAGGGAACAATTACCCTTTTAATCCTGTAATACCCAAATATAGAAAAAAAGAGCAACATTTTTTTTGACCTCTCAGATATTGTTTTAGGAGACCTCTGATGTAGAAATTAAAGATTTTTCAAATTTTTTACATTTTAGTAAGTTTTTAGGGAAATGTTGTAATATTGCAATGTTGGCCCTAGTTAGGAGCAGAATTTCTGTATTTGTACTCACTTTGTCTGAACAGATATACAGAGCATTTAAGCATTCATTTGCATGGTTGATTGCTTACTTAGCCCCATAACAGTATATATCATGAGTAATAATCACAAAACAATCATATTTTATTATGAATAAGCATTTATTAATAAAAATATTGAAAAAAAAAATGTATAAAACTTTTTTTCTATCACTTTCAATGTGGTTTGAATGAAGTCTGTGATTACTCGCAGTGATAGTCCCTAAGACAGTTCTTTTCATCTGAGAAGCACAGGCGAACATTGCACTTGCTACACATTGTGTTTGTGTATTCATTATTGCAGTGTCTGCAGCGTCCTCTCATCGTCTTTACTGGGAAATGTGCAATCATGTCTGCAGCGTACATCCAGTGGGGGGTGATCCGATGACCTCTTGGCTGGGGTACTCACATCTGTCGTGGATGGTCTCTTCTGAGGATCCAAAGGGCTCCCTGATGTCACCGTCTGTGTGAATGTGTTCGTCTTCCCTGAAGATGGTCGCCCTCTCTTGGGTGTTGTGTTGTGTTTGTTCACCAGGATGAGAGAGGTTGCAAGTTGTGCCTGAAACTGTCTCCTGTTCAGTATCTCTTTCTTAGTCATCTTCAGCGCTTTATAGTCCCGCTTGTAGAGGAGCCAGGCGTTAATCACAGCAAGGATGATGGTGTGCCAGAAGATGTAAATGTACCAGCGGTGGGATTTCATGGGGAACTTGTACTTGGCAGCAAATGAGTCCAACAAATCCACACCTCCCATGTGTTTGTTGTAGGTACCAACAATGTAAGGCCTCTCAACATCAATGATGGTTTTGGTGGCTTTGTCCCAGCGCTGAATCTTCTGCACAGGTTCTGGTCCAGCAAAGGATGACACAAGTGTGACCATTCTGTTGTCATACCATTTGACAGTGCAGATGTTGTGGCTCCCCTCCACTGAAACCTGTCACGGGGCACGGTGTGTTTTTTTGGTTAGGGCTTGATGTCCACATCATCATTGGCTGGTGGTTTTCTTTGTCCATTTCACCTGCATCTTCATTCTCTGAGTCACTTGCATCAGTGTCATCTGAGTCCATTTCAAAATCGCTCTCTCCATTTTGGACTGCAGCAATCACATCCTGCACACTGAATAGATTACCTTTCTGCGCTGGTGGCATTCTGAAATAGAAAAAGTAAAAAAAAAAAAAATAAGTGAATAATATTTATGGGTCTTATATTGTAGTAGATAAACTGAAAGACTAGACAGGGTGGTAAGCCATGTGTCGAGGGTAGAGATCTAAGTATTATCCATCAAAGTATTATCATTTCAATGCAAATGCCAATCAAAATTCCACTACTTCATTCAAACAATACTGTCTGGCTGGCCTATTATGCTCTCTATTTATCATACTAAAAGGAACACATGCATCCCCCCAGAGCACTTACAGGTTCATATTCAAGACCATTCACACCTGTCCCTGAACAATGCAACAGGCATCCCCCCAAAAAATCCAGAACATTCAGAGCCTGTTTTTCTATCTCCTAATGCTATAAACTGCTACTTGGGCAACACTCATAAAAAATCTCAGGATCATTTAGAAGTTAAAAAACAAACAAAAACTACAAAGATACAGGGAGTTTCAAATACCACATACAATTTATTCCTGTGTTTAATTATGGTCTAAGCTAAAATAAGTACAAATTTAACAGAAAAGCACATTTAAAACTTAGTTACAATGAATCATCTAACAGTTTAAATTTCAATTTGTGACCATGTGAGAAGTGCAGTGTCCTTATGTAATGTGTAAGGAGCACAGGCTATTTTGACTACCACTCTGGCCCAACGTTGTAGAATTACAACATAGACTTAACAAGCTCTAAATCAAATTTGATTAATGTTTTCCAAAATAACTAAATATGTATGTGTTCTAGACATTGTAATAAACACAAAAAAAATATGTAAGGAATTTTACTTACTTGAATCTTGACAAATCCAGTCATGCAAAAAAAGGAGATGAGCTCAACACGAAGTTTGCAGGTAGAGTGAGTTCATGGCCAGATGACCGGACCTATAAACACTTCTTCTATCCAATAGCATTGTGAGGACAAACAATATAACCCATTAACTATGTAAATGTGGTCTTTTTTGCAGGCCTTTTTAAAAAATTGTTAAAAGTGACGTTGTAATTCTGCAACAGTGGGCTTTACAGGGTTAAAATGACTTAAATACATATATAATAGCAATGAGGCAATAATAATTAGTTCAAATAAGTATCAAAAGCAAGAAATCATATGATTTTATTAAACAAAATACATAATGTATTACAAACAATAGAGTTAATGTACATTACGCATTACAATAAAGGCCTGCAGGGGGCACCAACGGCCTGATCATTATTTTTACACATTACTGTGCGATCTACTCCTTGCTTAATATTGACCAAGCACCATTTAATTCAAATGTCCACTTAATCTTTAATATTTGGTCATTTCTCTAGGACAGAAATGCTATAGCCACTGTAATTAAAAGAATATGTGGACATCAAAACGTGTTAACTCAGACGGAGGGTTTTTATTTTGAAACCGTGATGTATTATCCTGTGTTTGCGTAGATTTATAAATGATTTACCTTGCAAATCTGATGAAATGGTGCACGTTGCATTCCCAGATGAGTGTTATAATAAACCCAAACTCACAACAACATGCAGAGATGGAGTTTGAGACGCTCCACACATGTAAATGATAACAGTTCCTGTGGAACTACTGTGAACGGAGCCGCTGTGTGACGCATGTACTTAACCTACACGCATGTAAATAATTAAAGCGTAGATACTGTATTAGAATGATTTAATTAAAACGTAGTGTTTGTGAATACACAATTATGCTTAGCCTAATTATGATTTTTAAATGGGTTTAATATATCATGCAGCCTTGGGTAACAGACTAATAATGGATGAATTCCAAACGGCTTTTTTGCGCCCTTGAAGGGCACTTCGGGACGGGGACGCCATTTGTAGGGACGTTCCAAACGAAAGTGAACAACTGAATCCCTTCACGAAGGGCTTTTCCAGAAGTCTGTTAGTGAAGGAAACATATGGCCACTTCGCGAAGTGAGTTAGGAGATCTTGTGAGGAATTTTAAAGCAAAGTTGTGGTTGATTTCGACACAAACGTAGGTAGAATAAGTTAATTAAATTTGTCTTTATTTTAATGTAGGCCTAATACAAAATATTTTTCATCAGAAATATTATTTAAGATGGTAGTGTAAGCAAGTTTAGTTTGAAAAAGCTTAATAGTAAATAAGACACAATTAGACAATATTTGAATAAAATAATAATAATGAGAAGAAATATATATTTGCAACAACTGATGGAGTACTGAATGCTGCATGCACGCCAGCGTTGTCAAGGTAACATTTGGTCAGTCATTCCCTTTGCCAAGAGAGTTCCAAACTCTTATATGAGACAGTAATGCCCTACACCCTTCAAAGAACACACTTCAAGGGCTCTGCCCTTCGAAGGGAGTAGGGCATAGGGATGCTCACTTTCGTTTGGAATTCGCCCATCGTGTTTTATACATTCTCGTCCGTGAAATGCGTATTTTGGCGGTTAGTCGATGCAAGCAAAAATGAAGTCGAGGATTTAAAAAAATCAAATAGTCCAATAAAATCGACGAATCGCGACAGCCCTACTAAGGTTTTGGGTCAGTACAGTACGAAGAAGTCTCATATGCTCACCAAAGCTGCAGTTAAAAAAAACAGTATAGACAGTAATATTGTAAAATATTATTGCAATTTACATTAGCTCTTTTCTTTGATAAATAGAAAGTCAAATAAACTAAATTTATTTGAAATAAAAAATTGTAACAATGTAAACGTCTTTACTGTCATTTTTGAACAATTTAATGCATCCTTGCTGAATAAAAGTATTAATTTCTTTCAAAACATATAATACTTTTAAATGGTTTGATATGTATAAGCATGTGTTTAAGCAATATTTATATAGTAGTATCACAAAATGTTTGAAATATTATGTTTTTTTTACGTCTCTATAATGTCTTGCCTAGACCACCAGAATCCTCAGTCAAAATTTAGGATTCCCCACCTTTAAAATTCAATTTTAACTCCTGGATAATGTCATGTTGTTGCATAAAGTGGGAGTTAACTTACTGCAACACTCTTTTTGTGTGGCCGTATGTCAAGAAATCCAAACACCATTCAGTGTATTCATTTATGCATATTTTGTGTTTATGTTAAGGTGGGGACCTGAGAACCAACATTTACCCTAGATTTTGTCATTGTGGTCTCACGTTTAGCTCATTTGAAAAGCTTGCTTCATCTCACATGGTTTCAATCGGCCTGTCCTGGAGACCTCAGGGGCTGTGACTGGGGTGCAGACTGCCCTGTGTTGCAGGGGAGCAGACGAATGCACGGAAACCAATACCTGGAGAGAGCTCAGTGTGTAGAAGGAGAGATCAGGGAATGCAGGGAGGGAGAAATGAAAGAGGGAACCTCAGTTAATGAGGTCTAACACACCATTGCTCCCGGCTCCATCAACACTCCCCATCACTCTATTCAAGTTGTTTTCACTAACACTTGAGAGATGGCACATGTTGAATAAGAGAGGAAATGCTTTTTTTCCCCACATTTTTTCTCAACAGTCAAGAGGTGCTGAACTCTTAGGCTCCTCCCCAGCGTTTCCCATGACATTTCATCCCATCTCATTCCTCCCTAGCTCTCTGATGCAACGTAGCATGATCTTTTCATTCTTATAAAATATTCATCACACAGACGGGAAGAAGCAGGAGCCCCGTGTTTGCTCTCTCACTGTGTGTTTCAGCTCTCGGCGGGAAGAGGAAGAGCTGAGCTGGTGGAGAGATGAAACACAAACAATGATGGTCTCTATTCTTTGTCACTGTTTTGGAACGGTCTGTTTTGTGTAAGGCTGTGATTTCCAGATAAGTAATTTGTGGATGGGTCATTGTAGCTTCTTCGCAGCAGAGAAGGTCGCTTTGGGTCAGGGGTCCATGCATATCAGGAGAGGTTGACTTCTGGGTAAAACTACTAAACACAGTGCGGCTCATGTATCAATCTAACGTAGAAACGAGCGCAGATCTGTGCGCACAAATCAACTTACGACAGAGTTCACGTGTGATTTATGAAACATTCGTATGCCGCCAATCTCATCGTACGAATGATCGCATGTTGATAAATGTGGCGCCAGAAAACAATCGTCATTTGAATGTCACGCCCTTAAAAACACCCTGGTTTAGAAGCCTCGCCCTAGAGTTTACGACACGGAGAAACGAAACCCGGCCAAAAAGAGGAAGTAATCTCGCTAAAGAGAAATTGATCTCACTCCAAAAACACCCGTTAACCTTGTAATTGCAAACAATTAGGCTACATTAATATATGTAATTTATATGTATATTAAAATACTGGTAAATATAAACAGCCCATTTAGTTCCCCTCACTCTACAACAAATATTTTAAATTTAACGGTATTCAAAACAGAACAAGAATGAAAAATAAGTAGTTATAAAATTATATTTTTAACCATAAAATAAATCTAATTAGGCTATAGTGCCATTCATTATAAACAGCATACAAATATCAAGCAAAACTGAAACGGCATTGGGATCACGAGCCTGTCTCACATCACAAGAATCCAAATGTTTCCATTTTTGCAATATTTGTAACATTTGTTTGCATAACTATTATTCATAATGCAGCCTAAACATGGCTTTATACTTCACTCATGTTCTAATATCCATGTAAAATCCTTCACATGTGCAAAAATGTTTATTGTTTGGGCGCTGCACGCTGATTTTACAGAGGACCTTTTCAAATAAACAGTGTAACTTATGTTTGGTTGACTGCATTTTAGTTTGATGATGAATGGCTGAAATGTCAGGCAACGCTAGAACTAATGTTGTCTGTGTGTGCGTGAGGCGCCTGTGCGATCAGAAGGGTTCAATCAAATAAAGATATAAAGAAAATAAATTAAATGCATTAAGAGTGTCAAAAAAACGAGCGTAGCCTATACTTGTTGCACAGTGTCCCCCCAGTGTGTCCCCCCCCCCCACCCCCCCCCCCATTTGTTTAATCTTTTAATCTATTATAGCCTATTATATATTTTGTGTGGTCCTATTTATTTTATTCCTTTTATATACTTAATTTCTGTTTTTCTCCTTTCACAGAAGCGCAGCAGTTGCATGATGCGACGATTGAATCCTCACGCTGCTGCTATTCGCACATATAAAGCCCTGTTCAAAACAACAACAAAAAAAGACATTCCAATCTTACTGATTAACGATCGACTAATGAGCTACGTTTGACGGTCAGGAATATAAAAATAAACAAAATGCTGTCAATCTACAATTCCCCACCGTATTTACTATGCTGCGCACAAGTTAAAACTTGCGTACACGAGCTGAGACCAGAAGTGAGATTTGATCGTAGCCACCGCTCACTTCCATATTGATAAATTCCAAATTTTGCGTTAAAACAACCGTACGCCCAATTTTCTGTCGTACGTTCATTTCGTATATGAGGCACAGTGGCTATAGGGGTCGGGAGGCAGTTCTGTCAACAGAGCCAGGTCCCAGATCTAAGATTCTTCTCCAGACTTGGATTTACTTCTCCACCTGGATTTACTGGATACTCTATCCAGTGACCACTTCTCAATGCCCTATGCCATTATTATATTCTTAACAAGCAGTTTAGTAAATTTCAAGTCATTACCGATTGAGGAGTTGAGGAGATAAATATGAACATTACTGTGAATGACCCCTCTGCCCTTAGTTTTCTCAGCAGGGTTTGTTGCGTGAAGTGGACACATTTCCTGTTGACAGGAGCTGACAGAGGCTCCCACAAGAACTGAAATCTTTGTAAGCATGATATATTTCAAAGAACATTGTCTTATTCCATGATGCAGTTCCTGTGAAAGTCTGCTTCTGCTTCACAGTAGTTGTGATGTCAGTTGTGACTTTATTTCCCGTAATTGTCTCACAAATGTGACTTTACATCCCACAGACTTTATATCTTACATTTCTCACAATGTGATTATCTCATAATTTTGACTTCTTGTAATTGTAATATATCTCACAGTTGTGATGTCTTGTGATTCTTCTCACAAACCCGGCTGTATTTTGTTTTTTTATAAATGTGACTTTACATCTTATAAAATAACCATCTCACAACTAGCTTTTTTTTCTCATAATTGTGACATTATATCACTTCTGATCAGAGAATTTTACATTTAGAATTTTAAAAAATCGTAGCTTCACCAAAATGGTACGAAACTTGGTGACTTTTTTTTTTTTTGTTTTGTTTTTGTTTTTTTTTTTTTTTTTTTTTTTTTGGCACTTGTATGTGAACACACAAAAAAGGGGCATGATTCGAAAAAACTCACACTCATGGTCTTCGGTCAAACATGACATATGAAATGAATGGGAAATGGGAAAAAATTTAAAATACAGAAAAATGTTGTGTGTACAATCTACAAATCCCCCACAATGCAGAACAAAAATTGCACAGCAATGAAGGGGTGAAACTCTAAAACCTCTAGAGTGCAAAATCAACACACCAACTCACACACGTGTGGACACACACTTGTACACACACACGCACACACACCTACGAACTGGTGTGACTGTAACACTGCAACTATGTCAAATAAAATCAAAAATTCAACTACAATGCAGTAAAAAAGTGGACAGCAAAAAATGGGTTACACTTTAAAACATCAAGAGTGCAAAACAAGACACATCCACTAACACACACACACACACACACAAACACACACTTACACACACTCACAGACACACACATACAGAATTATACATACTCAAATGAATTGGTATGGCTATAACCATATAGCCAAAATGAGTCAGAAGACTGAAATAAGAGGTTAAAATCAGATCAGACCCAGAAGGATTAAGCTCTGATAAAGCATTCCTGTTCATTTTTGTTACATTTTATAGAATTTTAATGTTTTGTGTATCAAAATGCTTTCTGTGTTCAGGTTTGAATGCAATAATATTAATACAAAAACCTACACTTCAAATCAACATAAAACAACAAAAAACATAAACCTTAACAAAAAGTAGTCTTTGAGAATGCCTTAATACATTTAAATCCACAACCTAATAAAAGTTAACAATTATGTATAAAAACAACTAGGGAATTCACAAGCCTCTCTATAGAGTCCAATACAGGAATCTAGTGGTTACACCATGAAATTACAGGTTTTTCTTTTTTTTTTTTTGCTCTCACCAGGAGGTGCTATTCTGCCTTCAAAAATTGGATTTTAAAGGCATAGTCTCTATTTTAATCTGAAATACTGCATTAATTGAAAAATTATTTTAAAAAAATTATTTTGTTACTGTTTTCAATTAGGCAAGGCAAGGCAAGGCAAGTTTATTTGTATAGCACATTTCATACACAATGGTAATTCAAAGTGCTTTACATAAAAAAAATAAACACAATAATCACAACAATAAAACAAGGAATTTAAAAACTTTGAAAATTATTTAAAAAAATTTGATTTAAGAGGTTTAAAATGAATTTAAGAAAACGATTATACATATAATATAGTGCAATAAGTTCGGACATCGCACAGTGCTCATTAAATAAATAAACAAATGAGTTTTGAGTCTGCATTTAAATGACTAATGTTTTAGCACATCTGATCACATTCTGGAAGCTGATTCCAACTGCGGGAGGCATAATAACTAAAAGCACATTCCCCTTTTGTGTGAACCCTTGGTATTTCTAACTGACTCGATCCTAATGATCTGCTAGGTTTATATTCAGTGAGCATATCTGCTATATATTTAGGTCCTAGGCCATTGAGTGATTTATAAACGAGTAAAAGTACTTTAAAAACAATCCTAAATATAACTGGAAGCCAGTGTAAGGACCTGAGGACTGGTGTAATATGCTCAGATTTCTGGTTCTAGTCAGAATTCTGGCAGCAGAGTTCTGGATGAGCTGCAGCTGTCTAATGGTCTTCTTGGGAGGGCCGGTGAGGAGACCATTACAATAGACCACCCTGCTGGTGATAAAGGCATGAACAAGTTTCTCCAAGTCTTGACTGGAAACAAAACATCTAATTCTTGCAATGTTTTTGAGATGATAGTATGCTGATTTAGTTACAGCTTTGACATGACTACTGAAACTAAGGTCTGTCTCCAGAATCACACCAAGATTCCTGACTTGATTTTTAGTTGTTAGACCCCTAGAGTCAAGGTATGCATTCACCTTGAGAACTTCATCTTTGTTTCCAAATGCAATGACTTCGGTTTTTTCTTGGTTTAACTGAAGAAAGTTCTCGCACATACAACTGTTAATTTCATCAATGCATTGGCAGAGGGAGTAAATGGGGCTGTAGTCATTTGGAGATAAATCTGGGTATCATCTGCATAGCTGTGATAGGCGATTTGGTTCTTTCTCATTATTTGAATTAGTGGGAGCATATACAGGCTAAACAAGAGGGGTGCAAGAATTGAGCCTTGTGGGACTCCGCATGCCATGGACGTCCACTTAGACTTATGCTCTCCTATACTCACATAATAACCTCTCCCTTCTTCAGAGCAATCCTGTGACCTCTGCGGGACCATCAATGCTTCACTCCAGCATGTTCTGTCGGGCTGTAAAACAGCACTGACACAGGGTCGGCTTAGATGGCGGCATGACCAAGTGCTCAGGAAGCTGGCAGAGGTGCTGGAGAAAAGTCGGCAGGAGGCAAATAATCAGAGTCCATTAAAGAGTCGATGTAAGATCCACTTCCTCAGGCAGGGGAAACCCGCAATGCATACCAGTAAGAGACCACCTGCCAAGCTATTAACACCAGGGGCGGGGTGGAAGATGGAAGTAGACCTGGGAAGGCAGCTCCAGTTCCCACAGGAGATATGCAGCACCACATTAAGACCAGACGTGGTGCTGTGGTCTGCAGCTGTGAAGTCAGTGATAATGATCGAGCTGACAGTGCCATGGGAGGAGAGACTGGAAGCTGCCTACGAGAGAAAGAAGGAGAAGTATGCAGACTTGGTCGCGGAGTGCAGAGAAAATAGATGGAGTGTGAGGCTGTACCCAGTGGAGGTGGGAGCCAGAGGCTTTGTGGTCAGATCAATATCATGCCTGCTCAAGGACCTGGGACTACGGGGAGCCACACTGAGCAGATCCACCAAAGAGCTCTCTGAGGAAGCGGAGAAAGCAAGCCACTGGCTCTGGCTGAAACGACGAGACAAGGCTTGGGGAGTAACATCGAATTAGGTTTTGCTGCAGGGGGTGTCAGGGAGACGTCCCTGTTCACTGCCCCGCCACCAGGAGACGTTCTGGGTTAAGGGGCGAAACGTCAATGAGCGGTGGTCCCCAGCTGAAGACCCTGCAGAAAACCACGTGGTATGCGGTCAGGGTTAGGCCTGCCTCAGGGAAGAGGACGCCCCTGCCATGCATAGTCCACCATAGGCACCGTAGGAGGTGCAACAGGCCTAAGGTCCAGCAGAAAGACCACCTCGCTGTAATGAATAAGTATGACCTGAACCATTTAATTACCATGCCAGAAAGCCCGACCAAGTTTTCCAGTCTCTCTAGTAGTATGTTATGATCGACAGTATCAAACGCAGCACTGAGATCTAGTAGTACCAGCACTGATATTTGCCAGAATCAGAATTTAAGCGAATATAATTTATTATCTTAATGAGTGCTGTCTCTGTGCTGTGATGCGGTCGAAAACCAGATTGAAAATTGTCCAGGTATCCATTTGAGTTTAAGTATTTGTTCAGCTGATTAAAGACTACCTTTTCAATAATCTTTCCTATAAAAGGAAGATTTGATATTGGTCTATAGTTGCTCAATATGGTGTTATCAAGATTTCTCTTTTTCAGAATTCAGAAGGTTTAACAACTGCAGTTTTCAGGGAGTTTGGAAAAGTCCCAGAAAGAAGTGATGCGTTCACCACTTCTAAGAGATCTGCCTCCAAACAGTTAAGCAACCTTTTGAAAAAAGATGTGGTAAGTGTGTCAAGATAGCAGGTTGACAATTTAAGGTGCTGTACTATTTCTCCCAAAATTTTGCTATCAATTTCTTCAAAAGCAGACATAGTATCTTCTTTTTGATATTGTGGTCGAATATGTCTAACCTCTGCATAACTTGGGGATGTGCTAATCGCCTTCCTGATATTATTGATCTTCTCAGAAAAGAAGGAAGCAAACTCATTGCATTTGCTGTCGGAGAGCATTTCACTGGCAATCTGATTTGGGGGGTTTGTCAGTCTCTCAACAGTAGCAAAAAGAGTGCGAGTGTTGTTTAAGTTACTGTATATAAGGTTTGAGAAGAATGACTGTCCAGCTTTGCCTAGTTCCACATTGAAAGCACAAAGACTGTCTTTATATATATGCTATAGTGGATTTCAAGTTTCGTCTTCCACAACATCCGCTCAGCTTTTCTGCATTGTCTTTTCATACTCTGAACTGCTGTTGATTTTCTCCAAGCTGATTTCTGTCTGCCAGTCTTCTCGCTGACTTTCACAGGAGCAATGTCATCAAAAATATTCTTAACTTTTGAGTTAAAGGAATCAAGGAGAAGATCAACAGAGTCTGCAGAAATGCTTGGTGTATAGCCTCCATAAATAGCACACTAGTGATTTCGTTAATGCATCTCTTTCTGACTGAGACCGATCTAGATTCAGTGGTAACAGAGATCACTATATCAAAGAAAATACAGAAGTGATAAGATAGTGCTACGTCCTTAATAACAAAGGATTAAATGTTTAGACCTCTACTGATGATTAAATATAGAGTATGTCTACGATTGTGTATGGGTTCATGCACATGCTGAATCAGGTCAAAAGTATTTAAAACAGTTATAATTTCTTTTGTAGTTTTGTTTTCTGCATTATCTATGTGAATATTAAAATCCCCTGCAATAGCAAAACAGTCAAACTCTAAGGAAATCATTAATAACATTTCTGTGAATTCTTCAACAAAGGCTGGAGAGTATTTAGGAGGCCTGTAAATAATGATAAACAGAAAGCGTGGAGCACCTTTCAACACAATCCATAGATATTCAAAAGACAAGTACTGACAAAATGACACTTGCTTGCATTGATAGAAATATTTAAATAGAGCAGCTACACCTCCACATCTCCTAACAGTCCTGCAAACACTCAGGAAAGTGAAGTTAGGAGGGGCTGTTTCACTGAGGACCGTTGCACTGCAGCTGTCTTCTAGCCATGTTTCATTAAGAAACATAAAATCCAGGTTGTTAGTGGTTATTAAGTCATTGATTAGAAAATGTATTTTTTAGTGAGCGAATGTTTAAAAAATGCTAACTTGATGGCATTGCATCTTGTCTCAACAGCAATATTAGTTTGATGCAAAGCAGGCCGCAGATTAGATAAGTCAGCCGTACAGCTTAAGAAGCCCTTAGACTTTCTATCACGTGATAAAACAAAAATAGAGAAGGCTACTGGCACACTGAGTTCCCGCTTGTTCTGTAAACATTTGAGAATGTTGCTGCTATCGTAGCGGGGACCCGACACATATCACTGAAAGCTGTTATCAGCTGTTTCTGGTTCACCTAGAGCAGATGGAGGAGGGTTTTGACCTTGGCATTGTGGCAGCGGCCGGAGAGCTCTCACAGGAGGAGGAAGACGAGATGGGATCACAGGCTTTGGTGGTTGTGGGGCCCGCCGTTTTTTAGATGATATCTGGGGGCTTGCAGCAAAAGAGTGGGAGCGTCTGGTCCCAGCATAAACCAGTTCCACCATTTTCTGTGAGAAGCTTAGAAGTAGAGATGCTGGAGAGAGGGATAATGTGTCTGGTGAGACGGGCTGTGGCTCTGTTGTTTCCGGTGGCTGAAATATGTTGTCCTGGATTCCCTGGCTGTTTTCCAGAAAGTCGCCCTTGGGTGCTGAGTCTCTGAGCTGTTCTGATACGTCACAATCTGTCTGTGATGAGCTCTGTGGGCAAGGCTCAGCCGGGATGGTGTCCATGAGCAGTGCTTGTCTTGGCTGCGTGGTGTTATCAGTGTCCTTGTGAGATGTGTCAACCACATGACGACTCGGAAGATGATATGAAGTCCTGTGGTCACTCATACTCTGTCCAGGTATGTGTGTGCCATTCAGGTTGAGTGGTCTGGCACACACTACTGAAGGATGACGGAAGGATAACGGAAGGATAAATAGATATTGCCCTTTAGCACTCTTGCACCAAGTTTGTCTGGGTGGAGGCCATCCAGTTTAAACAATTGTCTATGGTCCCAGAAAAGATTGAAGTTATTGATGAAATTGACTCCTTTTAAGCTGCAGATTCTTTGTAGCCATGTGTTCAGCCCAAGCAAACGTGAAAAAATATTAGTTCCTCTTGCTGGGAGTGGCCCAATGATGAACGACTGAACTTTAAGTCTTCGTAGTGTTTCAAGGAGTTCACTGAAATCCTTCTTAAGGATTTCTGACTGCTCTTTCCGAATATCATTCTTCTCTACATGGATGATGATTTGATTTGCAGTCTTGTGCTTCATTAGAGTTTTCCGAAGTTCCTTGTTCACATCATAAACTGTTGCTTGAGGAATGCAGCATGTTGTTGTATTTCTGCTACTGTTGTTTCTGATAATGGAGTCGCCCACTATCAGTGTCCTGGGCTCGGCTGCGCTCTGAGCTGAAAGCCGCTGTCTGCTCAACCTTGAGCGTCTGTTAGTAACAATGTTAGCTGCTGGCTGATCCGATCCATGTTTAATCACATTTGGGGATTCCTCACCCACATTCATTAATGCTTCAAATCTGTATAGGGGGTGGTAGAATACCAGTATTCACAAGCCTTGTAATAGCCGAATCTGGGGTAGAGGATGCAACCGCAGCAATACGAGATACTCGTGACAATCTGATGTCTAGAGTGCCTTTGGGTCTCGCTCCCTGTTTGTACCATCGATTAGTGTGACAATCAGTTTCGGCTCGTTTCTCTACACTTGGTATAAACTGTTGAGATTGACTAGGTTCATGGAACTCACCGGCTGTATGCTGATGGGGTCCGTGACGACGGTCTGCTGAGTGTTCTGCCTGTTTTGGAAATCCAGCAAGTAACTTTGTTTCAAGAACCGTAATCCTTTGTAGAAGTTTGCAGTAGTTCATGCAGCAAGTAGATTCAACAGGAGGCATTTTCTTTCTCTTCTGTTTGAATGTGGGCAGCTGTGTTTTCTCATCTCCGGAATGTAAGCTGCTGGCAGTCAGAGGCAAAGTCTTCTTTTTCGTGGTATCATTCCAGTCCCAAAGAATTTTTAGTTTTAGTGTTTGTGCCAAAAATATGTTGTTTGAGCACTGTGCTGATCTGCTGAAGTAAAAATCTTAGAAAAATCAAAGAAAAGTACAGAAATAGGGAGCAAAACGCAGAGCAGTAAGCAAAAACGTCCGAACGGTAGCGAAGCCGGAAGCCGGAAGACCTGAGCGGAAGCAATTAGAAAAAATTTATCATATATTCATGACTATAATTAGTACCATACAATTCTCTCAAAATACAAAATAAAAAATATTATTGAACAAAAATGTATTAGATTGATTTTACTGAAGAAAAATAAAGTTAAATTTCAGGTGTCCTGTCACTTTTGACCGCGAAGACCGTGGGTGTGACTCCCAAATGAGGAGCGCACAAGGTTAAATCTAATAATTGTGAATTTATTTCTCCCTTTATTTCACATAATCTAACAATTACCTTCTTATTTTTTTATGATATTTTAGACACATTTTCAGCATGACTATATTTTGAATTCCCTTCAATTAAATAACATTGTATTTGCAGTATCAGTTCATTTTGTTTTTCATTGTTTTCTCAGAGAAAAACTGTCCAGCCAATAGGATATAAGTTTTCATGTGTCATGTGTCCACGATCATAATTTAATATAGAAGTTGAGCAGTTCCAACATCCACATACATGAAATATGAAAAAGTGAAAGTTACATGACAAGCAATAGGAATGTGTTTAATACTATATATAGGCTACCTACAACAGCAGTATAGTACATAAGACATAGGGAGAACAATGACTTATTAGTATTAGAGGGCTGTTTTAAATGTGAGTACCAGCAGTGAATGGGCCCCGTCTGCCCAGATATGATCAACAGCAGAGCTGCATTTTATAACAAACAAGAGCTGCGATAAATGAAGGCTATTTACCCTGTACCGCAGACATAAACAACGGCCCTCATGGCTGTAGTCTGCTCATTTAAATATACCACCGCCATTATTTCCATTAAGGTTCAGTGCCAATGAATCCGTGGTTTTCCTGTTTGCACGAATAGAGTGGGGGAAGACTAATTTCACACAAGCTGATAACCTACTATGTTTTTTTGACAGAGACACTGAAAATGGAGAATGATTTGTAATTGTTGCGCAAAGGACACAAGAATGCTGCTGCTCATAAAGTGGGTTGCAGAGGTGAGCTGTCAGAGATTTCAAGCACAAGCTCCAAGTCTTCATGCTGTGAGTTGTACTTGGACTCTTTGTTGAGTACACATAAAATAAATATTTGAACCGAAAAGTGCTCCATCTTATTTAAAAAGTAACTTCCATGTCAGTTTTATAACCTCAGTATTTTAACATCAATAAATTTTCTTTTCTTTTCTTTGCTTTGAAAGTTTAGTTTTATGTTACTAACATTTTGTATGCTTGTTTAACACTATTCATTTAGCTTTTACTTTTTTAAATATATATACATATTTTTCACTTTTTTAAATATAAATTTCATCATACTCACAAAAAGGTCCAAGCTAGATCCGTTCTCTCAGGTGTTATCTAATGCACTTCTGTGTTTACTGTACTGTGTTTACTCTTATGGCGTCTGAGTCTCTAGGCAGTGATGCATTGGAGCATTTAAGGCAGGAGTCAGACCTTGGAGCCACAGAGGCATGCACGGTGCATAATCTCAGCCTTAAAGGAGCCAGTGTCAACTCAACGAAATCCTCAAGGCATTTACCATTAAAGACAAGGACTCGGCGTTGTGTAATTGTGTGTGCACAGTGACACTCATTTCCTTAATCACTTAGACATACATTTATAAGCTTCAGTGAATATATCACATTCAGTTCCAAACCTGTGAGTCAGTTGTGAGCAGTGAAACTTCCTTTTTAAATGAGGATGTGATGTGATTGTGTTTGGCAAGTGAATGAAAGAGTTATTTACCACTTTACATGGCTAAAGGATTTGTAAACATCATAACTTAAATAGGCTGTGGGTTTAGTCCTGTGGATCAAAGGATATGTTGAAGGATAAGATTAAGTAATAAGTAACAAGTGACTGTGCAGTAAAGCAATTTTACCACAATTAATGGGCGTTGTTTGGCATACAGATGCAAGTGGAGTAGTAACTTGGCTTATTAATATACAGTAGAATTAAACTGATGTGCAGTTAATATATTGGTTTGATTACAGTGACTTCAATGTGGCTCATCCAATCAAATTTTAGGGCCAGAACTATACTTTTGTAAGTTGTATTTTAGTCCACTTTCCCCTTGTAAATTTAGGACAAATCTGTTCACTCGCCGTCCCTATATTTGTAACTCTTCTAGGCAACTATGCTAGTACAGCTCATACTTGTATGATACCTGTTTCTACTTGAATTGGAAATAACCAAAATATCAAAAACTGCTGGTCAAGATGAAAATAACATTTCAAATCAGGGCTATCTGACAACAACTGTATCATAAATTGTAGCTACTTGATTCATGATGACCGCAAAGCCTTTTTCAAAAACGCTTTATTTAGTTTTCTCCCTCATATGTTTAAATGGCCCATATCCTGCTCTTATAATGTTTCTGAATTTCCTCCTTGGACAAACTTTTGCTTAAAGTTGGCATGAAATAAAACATTTTGAAATGCATGTTATTGGTCTTATTGTGAACCATTCATGCGTGCATGTTTAATTTTAGAAATTCATATTTAAACCAAAAACTTAAACTTCCAGTGAAACAACAGATATTTCCAATCATTTAGTCTGCTTAAACCTCACCCTTCTTACAATCGCCTGTAAGTTTGCATTCAGATCTGCTTCCATCCAATCAACAACCTTTCTAATGAACCAGTTCCCTGCCTTATATTTCACTCAGATGGATGTCATGGTACGGAAGAAAAGATCTGTCACTACTTCCATTTCATTGTGACTTTAAATCTCTGTAAATATGTTTTCAGTTCTAAAGGTTACAATTAAAATTATTCTGATTACAGCTTCATCCCCTTAACTCTAAATGTCTGTTTCTAGTTTCCTCTGTTTCCATAAAGACATTTATTATGGGATGTCATATACAATATATATATGAGGGAAAAAAGGTCATGGTTTGCAAATGTAACAATCACAAAGCCCATGTGATTCTCAGTGCTCTTAAAGTGGAGTGTTTCATCTGTAGAGTTAAATAGCTGGCTTTTTTAGGGGTGCTTTAAGGAGGATAGTCTTTAGGGAGCTGAGGTTAAAGAGCTTAATGCAGGAATGGATGAACATCTCACACACACTCATGTACTAATGCACTTTATTTTCTCTCTCTTCATTGAAAACAGAAGAATCCAGTGTTGTCTTGGTGAATCAACAAATCCACCACCACAAGATGACATTTGCAAATGTTCTCCACCTTTTAAAGTCATTGCAATGTGTAACATGTCCACACTTACGGTTCAGTTCTCTGTGTGAAAACCGAAGGCTTTTATTGTTTAGAACTCCCGCTAAGATGAGCTAATAAATGAGCTAATAAGATTCAATCCAATGAGGCTGTTTGGTCAATTGGTTTAGTTTTTTCTCACAAACCGGCAAAGTGAGGATGAAGGTCTTGGGTTAGACAAAGGTGAGAAAAGCAAAGAGAAGAAATGTCTGTACACCACTTGATTTCACGAGGAACATTTAGGCACAGTCCCAACCCAGGCTGAGGCTCTGGGACTGTGAACTATTATTCAAGTTCTACACAGGACCAATTGCACAATGTACATTTGCTTTTGGCCACGCGGACCCCCCAGAGAAAGTGTGATTGATGAGGCCCTGCGTGTGTGTATAATAGTTAGGATGTGCGTGTGTGCGTCAGTTCTGACATCCTACGTACGCGTGCCCTTATATTCGTTTGCTTGTCTTTAACGTGTGCTTCTTTGTCTCTCGCTGTAATTACAAGGGACTGGACTGGACTGAACTTGATCCCAACTGGGTTCTTTCACGATATGTATCTGCTGGCTGGTGTTTGGCCTCCGAACAATTATCAGAACGCTGTAAATAGCAGCCGGCAGAGTTGGAACAAGGAAGCGGCCTTGACACAATCTGCACCATCGCTTGTTTCACTAATGGTTTCCTAAAATGGCTCAGATCGGTTTCTCTGTGATGCATTGCCGTTTCCGTTCTGAGATTTCAGAGCCTCAGATATGATGAATGGCAGGGAGCAAAAGATGTTTCTTACTCTGTTAATAAGACAAGTTTTCAGATGGGTCTTGAGAAGCTTGTTGTATGATGAAGTACAGCATGTGAAGAGTCTTTCTATCAGCACTTACGATTTATGTTCGACTCATGTTCTCTGGTTACGTCATGCCGTGTGTCCCTAGTGATTGAGGATGTAACTGCAAAGGAATTTGCTTATGATAAAAGTACTTTCATATGTATTCCCTGTGTTAAGTGCTTTGGCTTTTGTCAATATTATGCTCTTTTAACTGCTTCCAGTGGGAAAAGTGCCACGTTTAATTCTACATTTGGCAGAAAAAAAGAATAAAATTATTATAACAATACACAGTACTGGAAACGTTATCTGAATCTAATTTTGTGGATTATTACATACATATCTTGCACTTGATGTTTAGCACAATGTTTTATTATTTGGGAAAACTTCAGTTCAAGAACAACATTTTACACTTATGCATTTGGCAGCAGGGTTACTTAGTTAATCCTTTATTCGGTGTTTAGTCTGTTTATTTGGTTTGGGGTTTTTTCCTTTTTTTTTTTTATTCTGTCATTGAGAATCAGGTTTTAGTTTTCCTATTTCAGTTTATTTGGACTAGTTTTATTTTAGTTGTATTATGTTAGGGCTGCCAAAGTTAATACACTAACTGGCGATACTTTTATTGAGTCATTTAACTCTTTTAGTTTTTTTTTTTTATAAATATAGTGGTATCAAAGTCCATGTCCATGGAATTGAACAGCTGACCTTGGTGTTGCCAGCGCCATGCTTTACCAGCTGAGGATTTGCACACATAACCATTTTTACTACATTAAACACTAATGTTCTGTGCTAGTTAAACAGAGGTGTGTTTCTCAAAAGCAACTATGGTCGCAAGTTCTGTCATTACCAAAGGAGATTTTCAGTGGACATAACTACATAGTTAAGCTAAACGATGGCTTTTGGGAAACGCACCCCAGATCGGTACAGTACTGTTCAATACTGACAGTGTTCCCTCTGTCTCTACCTTTCTGCACTGTGGTGGTCTTAGGGTCTGACAGCTCTCAGGAGTACAAAGGAAGCCTTGGCCCTACTGCCAGCCCTGGCCACACTGTGGGAAAATGTCAGAATGTTATTGTAAGTACGATGAATTGCTCCTGACGCATTTGTTTATAGACTTGCTCGAATAATGGGAACATTAAATATTTGGCCCAAAATAATAATAATCCATTTCCTCCCAGAAAAAAACGTAATCATATGAAAATAAAAAAAGCAGTCTGTTGAATTACTTTATTTGTGAAAGGTTGATAACGATCAGCCGGCACACCACTTTATTCGCAAACATTCTCTCCAGTTTGTATACTGTATATGGCTCCACTGGTCTCTGGACCTTTTTGACCATGGTAAAGCTTCATGATTTGCAGATTTGGGCCATAAATGTCAAATGAGCAATGTGGTTTTTGGGTGCAAGCGGCACTGTCTGAAATAAAGAGGCTCATTTGCAATGGAACACAATTTGAAGGCCATATTATGTCAGCAGCATCCATGAAGCCAAGGCTGACACAATAAAGACATAACTCACCCAAAAAAAACAGCCATTTTTGTCTACATAGTGAAAGTCAAAACAACATTGGACCTTACTGACTTTAATTTTTCAAAATATCTTATTATGTGTTCAACAGAAGACCAAGTCGTACAGGTTTGGAACAATGAAATTACTGTTAGTTTTTAGGTGAACTATCCCTTTAATGCTGTCCTTCACTTCTGCTCATCTTGGGTTTCTCCTGTATGCAACATAGATTTCGATTGAGGTCATATGTTGAGACTTCATTTAGCGTTGTACACTAGTGCCTGTCAAATGTAGCAGTTAAATTCCTGTGAGATTTCACACTTGTATAAAGAATGCTCCGTAAACATCACACGCATGTGGAGATCTGCCAGTTTAAAAGCATGTGGATCTGTGTGACGGAACATGGAAAAGGACGGTTTACACGTCGAGATCAAGGTTATTGACCTTTTTGTTTAGTCTTCGCTGTTGTTTCTATACATTTGTGTATCAGGTTGTGTGTTGTCGAGTGGACTGGCAGATCATCGGGAGGTGGTTGTGTGTGTGTGTGTGTGTGTGTGTGTTTAAGAGTGGAAGCAAGGCTCTTTAATTTGAAATCTTGAGGTTTGGCTGGAGGCTGGTGGATGTCTGATCTTCAGCTAAGAGGATGGTTGATGAAGCATGTAGTGGGAGGGGTTGCAGTGGACATGGTCTGGGCCTGGAGCTGTGAGCACGACGTTCATATCTCCCTTCACTCTTAAACATTACAACCAACCAACTTCACACATTCCTCTACTTACCATGTGTTCTAGAGGACATTTAAAATGGCAGTCTTCAATTCAATTTCTCTTTGGATAGGAATCAGTTTGGAGCGATTTTATATATATATATTTTTTAAAAGTATCTATGCTCAACAAGGCTAATTTAATAATACAGTAATAAAACAATAATATTATTACCATTAAATGTAACCATTTTCTGTTTTAATATATTTAAATGATAATTTATTCCTGTGATGCAAAAAGATGACTTTCAGCAACTATGATTCAGTCTAAAGTGTCACATGATCTTCAGAAATCGTTCTAATATGCTGATTTGTAACATTTCTTATTATTATCAATGTAAAAAACAGTTTCGGAATATTTTGGTGGAACACCTTTATGGAACTTTTTTTAAAGATTTATTTTAAGAATAGAAAGTGAAATTGAAATACAAATCTTGTGGGACTTTTTATAATGTTTTTTACTGTGACTTGATCAATTTTAATGCAAAATAAGTACATTTTCTTTCTTTCTTTTCCTAATTATGTTTATAATAGGGATGCCGATATATCAGTACCATGTTGGTTATTGTCCAATAGTAGAGGATTTTTTTTATCCTTTTAAATCTAATCTTTAAAGGGGTCATGGGATGCCCATTTTCCACAAGTTGATATGATTCCTTAGGGTCTTAATAAAAAGTCTATAACATACTTTGGTTAAAAAATTCTCAATGGTAGTGTAAAAAAAACCTTTTTACCCTGTCCCCCCCAAAAATAGATCTTTTCAGAGGCCTTCAGGTTTGATAGCATTTTCCTTTAAAATGTTAGTGAGGCTCTGTTAACCGCCCCTCTCTTCCGAGCTGTTCTCTGAGGGACTGTTTACTTTAGCTTCATTCATTGTGAAACTTGCTAATTAGCACATTATTAGGAAAGGCTATTTGCAAAGATTCGTTAAAAAACCTTACACTCACTTCTTCTGTAGGTGAAGCTGGATCACGAATGATTTGCGCGAACAGATCGGGGGCGTATTCCCTTCAAAAACAAACATAATCACTGCGTCGTCAGCGGCTCAGATGTCGGGAGTAAACGACGACTGATATGTTCATTTTACATCCAACAACAGAACACCTCAATCGCTTTGGAGTCATTGTTGTCTACATCTGCTCCAGCTGTGAAATAATGGTGGACTGATGACAGCTCACTCGGGGCGGGTCTAAGGTAAAACACCAGTCCAATCTGTGCTGAAACGCTACTGTCAATCAATCTATCGTGGGAGGGGCCTGTCTGTGTGACGTCACACAGACAGGCATCTGAGATTTGGCTCGATTTGAGAAAGGGGTAAAGATTTTAGTAGATTAACAAAAAACCACTGAGTGGATTTTTATCATTATAGGGTGGTTGTGTACACACACTGTCAACACACATTTCAGTTCAAACAACTTGTAAAAGTGCATGTAGCATTATATCTCAAAGTGAATATAATTTTTTTGTCATTTTTAAAAACAGTTATTTTTCGTCGTTCTTTGGTTTACTTTTTTTCGACACCAAAAATAGTTGTAGAGACCCATACGGCCATTTATCAGTTATTAGCAAACCTCAATTTTTAATACGGAACTATTATTTTGGTGCGAAAACAACATTATTTACCTTTAATAAAGTTACATTTATTCAATGCTTCAACAACCGCCTTCAGGTAAAAAAAAAATATGTGAACATTGAACATCTGTGAACATTGTTTTAATGGTCTGTAAAGCTGTTTATATCAAATGAATTATACTATTAGACCGATAAGTTTTGACATTTTGAGGACAAGTTTGAAATTAATATCCACAATGTAATGAAAAAATAAGCGGCACAAAATGAAAAGGGTTCAAGTGTAATCTGAGGGCCACATGTCATACATTTATGAGATCTGTCAATGAAACAGATGGCTATGAACAGTTTACTTCTCAATAACACTAAAGCTGGACTTAAGGATATTATTAAAATAATAAAGTCAATCAGTAAGCAACTACAGTCCTATAGCACACATTTATTTTTTTTAATCATTTTTTTATATATTATTTTATGCATAATTTGAGTTATCGATTTCGACTACAGACCACCGTGCCAATAAAGTTTCAGACCTGTCACTACTCACATTGAACAGATACATCCATGAAATCTCCACAAAATCAAACTTTTGGCTACTAAACAAATAGAAAAATGAAAATCCCAGCTGTGCTGTCAGGTTTTGAATCATCCATATTCATGGTATTGAAAAGCTCTTTGGCTGCCAGTCTAGTTTGGCTCACATTGCATTACCGTAAGTAATTTTTTCCCCCTCTCTAACCTGCTCCCTCAGGTGAAAGTGGAGGGTGATAAAGACTTTGTACTCGGTGCCTGTCTCCTCAGGGTTGAGAGCTGTATTAGAGGGTTAGAGTGAGGGCATGCAGTAATAATGCATGTTTATGAATAATAGTACTTGGGGTTCCAGCTCTGCAAGTTCGCCAGCTTTTCCTCAACACTCCGTGCTAGAGGCGGTCGACGTGAAGTTCTAGGGAGGAAGCGTTGTAAATCATAGACGATTAACTCAGCACCAGCCTCCTGTTGAATGAGTCATTGCATACTAATTTAAGGATGAGGAGAGGGCGTGTTGTGTTGTGTTTCATTTCAGTGCCTGTTGTTAAAGAACTGGAGGTTCATCCTCTGTTGCATAAAACGTTTAAATCCTTTAATGATTATGTGCGGCCTACAGGATTTTTACCTTCGCAAAGGTGTCATTTAAAAATGTTAAACCTCCAACCACCAACACAATAAAGCTTTCAGATATTAATTGATGGTCTTTGGGATTTGTCCAACCATGTTTCCTATCTAATTGTAATGATATCCTCTGCACCCATTCGCCTTCTCTCTCTGTGAATGGAGTGCAGGTAAGACCTGGGTGGGTCCTTCCGTTTCATGACATATTTTGAAAGTATGGGCTTTGCTTTGTGTTAAAAGCTATAAAGGAGTATACAAGGTATAGTCTTTCATGCACTTCCTCTAGACGAAACTCAATATGCAGAGGCTTAGTTTGAAGTGTCACACTTGTGTTGTTTTTGAGTTGTTGTGACAACACAAATGCGGGCAGTTTAATGTGTGTGCATTAATATTAAGCCTATAAAATTCATTATATTTCTAATGTTTATTCTTTTTGAATCGAGTACATTTTAGTTGCAGCCTCCTGTTGTGTTGTTTGCCTGTTTTGTCACCCCTCAGGGCTGACGTAGCATCTGATACTGGCCCAGATACATTCTATATTAAATTTAACCAGCTGCGTCTTCTGTTTCCGAACACTTTACACCCTTATTCTTAAAGGGATCACCGTCCAAAGGCAATAAGAAGCTATGGCTGACTTCTTCTTCTTTGTTGGTGCCGTTTATTCAGCTAACAAAAGATGCAGAATGCTGGAAGTAAGGAGGATTAAGTGGGTAAGACGCATTGTTGGACTGTTACTCATGGCTTCAGTGGTTTATACTTTGATTTAATGGCCGCAAAAAATGATCTGTGAGAACAACAAATTACAAAAGGGGCTTTTCATCGTGAACATTTTGTATATTTGCGTAACCCTTCTGCAGTGTTATTTTAATCTTAAAATAGCTTGTAAAATAGGACTGGTGTATAAATATTCAAAAGGCCATAGAAGTGAAAGCTTTTATATCTAGGAAAATATAATTAACGTGATGGAATTCCGAAAAGTTTTTCGGCACATGTGATTCCTTTTGCTCCAACTGTGTACAACTATCTTACATGGAAGAAAAAGAAAGCAAGGAGAGAGCTATAGGGAGTACAGAAACTTCTACTATTTCATTCCATGACATCTTTAATCTTCTCTGAACTTCCCTCTTTGGATGTTGAACTCCTTGGAAGCGACTCTGTGGATCCTAACCCCGGACAGAGCAGCTGTGCCGAGGCAGTGCACGCGTGAGATCTCTGCTCCCTGTGATAGGGATTCATCACTTTTCGGTATTTGCAGATGGACTTTGAGGATGAATCACATCTGTGTGTATTTGCCTGTAAGACTTTGCTGGGCATTTATATCGTAATTCCATTAATCTGAATGTAATTCTGTCATGGGAAATAAAGGTTTAGGTCCATAAAATGAACTCACCTAAATTGTTTCAGGCATGGTTGTGCCAAAGGGTTGCACCAAAGTCCCACATTACTCTGACTTATAAGGTGACTTGAGATGGACCTGTTCTCATGTGCTGTCCACATTACTGAAGCTCATACTGGGAACATGTGCATGATGGTTGGACCTCTTTGGTTTTGAAGCCTGCCTGTCAGGGGATGGTTTCCAGTGCAGTAAAGGCTTCATTGCTGCCAGGCCCATATAGGTATCACAACGCCCTGACAGACATGTTCTCATGGAATGGAATAGATTAAGTGCCTCAAGGGGTTATTACAGTTTTGCAGATTCAGATTGATTTTTATGATTTTTATTGATGTTTTAAATGTCATTTGAATCAGTTTGATTCTTTTTTATGTGGATGTATTTCTTTTTAGATTTTTATTTTCACATTCCAAAAATATTTAGTCCTAAATTTAACATGTATTTAAATTGCATATGTAATTTCCTCATAAACATAATGCCATTCATATTTGTTAGACATACATAAATGTAACACGATTTCTCTAATAGTACTAATAAACTGACTTTGAAATACACAATAATCAGATTTATATATTTATCAATATATATTTATCACTAAATCCAATTTGTTTCAATCTCATACATTTTAACTAACTAAAAAAATGTATTTTACCCATGTTCATACCTTTTAACTGAATAAATGTAATTGTTTTCACAAGGAACAGATTTATGCTGATGCTAAGCAGTCGGAATAAATATATTTTGAAAATATTATTATTTAAATCAAATCAAATCGATACCAATAGTTAAAAATAAACTGTGCCATGATTTTTGGGAGTGCAGAAATCTTACAGTTTCATTTATGTATGACAGACAAATATGCATAACATTAAGTTTATTAGTTTATGTTAAAACTGCGTGATTCAAATAGATATTTCCACATAATAAAAAACAAACTATAACTAGCAAAAAATAAGCAACACAATTAACAAAAAATTAAATTTAAAGCTGTATTAAAATTAAAATTACTGAATATAATAAAATATATTGAATATGTAAGGAATAATGTATAGTCAGCCGGTCATTATCACCCAAAGGGGTTTATTTTGCAATAATGTCTGGCTGACATTCTTTTATGAATATTTTTGGCTTGAATTTTGTTTTATTTATTTTTTAGTATTATTTTATTTCAGTTTTTAATAATATTTTTGATGCATTTTCATTTATTTTTTTGTTTTTTAGTATAAATTCATAGTTGTCGTCTTCATTTTATTTACGAAAATAACCCTGCTCCGCCCAAGAAAGCAATCGAAATCAAGAAAAAGCGCCATCAATGGAACTATCACTTTCTGTCTGCTCCTTTCCACTCCTGTATCGCCACAGATCTCTCTACAAACAACCTGTGTTACCTGACCCAGTTGGGTCGTCAGCCAAAAAACGGTGTTTCGGTGGAACAATAGGATCATTCACAGAAAATTATATCCATAGTTTGGCGTGTCTTTTATACACCATCACCCGGAGTTTACCGTCTGCTATTGTTGCCCTCACAATGACAGCACACAACCCTTCCTTCACGTTATTTGTTGATCCTATTCTGAGGAACCATTCAGACCTAGTCCATGCGACAGGGCTGCTTCCTCTTCAATGTATCGCTTTCAGGTTATTGATGTCTTGTTTTGTGTTCTTTCTTTATTGCAGAAGGTCAACGGCTTTTGGAACAGACCTTTCGTGTGTGTGTGCGGTTACCGAGACATGGTGGCGATGACTCCTTCCAGCTCTCACTTTCTTTAGCTCTTTCTTGTCCTCTGTCTCAACAGGGTCACATGTCGGTCCCTGGGGAGGAAGCACCTTTAACGGCTTCAGCCAGGTAGTGTGAAGGATTAGGCCTGTTTTTCCTCCGCCACAAATAAGCAGGCGGTGTTTCCCAAGGGATGTTTGGAAGCACGCTCTGGGCTGTGTGTTTTAGAGGTGTATTGTGTTGCAAGATGGTTTTCATTTGATGCCGCAGTAGTTTGTGTGAGGGTAATTCATATTTCACAGTTTCTGAGTGATCTTATCACTAGTCATGCAATGTCAGACAGCTATTGTGGCCTTTCATTGGATTCAACATGCTTTGTTGGAACAGATGCTGTGAGGGGACTGTGGCGGGGGTTCGTGGGTATTCACGGCATTCATCGCCATCCTCCTCTGCGTTTGACCTGTGCTCCGTCTGTGTAGCGAGAGACCATGAGCCCAAGAAATTAAAAGCGCCTTCCCATGAGACCACTCACAGGCACCTAATTAAACATCTCACATTCCATCTGTGGGGTGCAAACGTTGAATCCGCATACACACACATATCTATAACGTGAACTATCGTGAAATTTTGTTCCCATAACTTTGATGCCAGGTTGTTCGAGATGACTCTATCTCACCACATCAATAATAAATATCTTGCTTTGAAAGTTAATCAAAGACGAAGTAAAACCACACTTTTGATTCAGGCTGGAGGGAGTGTTGTTCATCTGAATTGCTTAATGTTGTGCATTAATCACACAGAATGTGAGGGAGGAAAAGTTTTGTTTTGTGAAAGGACACAATAAAAAACACATCTTGTTTCAACAAGGGCAGAGTAATCCACATTGTTCCCTTTCAATCGGTCACTCTCGACGTCACGTTGGAGGACCGACGAAATTGGGATCCTAGCCTTAGAGGGACAATCTACTTCGAGTGTAAACTAAACGAGCCCATGCACATTGGCATGCGATTATTGCATCCAGATGCTGCTGTTCACAGCGTGAGTATAAGTAGGCAGCAGGTGCCGCGCATATTCAGCTTTTCGCTTCGGAGCCGAGCGATCAAATCGTTCTGCTCCTGACTACTCGACGGAGAGAAGACTGAACGAGTTCAGCACGCTCTTGGAGAGCTCTTAGTGTTGGCGGACGGCGCTTCAGCGGTGGTGGTTCCCGTGTTGAGTGGGTTGCACACAACAGGCCGCACTACCCCTGTGTGTGTTGCAGACAGCCATCTCCCCTGTGCGCCTCAGCACGTTAAAAGAGCTTTTTCCCTAAAAGAGCAATTTCGGGTGCGTCTTTCTAAAGACGACGTTGCTGGGCAAACTTGACGTTACGTCTTTATAAACACGATGTGGGTCTTGCTATAGACAACGTATCACCCGGGCGTTCTGGATGCGGTTACCTGGCACTGGGTGATGGTCACAATCCCTGCCTCACGTGCCTGGGCATTTAGCACACTGAGGTGGCGTTTGTGGATGAGTCATGATCTCATTGCGGGAAGATGACCATCCCAGAGTTGCGGGCCGGACTCGTTTCCCCGAAGGGGGAAGAGTGACAGGCCATGCCTAGATGTGGGGTTCCATATGGTGGCAGCGGGGGCGTCCTTCTAGCGGTGGCGGACTGGTCTTTACGGTCACGGGGAGGAAGTCCCCTCCGGCGATGACCAAGCCGCCGGCACTTAGCAAACCAGAGGGAGCTTCTCAAAACAGAGACTTTCTTCGGGGCCCCCCGACCGATCGGATGTGATTGCAGCAAGCACGGAGGGTTGAGGAAGATTCGGCTGTGCTGCTCTCCTCCGGAACTGTAGCAATGCCTGAATCGGATCCACAAAATAATGGCTATGCTTTCCCGGGCCAAAGTAGGGGTAGGGCTCGAGTGAAGACTTTCACCGTGTCCCGAGCCCTCAAGGTTGCCCGATTGGTTCCCGGGGCGGTCCGCGGGTGCTCAGGCCCGCCCGGTGCATTTATTCCCGGAGGTTGCTATTGAGGAGGTACTGCGAAATGATTTGCTGGATCTACTCCTCACCACCCGATGGTGGGGGCAGTCAGGGGGTTACATAGGGTTCCCCCGGTGGATCGGTCGGTTTTCGATGCCAGGGGGGTCATACTTACAGAAATCACCGGAAGGAGAAACGTGCTCCTATCCGGGTCGTAGTATCGGGGGAGAATTCCGCACCGCGGCGGACCTCGCGCCACGGGCGACGAAGGTTACGGCGCGGTCTCTAGGTCATGCAATGTCCACTATGGTGGTCAGGAGCGCCATCTCTGGCTGTGTCTGGCCGACATGCGCGAGACGGACAAGACACGATTCTTGAATGCCTCCGTGTCCCAGGCCGGCCTTTTTGGCGACACGGTGGAGAACTTCGCCCAGTAGTTCTCCGCTGCCCAAAAGCAGACTGAGCCCATCAGGTACATCCTGCCGGTGTGCAGTTGCTGCCGTCGCCGAGGGCGGCCCCCCCCTGCCACCGCCAAACAAGAGCAGAGCTCCTGCGGCCTCCAGCCAAGCTGTGCCGTGGAGCCGGTCGCAGAGCAGCCGCCCCACCCATCCAGGCCCCCGCCAAACCTGGTGGCACGCGAGAGAGCAAGAGGCCCGGAGACGAGCGACCCAGAGGTGGAGGGACGTGCTCATCAGGAGATGGTAAGCACACCACTCCCTAACCCGGAGGAGGGCCGGGCGGAGAATCTTTTTCCACCAATGACCTCTCGGTCGGTGGTACCTAAATTCTTGACAAAGAGCAATTCCTCTATTTTTTTGGGTCACCAGAGGGGACGGGGGGTTGTGGACGATCTAGTGCGTATCACACTCACCTTCCTCTCTCGCATGTGAGCAGCAGTGGGCGGATCGGGAGGACGAACCAACGGACTACCCACGCACCCTATGCTCGAACGCAGGTCAGTGTTACACACACTCAGACCCCGCCTCGGACCGGCTAAGAGACGCCCGGGCCGGGTCCCTGCTTTCTTTCACGCTGCCCCGCTGCGGGTAAGCCTGTAGTTCCGTTGATGCCACTAGAGCGGTGTCTGGGAGCCTGGCTTGAGCCACCCAGCCCATCTCGATTGCTCCTTCGAACCGTCAGGCTCGGCTACGCGATCCAGTTCACCCGGCTCCCTCCCAGGTTCAGGGGCGTCCACTTATCGTCAGTGAAAGCAGCAGATGCCCCTATCTTGCGTGCAGAGATCGCAGTCCTAATGGCGAAGGACGCGATATAGCCGATCCCTCCAGCTGATATTAGGACAGGGTTTTACAGCCCTTGCTTCACTGTACCCAAGAAAGGCGGTGGGTTGACGGACCTATCTTGGACCTGCGCGTCGTGAAACGGGTCCTTCACCGGCTCCCGTTCAAGATGCCCACGCAGAAATGCACTTTCAGGTGTATCCATCCCCAAGACTGGTTCGCAGCGATCAACCTGAAGGACACTTCATGTTTCGATCCTTCCGCGCCACCGGCCATTCCTGCGGTTTGCGTTCGAGGGGCGGGAATACCAGTACAAGGTCCTGCCCTTCGAGCTGTCCCTGTCGCCCCGTGTCTTCACGAAAGTTACAGAGGCAGCCCTTGTTCCCACGAGAGAGCAGGGCATTCCATCCTCATACCTCGAGATTGGTCTCATACCCGCCAAGTCTCAGGACTAAGTTGTGCGAGACAGGGACTTGGGGGCTTTCACACCTCAGCCTGTGGGCCTATAAGGTCAGACTGGGGAAAGAGCAACTCCCCCGACGTGAGGATCTCTGTTCTCAGTAGGGAGTTGGACTAGGTCGACCAGGGACAGAAAGCATCATGCAGGATAAAGTACTCAGTCAGTGTTGAACTGTTGAATCCATCAAGAGCAGGATGGCGGGGTCCCACTGAAATTGTTTTAGAGGGCTAGGGGCATATGGCGGCCACGGCGGCGTCAGCCACTGGGGGCTGCTTCATATGAGACCGTTTCAGCACTGGCTTCATGGCCGAGTCTCGAAGTGGGCGTGGCAATGCTGCACTCACTGGGTCCAAGTTACACTGGCCTGCCGCTAAACCTTCACTCCGTGGTCAGACCTTGCGTCCTCCAGGCAGAAATGCCCCTGGAGCAGGTCTCCAGGCATACTGTGGTTTGCACAGATGTCTCAACCACCGGCTGGGGGGCCACGTAAAACGGGCTTGCAGTCAGGGGTTTAGACGGGGCCCCAACTGCACTGGCACACCAACTGCCTCAAGTTGCTGGCAGTGCACCTTGCCCAGGGCCGTCTCAAAGGGCGCTTACGAGGCAAGCTGTACTGGTCCGCACGGACAATACAGCGGCCGTTGTGTACATCAACTGACAAGGTGGTCTGCGCTCCCATCGCATGTCGCAATTCGCCCTCCACCTCCTCCTTTGGAGTCAGAAGGTTCAGAGGTCACTTCGTGCCTTTCACATTCCGGGTCTGCTCAACCGTGCAGCCGACGAGCTGTCCCGAGCTGCTTTCCCGGGAGAATGGCGACTCCATCCCCCGACGGTCCAGCTGGTTTGGGGACATTCGGAGCAACTCAGGTAGACCGGTTTGCCTCTCCAGAAACCTCTCACTACCATTTGTTCTTCGCCCTGACCGAGGGAACAATCGGCATGGACGCACTGGCACACAGCTGACCGCGGGGCCTTCACAAGTATGCATTTCCCCCAGTTAGCCTTCTCGCACAGACACTGTGCAAAGTCAGGGAGGACGAGGAGCAGGTCCTGCTGGTGGCGCCCTATTGCCTACCCGGACCTGGTTCCCGGAACCAATGCTCCTCGCGACAGCCCCTCCCTAGCCGATTCCTCTGAGAAAGGATTTACTGAATCAGAGATGGGGCACCCTTTGGCACCTGCGTCCAGACCTCTGGAAATTTTATGTCTGGTCCCTGGACGGGACGCGGAGGGTCTAGGTGGGCTACCTCCAGCGGTAGTTAACACCATCACTTCAGCATGAGCACCGTCTACGAGACACGCTTACGCTTTGAAGTGGAATCTGTTCGTTGAGTGGTGTTCTTCTCGACGAGAAGACCCCCGAAGATGCCCGATAGGAGTTGTGCTGTCCTTCTTGCAGCAAGAGCTGGAGCGAAGGGTGTCTCCCTCCACCCTTAAAGTTCATGTCGCGGCGATCGCTGCTAACCACGGCCCCGTAGAAGGGAGGTCGTTGGGGAAGCATGACTTGGTCGTCAGATTCCTTAGGGGGGCGAGAAGGTTAAATCATCCACGGCCCCCCTCTATACCCTCTTGGGACCTGAGTCTGGTGATCACGGCACTACAGCAGGCCCCGTTTGAGCCTTTTCAGGCAGTGGAGCTGAAATTCCTCTCAATGAAGACTTTGCTCATGCTGGCATTGGCCTCTATCAAGAGGGTAGGGGAACTGCACGCATTTTCGGTCAACGATTCATGCCTAGACTTCGGGCCGGCTGATTCCCAGGTAACCATGAGGCCCCGGCCCAGTTATGTGCCCAAGGTTCCCGCTACTCCCTTCAGGGATCAGGTGGTGAACCTCCAAGCACTGCCCTCGGAGGAGGCAGACCCAGCCCTAGCTTTGCTCTGTCCCGTCCGAGCCTTAAGGTGCTACGTAGACCGGACGCAAAGCTTCAGGACCTCAGAACAGCTCTTTTTCTGTTACGGAGGCCGGCAGAAGGGGAAAGCCGTCTCAAAGCAGAGGATGGCCCAATGGATAGTGGATGCCATCACCCTGGCTTATCAGGCACAGGGTGTGCTGCCGCTTCAGGTGCGAGCTCACTACAAATTCGAGGTGTTGCATTCCTCTTGGGCGCTGGCGCGTGGCGCTCGCTGACAGAATTGGTAGGGCTGCCGGCTGGCCGGACCCTACACATCTCGCTAGATTCTATAGTCTTCGTGTGGAGCCGGTTTCCTCCTGTGTTTTCACCTCAAACGGGTAGAAGCACTGATAGGCCCCGGTTTCGGGTCGGCTTGCAAAATTACTCCAGAGAGTCCATACAGTAGACCTTGTTGAGTTCCTCCGTCCCCTCGGCAGCCAGACATGGTGGAGTGTTCGGCGCCAGGCCTTCACTCGTTGAATACTCGAGAACCGGTAGAAGGTTGGGTTCCATATGTAAGACCTAAGTGTATCTCATATGTGTTAAGTCCACGGTATATCCTCGAGCCTGTGTTTCCCCGGCAGATTTCTGCCATTTCAAGAGGGTTCAATCACTTCCATTCTTCCATATGCACCTAAGGGTTGTTCATATGTGTATTGCTTCCGAAAACCTCCTTCGGGAAGGTTCGAGCTACCGTAACGCCCCTGTTCCAAGTAGAAAGGGTACGTTTTCCCAGTGTTATCAGTCGTACTCATTTGGGTAGTGCCATTCCAGCCCACAGCTAGCTTGGGCCTCTTGTGAAGAAGCCTGGCCTTACGACAAAAAAAATAGTGGGCGAAGGGGGTGGCTTCAAAGGACACTGGAAGGGGCAAGGCCAGTAGCGGGGCCCTTGTTACGGATCCAATTTCGTCGGTCATCCGACTGATCGCGAGTGGACCGGACTGAAAGGAACGTCTCGGGTAACGGGTTTGTACACCCTCGTTCCCTGACGGAGGTAAAGGAGGTACGTAACGTACCGTCGCCACAGGTCTCCTGTACCACCGCGAGCGGAAGGGCAAGCTCGGCTCCTCAGCGAAACCCTGAATATGCGCTGCACCTGCTGCCTACTTATACTCACGCTGTGATAAGCAGCATCTGGATGCAATAATCGCATGCCAATGCGCATTGGCTCGTTTAGTTTACAATCGAAGTAGATTGGTCCCTCTAAGCGAGATCCCAATTCGTCGGTCGTCCGACGTGACGTCTCCGTTCCCTCCATCAGGGAAAAAGGGTTACGTACATAACCGAGACGTTGCTTTTTAACACATGGTTATAATGCGATTAAAGATGAATCGATGGAAATAGAGTACTGTGATTGTTTATGTGATTTTGCTCATAATTAGCATAACCATAATTGCAGTAAAATATGTGAAGTACTGTGGTTTTAATTGCTCAATGCAGGCATGTTTAATCGCATTTAATCACATTTATTCTTCTCTGACTAAAGTGCGCATTTGTTAGGGCTTCAGCTGGATGCACACATGCACAAGTTTAAAACATGATGGAACAGGATATAAACAATTATTGCAAAAGGTGTGTTTAGGCAGCAAAAATAAAATTTTATAATTGGTCTTAACTATATAATAAACAACAATACAATGCGGTAACATTTCATTCATGTACTTTTAATAAATACTGCTGACAAAATGCATATTGTGCATTAACTATGTGTTGACACAACTAATCAGTGACAAGACTTAAGTCTTATATGTGATTAATGAGTCGGCCCTTTTCAGTGATTCAGAGTCATTTGTTCAGGAATCAGATTGCACTGGTAGCAGAAAAAAAGTGCAGGAATTGGTTTTAGAACTGTATTCATGTTTAAAGCTTTTATTTATATACTATTATAGTATTTTGAATGAGGATTTTATGTTAGAGTTCAGTTTTCATTTTAATTTGAGGGTTTTTTTTATAAATTTGATGTGCTAATTTAGTCACTTTTGTTCTTTTGTTTCTAAATATTCCCATATAGCTTTAATTATTTTTATTGATCAGAATGCAATAAATGATTAAAATGCATACACACCTGTAAAGTATGAAAAACAAAGGAAGCCATTGAACATTTTGCATTTGAAGCAGGTGCATAAAAACAGTCCTGTTGCATCTGCAATTTACATTTTGTGCTGTGCGCATAGGGCTACAAATGAATAGCTTCAAAGTAGCTTAGAAACCTAATTTCTTAAACCGAATAATCAAAATCATGGCAAGCAGCATGTAAAAGGGATTAAAGAGGTTTGCTCGTGTAACGTAAACACCTTAATTCAAGTAATTCCTTATTCTGACTATTGATAATAATCAGACTATTGGTGTACGTGTAAATGTAGCCATTGATTTATTTAGTGTCCGCTGGTGCCAAGACTTTCGACATGCCCAACAAGCTCTTTACATTGTGTTGCAATAAAGCACCTCTCGCTACAAACAGGAACCAGATTCAAGAAGCCAAATCCATTCCCGGAATTTGTTGTGTGTTTAGTAACATGAGAAATTACGCTTGAGGTAGTATGGCTTCGAATTAATGGTACTGTTGCTTATCTTGCACATTCAAGTTACAAGACCACCACCAGTGAGTGACCCAATCGAAAAAGTAAACAATCGATACCTGTGACTAACCCTCAAGTTTTTAATTAAAGAAACCTGGAGTTTCTCCAGCATAAATAATATTTTGATAGAAAAATGTATCATGGTTGCTGCACTGCTTACAGTTTCATTGAAAGATCCGCAGCATATGGGTTTGTTTTAGCTTATGTTTGCTCCTAGTTGTGTCTGAGAGTGTCAACTGTAAAATACTTGTTCTGTGTCTTATACCTCATCCTGTTCTCACCACCATGCTGCTAGTTTTTCACTCATGCATTGCCGTTTAAATCAACACCTCATCCCGAGGGATTCACTGCAACGTCCTCCCAGGTACGTTTTCCGTAGCTCAAAACACTGTATTTACCCTTAGGAGGTTTTGTCATGCAGGTGGGACACAGATCTCAACTGAAGTATAGGTTTGCAAATAGATGTGTTTGATACTTAAACCATATTTTGGTGTAATAAATCTCACTCCTCGGGGAATGTTTATTGATGTTACAACTGTTTAGCAGGGAGGCACAATATTAAAGATACCAATAAGCTGATAAATATTTTTATGTTATGGCCAATAATTGAAAAATTGCAGGTATTAAAATTTATTTATAAATATTTATAATTTTGTCTAAATTAGAAAAAAAAAATTTAAATGTATTTTTAAATGCTACAAGTGAATTTAGACATCAAAACATGATAATATACATTAGGAAAAATTACATTCATCTTGAGATTGGCTAAAGATTACATTTAACAGTGTTATGACTGTTTACTATTAATATTAAATGCATTATTAAATATCCAATATTAACTGATACTGATCAATTAAAAAAGAAAATCTAATATTGACTGATAACAAATGTCTTTACTATTTAGAAGAACGTCTAGCTTCATTCTTGTTACTAAAAAACAACAGATTTGAAATACCTTGAATGCATTACGAGGAGCATGTTTTCTTAACAGAGGAACATCTTGAACTTTGAATGAGTGGGCACTGGAAATGTCATCTGACCATGACTGTAGATGCAAATCTCTTAAAAAACGCTGTACGGCACGGCAAGTTCCTGGCAATCCTGTTTTAAAATCACTGCAAAATTAAACTTCAAAGACTTTTCAAGAATGCCTGGTTCTAACACAAACCCCGGTGATTTTATACTTTAATTATTTCTAGATGTTAGCATGTTTAACTGACTCAGAAAAACAGTTCCTCCTTGTTTGCAATGGTGTAAAGTAATATTGTTTGTGTGCAGCTTTGCATGAACCTCTGTCTGGATAATGAGGTGCTGAGTATTCAAATTAATTTCAAGCATGAGGAATCCAGTATTGCTTAGGATTGGACCACAAGCAGACGTCTTCCAAAAAAAAAAAATAGTCTGGGGATTAATGGGACTCTTCATCAGCAAATCATTCTGACATCGTAAAGCTCTCTGTGAGTACTACAGTGTTTACCTAACGTACAAAATACACGTAATACACGACTTCCCCCGGTCCAGCAGAACACATCTCCTCCCTCACTCCGCTGGGCATCAGGCTTAAATAAATTCCAGCATGTTGTGGTGGTTACTAAGACATACTGTAATTGATGTACTGACCAGTAATGCCTGTAAATGCAAACATTTTGATGGTTCAACAGCAGTTCTGCTTGCTCACGTGTGTCCACTGACATTAGCTGAAGAAGTTTAACTGCTTCAGACCTGATCAACCAGGTAGTGTTTCTAATTTGGACAGGCATTTCTTTAATTAAGCTTCAAAACAAGTGAGAATAGACTGGTCCAGAGTTGAGTCATGTTATAATTATTGAGATGAAAGACACTGGTGCTGTCGTGTTACTCTATAACCTTAGATGTTATGTGATATGAAAGCTCTTGGTGGCTAGCTTTAAATGAAAACACAGCTTGGACTCATTTAAACAAATGCAACTATACCTAGACTGGGAATCGATACAGGTTTCCTGATTCAACTGGATTCGATTCTGATTTATTTGGTTATATTTCAGTTGGAAACTCACTTTTGCTTGTGAATTGGACCACACTGGTTGCAGGTATGTTTGAGATTCACTAAATATAACTGGTTCATATGAGTCATTTGGTTGTGAATCAGACTACACTGGTTTTGCTGTATATTTTTGAATCACAAAAAAGAACAGACTGATAAGAGTTATTTGTTCGTGATCAAACTACAGCTGTGACACTGTTTTTGATTCACTAAAAAGAACCGGTTCATATGAGTCGTTTGTGAATTGGACTACACTGGCCGTGTTTGTTTTTGCATTCAGCCTACTAGGACAACTTAATAGAAATATGTCTTACTATTATTTGCAGAACATACTGGGTCTCATTCACTAAGTGATCATACGCTCAAATTTGTGTGGGATATCTACGTATAAATATTTTGACAAATAAATCATGATTCACCAATAAATTGTGAGGTTTTAGGACATCTCCTGTTCAGAGTCTTTATAGAACCTTCACTCCAGCACAGACGTCTGAAACTGGCTTTACAATATGCTGTCAAACTAAAGGCAAACAAAAGTAATCCAAAAGTAATTTTTAGCAGTCTTTCTTCCGGAATATCATTATTTATATGAAGCTAAACCTAGGTATGTTAGACCTTTTGGAATGAGGATAAAACCTTACCTGGATAACCTGGACTCATTTTTGTACTATTCCTCCCTGGGATCTGAAAAGGCCAAATGTTATTTTGACCTTGAGTGAGCACAAAAGACAACAACACACCCTCATGAATAACAGCAGACATTTTTGGAGTTAAGAAACAGTTTTCCTAGTCATAGACCTGTATTCACAAATGGATCCAAAGCAGATAATGTATTGTTCCAGGTGATTGGAACAAAATACTGAGGACTTATACATACTTTCTGAACCTGGACTTTCCACCTCTATTTAATTTTCACCGATTCAAAATTCTGTCTTTAAGCACTTGAAAATGTAAAGACTGGTCATCCCATAATTATAAAGATTTTTTTTTTTTTCAAAGCAGACTGTTTACGCAAGAGAAACTTCAGAATTTTCTTCTGCTGGGTTCCAGGTCATATGGGCTTTTCTGGTAACAAGAAAGCGGATATCACTGCAAAAGAGGCACTCAACCTGCATATTTCAGAGTGTCAAATTCCTTTCTGTGATGTCAAACCTGTGATAAACTCTTATATTAATGACATGTGGCAGATGAAATGGGATGAATATCATGAAAATAAGCTATATGAAATAAATCCTGATGTAAGCATTTTTTTTTTTAACAATTTAAAATCTAGGTATGATCAAGTTGTTTTAAGTTCAAGTTGTGTCTTTTAGGTCATACAAGACTTACAAATGGAAATTTATTAGAAGTTGCAGAACCACCATAATGCCTTACTTGCCAAACTAAAATGACTGTGAAGCATATTTTATTGGATTGTACTGTTTTTAATGTAAATAGACAACGGTTTTATTCAGAGGTGTGTCTAACTGATTTATTTAAAAATGTATCACCTGAATGTATTTTAGAATTTTTGTCTAGTGTAGATCTGAAATGTCTTTTCTAACTTTCTGTTGATTTTTTTTTTTCTGTTGATTTTATACCTTGTGTAATTTATTCAGAGATCGCCATGAAAATAGCTTTGAGGCTGGCATGGCGTTAAAAAGTGAATCAATAAATAAATAAGCAATAAATTGTGTACTCAAATGTATTCTGAATGTATCAAAAAATGTTAGAAAAACTAAAACTATATGTGTGCAGAAAGCACATACTCTGGGTTGCCTAATAGTTGTGTAAAGTTGAAATGTTATACTTCTATTATGCATTAAATATATTTTTGGGGCATGTTTTATCAAAATGACTCACTACAGGCACCCGTTCGGGTCCTTTAAATACTCAAATTTAATAACCTTAACTATTTTAAGAATAAAAAAAAAAAAAAAAAAAAAAAAAAAACAAATTAATGTGGGAAATGATTCATCAGAAGTTCTCCTGTTCGTACAAATATAAATAATCCATGCAATTAGTGAATTCGTTTTTTTTATTGCATCTCATTCAATACAGACACAATCAGGGGCGGACTTACCCATTAGGCAAAAGTAGGCGAATGCCTTGGGCCCCCAAAAGCCAAGGCCCCCCTAAAATGCTATTCATATATATGCGCATTAAGCGCTGACATGTGTTATTTACTCAGACGCACAACCTCACCGAGTTGAACGGCTTTTGGTATCCCTGCTTGAAGGAGATTAAAAATATTAGCACTCTAAAGCGGTAATTTAATATTGAAACAGTGTCTTTATATGTTTTTATAATTGTTTTTAAATGCCGCTTACAAAAAAACTCATAATATACTAATAAAGGAACCAGTAGCGGACACATACGCATTACTTTTTTGGTTGATATAATCCTAGTTGTGTGTAAATGTATAATTGCGTTTCATAATTTCTTTCAGTTTTTATTTAAGGAGTTGCATGCAATTTAAATTTTTCCTTTCTCTTTGAAGTGTTACACGCTCTTGGTGCATAAATAAGATCTGTAAAATTGCAAAGACTAAAATCTCAAACTTAAAGAGATATTCTTTAAAAAAGTTAAGAGTCAACCACGCGACCTAAAATGGCTCGTTCTAACACGCCCTCACATGTCTATGTCACTGTGTGGGAAGATTTGCATAACGCCGTCCAAATGTTCCCGCAAAGAAAGAAGGTGTAACTTTTAATCTCGCTGTAGTATTATTGCTGCCTACATTGCCGTTGCTTGGCCTTTCAAAGAGACGATAATCCGATTCGTCATGCCTTAGAACTGATCCGTCTGGTTCGCTGAGGAAATACATAGACCTTCGCACTGTGGATCTCTGATCGGCTTTCACTCGGGGACAAAGCAGATTCCCAGCCCGGGGTCCTCACATTGTGTGGTTGCCGCAAGCCCGCATCCTGCTCCTTCAGCGAGCCGCCGGCCGGCCGCTCACTCTTAGACTGCCGGCTTTTCTCTCACTCAAGCCTGCCGTGTGTGATGCTGTGTGTTTTGTTGTGAAAGCGAAACTACTTTGTTTGGCCTTCCAAAATAGGACATGACTAGAAATCAGTGGTTAAGTTTTATTTACAACACTTTTCCAGAACAGTTTAACCCAAATATTCATATGTGTGCAGCACATTTTATGGAGGACTGTTTCTGATCCTGGTAGAGTAGACTACAATGCCGGCTTGTTCTGACTCACAGACTGTAAGTACGTTTTTAAAGAATTTGCCACTGACGATTCAGATGCGAGTTTGAGCAGTAAGGAGTAGCGCTTGTTGTTTGTCATTTCTCCGATCACAAATGCAGATATGGTTTTATGTTTACGAGGTGCGATGCAACACGTAAAAAGACAGTATAAGTCATTATAATCAGTAATTATGTCCCACTGGATGCAACTAATGCCTGGTTTATAATGGGTTTTAATGTTTTTGTCTCGTCGCTCCGGCTGGACAGGGCATCACAGTATGCGTAAGGGGGCTTAACCTTTCCGCAACTTGATGTATTTCGCCCAATCACAACGCATTGGATAGCTGGCCAATCACAGCATACCTCGCTTTTTTTTAGACCGATGAGCTTTGTAAAAATCAGTGAGGTGGGGCATAGAGGAGAAACAATAATGTACTTTTTGTGGAAAATAATGTGTTTTTTTAAACACATTTCATTACACCAAATACTTTTAGTTCTTTTTAGCAACATCATATGACCCCTTTGAAATTTGTGTAGCTAAAATAACTAAAAATAAATATATTTTAAAGTTCAGAATTTGACAGCTTTTGCACACAGGCTTACGCTGGTAACTTATCAGTGGACTTTCCTCCTCAATATAGGCTATATTTTTTCATTCTATATTTCTGACGTTCCAAAACGCCTCCTATTGGCAGAGAATGTTCATTTTCAATAATCCAGTCAGTCGTTTTTGTTCAGACCAATGCGAAAATACACCAAAATAACCCCGTTTTAAATTAATATCATAATTTATACTTCTGACTCACGCACCCTGGTTTAAAACTGCTAAAAAAAAAAAAAAAAGGTAAAAAGGCTCAATTGTGAGGTTTATCATTTTATAATTTATTTAGTTTATGTTAAAACCTGTATCTCAGCTGTAAATCAGTTGCTATTTCGTGGTCTACAACATGAAACAAAGCCATTATAACATGTGCATGAAAAATTTAGAAACATTGGACACAACTATGGGGAACCATTGTGCAGCAGCAAGCATCACAACAAAAAAGGAACCTCAAGGTTGATCTAGGAAAATGTGTGCAAATGTATAGGGCCCCATTCCTATATTTTGCCTGGGGCCCCCGATTCATTAAATCCACCCCTGGACACAATACAGTTAGATTCACAACGGATTTGACATTGAATAGCAGCAACATCCATTTACAATGGAGCGATATCTATATTTTTACCCAGCCTTTACCTACATTTGTAAAATCCCTCTTCTCCTGTGTGAAACATCATAATTACTACATCTGAAAGAGAGACATGACACTATCTCAGTGATGTTCTGCAAGTTCATATCATGGGCCCCATGGTATTTTAATGGAGGAATATTTGTGGCCAATGACTTTGAGCACTGATGCTGAGGAGAGTGAGTTGGGTGAGAAAGCTCCAGGCTTGCCATGTCAATTAAACCCATTACTTGAGGAATCTGAGCTGTTTAGCAGCTCATCAATCACTCATCAAAGCACCACATGAGCGATGGCCCTCTGGGAAGAAATGCTGGGAAATTGATGGGCAGTATTGGCCCTGCAGTGGTATTGATAGACATTAAAGAGCTCTTGGCCCTGTTAGTGTGTCATTAATTTAACACAGCTCAGGCTAAACAATCACAATGAGTTCCTGGGGAAGGGAGGAGATAAACGCAGGAGGAGACAAAAGGGGAGATGGCATAGCAGATCTTCACATGCTTGAACTGCTTCAGGAGGCGCTAACTTATGGGTCTTCCAGTGGCATTACTCTGGTGTTGGCAGACTGTAAACTGCCTGTGCACTTGGAAAACAAATCATTGAGGAATTTCAGTTGCACTTTCCTTTATCAGATAAAATCACTTGCCAGGAATACTTTCCTCGCTCCCCTGAATTACAGACTTGAAGATTCCCGAATAGAGATAGTCTCAACATGCCCATATTTAGAAAAACTGTGTGAGTGTGAGAAAAAAAAGGGATGTGGGGAGCTGACAGATAGACAAGGTTTATTGATTTGCCCTTGACCTCCATGTTTCCTGGGTCCTGTGATTCCCACAAGAGGTCAGAGATCAGGCTGCGATAAGGGTTTTATGACTCTGCCATGCCTACCAGCCTCCTTTCACTCTTTTTTTATACAAAGATCAGTAGTGAGATTTTAGAGTCCAGGGTGCAGCTGCACCAGTCGTTCATAAGGTCTTAATTAAATCGGAATGTAATATTCACACCAGGGGCTTAGTAACTGCTAGCTACGTTAGAACTAACTCTGTACTTCATTTGGTTGCACTATTAGTTCTTAAAGCGAGGCTTAACCATTGTCATAATATCTCCTTAAGTATTTTGTCATTGCATGATATGGTATTCACTTTGATTCAATAATCTTGAGAAATAATGTTGTAAAGCTGTGCATTGCAAAAAACATAATATTCTTAAGTATTCTTTTAGTTAAAATATCTAAAAGTCATTAAAACAAGATCAGTCACTTTGTTGCGACACGTCAGAAGGGGTTGGATCCATCTGCAGTTTATGAGGAATAGTCAGACAATACAGGGTCAAATACCGGCAAGGCAGAACAGTAGAGACAAGGCAGAGGCAGAATCGTGAACCAGGCGAGAGATCGTGGCAGGCGGCTAGCAAACGGAGTCCAGGTAAAACAATCCAAGTTGGGGCAGGCAGATAACAATCAGAGAATCAGGAAACATTCCAAGATCAAAGCACAGAAAACAAACATGGGCATAACACTCAGAAATGACAGCCGGGGCAAATCAGGACTTCACAAGGAGTTTGTGAAGTGGTGAGGCTTATATGTGTTTGTGTGTAAATGAGTTGCAGGTGTGATTGTGTAATCAGTCCCAGGTAAGAGGGATGATGGGAATTGGAGTCCGAATGGGAGATCGCTAATATTCTGGGGACAGTTCCCTCTGGTGGTGCGGAGGAGGCGGTACGGGAGCCTCCTCTGTAACACACTTCAGGCAACAATGAATATGATATAAATGCTTGTTTTAAAAAGTATTTTAATTTACTTCTGTATCGTTTACCACAAGTGTATTTTGTGTGCAGTTTTGTCACCTGAATTAAGTATAAACAAGTTAAATAATCTTTCAGTGACAAAATCACTCATATTAAAGAAATGCACGATAGAATATATTAAAACAATTTTCACTCTTATAATTCTTATTATTAAAATTATTAATAATTATGTTGTCTCTCATGTAAATCTTGTTCAAGAGTTTAAAACGAAATCATTTTTATTATGTGTATTTCGTTTCTTTTTCTTTCTTTTTTTGGCTATTGTAATTGTAAGCAGTAATAAATTTCATTCCCAATGAAATATGACACAATATTATTAATGCCATATATTATACTTAAATATAATAAGTTTACAATGGGAATACAAAGGGAAGTTTACAAAAGGTTCCTTGTTTGACAGTTGCTTGAAGTCATATATTCATTTAATATTCTCTCTGTAAACACGTGTAAATGTCAACAACATGACCAATGTCTAAATGATTGTCAAGTAAAGCATGATCTAATCAGCATACCATTTATTCAAGTCATTCCTGTTCGGATGCTTCCATAATTATTAGTTTTATGTAGATGGTTACGTTCTCAGTTTAATTGTGCACCTGTAGGGGGCCACAGGATCTCAGCGAGCCCACAATCACTACAAGGAGGAATGACTCAATACTTGATTCATAAGTCTCTGTGATCCACTGTAAATGGTTTGGGCTCTTCAAAAGGACCATTTATAATCAAAGGGAAGGAAATCCCGTGCAAGTAAGCGTAGCTAAAAGTTATCCCTCATAGCATCTCATATTCACACTGAACATGTGATTTTGTTTCCTAGAAAATATTGCAGCAATATGGGGATTAATCACTGCGTACCTCCATAATACTATCATATTGCTATCTCCCAAGTCCAGCTATCCTGTTTTATTGTTGTTTTATATTACCATCTGAGACTGTACATATGTTTCCAAGAGTAAAAATGATGATGTTGACAGGTTTTGGTGGACAAAGCGGGATGGGTCTAACTGGATTCATCCTTCACATATGGAGCAGCCCTGCTACTTCCTACAGTCTCTGTTCTGTCTTTATTAGATTGGGCCCGTACCTGCTCTCTTTCCATGCGACACATGAAAGTAGTTAGACCGAGTACAATTAAGACAAAGTACTCCACGGATCTAATCAGAGCTCGGCTGGAACAAAGATCTGAGGCATGCCAACGCGCTGGATGTGTCAGTCACGATTAGGGTGTCCCACTCAAAAGAAAACATGACACATGTGCATGCTGCTTTGATATGCCATGATATCACTCATATCCAGCCAATTGCAGTTTTATGGGTGGGCCCATATACGGGATTATCATTCACTCGTGTTTTCACATTTATATTGAGCCGTCTCATATCATTTAGCTTTTTGTCTGGTTTCGTTTTGCCCTCACCTGGTATTGATTTTAATAAATGATACACTGCCTGGTGAATCAAACAAGTCTAAGAGATCATGTTCAGCCAGCTATTCTCATGGGCTCTGTGGCACACTGCCTCTTTGTGTGAACGAGCAGGCATTATGGGCTGAGGTTTCATGGTTTTGTTGAGGGATGTGGAGATCTACCATTAAGACGAGTGTGGGTCCATCATCTCACGCATTATGTAACAATAAGCCGCCATGTTTTTATATGCCTGTAAAAGCCTTATTTGACACCCGTATGCCTGTGCAAAAGCCTTGGCCATAAATGGAAGCAGCGGATTATTATACATCACATATCTGTCTCCAGTCAAGCCGACCATTCTGGACGTATGGTTATGGGAACATGGGCTACTGCCATCTGAATTACCATAATATGCTCTTTTGTAAATACTTCTACTGTCCTGCTTTTCCTCAGAGTCTTTTGAAGGGGCTTATTTGTTCAGAAGTAAACACACTGAGTGTCTTCATGTACATGTCATCGCAGATATTCTTTGGAGGAGCTTTGACGATAGTTTATAATTTGGCCCTGCCAAAGTTCGCAACAGTTTTAGTTTGCTTGAGGCATGTCTTGTTTTTCTAAGATGATAAAAAACAAAACAGTTTTAATTGAATCCCATTTCATGGCATATGTATGGTGTTCTGAATATTAAAATTGTAAGAATATTGCATTATAAGTGCAAATGCATGGAAATCAGTCTGGAAAAATACATAGGAAAAATAAACATTGTGCATTACTACATCTTCTTTGGTGGTTTGCCAGTAATATATCAGGGTTTTCAGGCCCATTCACACCAAAGATTATAACTGTAACAATACCTATAAAGATTTAATACATACACCACAGGTATAACTTTAATGGCTGATATCTTTCGAATCACTTTTAGCATTTTTAGTTTTTTCCATCTGGTAAAAACACTGGCAGACAATTAGAATCCACTTGACTTTAAAGAGCTCAAGCATTTATAGTGGCAGATGACTAAACTGCAGCATGTGCTTATAATAAACGAACGTGCTGATATCGCGTTTGGTCTCATTCTGTATCGCGTATCTTGTCAGTGTCTGCGCTTGCTTGGCCATTTGTTGTGGAGAAAATAAGGAAAGTGTGTCCAGCTGAATTAATTTAGTATTTTGGTAGAGTATAAAAAAGCTTAGTTTACGGCGGCAGCGGTCGCGTGACGGCCGAAGAGTATAAAGACCATCGACTCTACTGTGCGACTCCACCGGGCAGGGACACCGGCAAAGGATAAGTATCTCGCTTTTTATTTCTCCTCTTTCCTATTACTTGTTTTTACTTCTGTTTCAGTTTTTATAACCATTTCTTACTATTTAATCTCTTTATTTTTTAAATGTCTATATGTAGTATTTATAAAGTTTTAGCTTTTAGTTTTGGATCTGTTTTTAGTTGTTTTAATACTACAATTGATTGCTTCTGTTGTCCTCATTTGTAAGTCGCTTTGGATAAAAGCGCTTGCTAAATGCATAAATTATAAAATAAACAGAACATTATCGTCCATTATCTTTACAGTTAGTTTAGTTATTGTTCTTAGTGTGAATGGGTCTTTACTGTATAATATACTTTTTCCATCCCAGAGGTAAAGAAACTGAACTTCCAGCTATCTGTACTCTTACATGAGCTCAATCATGCTGTCTTGTATGTTGGATTGCCAACCATAATTATGTATCTCATTTATCAGTGGTTCAAAGGGAAATCTTCTTTCACCTGACACTTAGTATCTGGAGCCAGACCACTTTACTGTAATGAAGCCTGGCTTGGAAAGTCAAAAAAGTTCATACCGTTTCTGTCACAGAAACATTAAACAGTCATGTTAACAGAAAGTTTGCTATATTACATTAAATTATTTCCACACACTGGTTCTTCATGTGTTCACAGGGAGGAGCATTGTTCTGTTCACCATCTGCAGTACTAAAGACTATAAGATTTCATTTTGATCAGATTTCAGTTAAATTTTGAAACAGCATTACTACTGTAAAATTATACAAGAAGCTCTGTTGAAACAAATGAAAGTCTTGGGAACATTAATGCTCCACAGACGATTAGCTAAAATGTTACTCTTTCTTTTGCTTGTAACTTTTAAAACCCAAACAAAATTGTTTTTTTCACTGATTTCTCACTCCATGAGTTCAGAAGTTGTTGTTTCAAATCTTTGCCTATTGGCTGCCAACACCTAATGGTAGGAAAATCATAAACAAATATAACTGAAAGCATGATTCTGGTCTCTTTAGATTCCTTGACATTTTTTTTCGTCTATTGTTTTAAATTTTGTTTTAAAAAAATCAGAATTTTCCACTGGAGTTCCTCCAAATGACTGATGATGTTCAGTAAGGCTTTGAGAAAGCATGTGTAGGAGTACACTGAATCACACAGACAGTGTATGGGGAGGATGTCATGAGAGTCGCACCCTAGAACAGTATGAAGATGTTATAGCAGAGTCAAAGGAAAACAATGACTATGATAAAACATACAGGAGCCCATGCATTATTATTTTTCTCTCTTGTTTTCACATATTTTGCTTTAAGCTCGCAACAAAAGTTATCTTGAGAAAACTAATTGTTCTGTATTATATATGTTTTTGTATAATTTACAATTATAGACTTTTTTTTAAAGAATAGCACAGTTAATGCTGCATGAGTCTGGTACAAGGGGTATTGTGAAGAAAAATTAGAGGGAACATTGCTTGAAAGAAATAAGAGTTTGTCTTTGTCAAAACTAACGTTGTCATTCTTGCGATCAAAAACATCTCCCAATATGACATCACATTTTCCTAACTAAACATATACCCTTATTCGGTACACTTTTCTGTGTTTTAATGTTCAGATTTTTATGTTGAGCCCTCATTGTGCACTTTTTTTGTACTTAATAGTAAAAACTCTGAGCCGGAACTACTGCTAGCATGGGACACAGTTTTATCTTTAAAAGTTTGAGGTTGAGTGACAGGACTTAAAAAGAGGCCCAGGTGAGTACAGCCGCTGTCAGTATGATGCTCTTATGGGATTTATTTTTATAGAAAAGCGGCATGACGAGAATGTATCGTTTAGCTACAATGCATAATTCAGCGCCACACATCTGCTGTTGGGAAAATGCAGACACTTTTATTAGGGAGTGGAATACAAAATAGGCAGGAGAAGAGAGGGATGAGAAAAAGAATAGTCTGCAGTCTTTTATAGGACACCTGGACTCAGATGCTGTGCTGTCAGTAAGGTGCTTATACAGTGTTTCATAAACATTACAACAGTCAAATCAATTGTAGTTTAATCAAACTCTTGTTATTCTGTCCCGGTAGACACATCTGTTAAAGAGGCCTTGAATAAACCTGACATTAAAAACAGAAGATAAATTCATACAATTAACTTCATATGTCTTGAATAGCTAAACATATAAGGGACACCGGGGCTAGTCGTCACATGGGAAGGCTGTCACAAAGGCTGTATGTCTACTGTAAGGTTTTGAGTCAAAAGTTCAGTTGCATAAATACGTGTTTTTACTTTTGTATGTTTGTTTCAAATAACAAGTAGTCACATGTATTTTATTCAGTTTTTAATTATACAATGTATTATTTAGAATGTTTGTTTAGAGCAAAAGTTTAGAGTTTTAACAAAGGTTTTTGTATAATTACCTGTAATCAAATATATTATAGTGACAAGTAGGGGTGGGTGACCAAAATCTTATATCATGATATGAGTCATTTTATTTTACTGTAACGATATATATCATGTAATAGTTACTTTTGCTTTAAATAAGGTCTTTATGATATCAAAATTTTTGATACATAGAAATTTCATAATTCTTGTCACCAATGTCAATATCACAAAAAACTAATACTAGGCTAAATAAAAAAATTTAAAACTCCAGAATACAGTAAACTTATTTAAATCAGAATACTACACTATTACAAAGAAATAGTAACAAACAAACTACAGTAAACAAATAAATAAGAAATGATACTTACATTGTATAAATGTATAAAAACCGCTATTATTCACTGTATAATATATATAGATATATATATCTTATATATATAATATATAGATATATATAATATATATATATATATATTTATATATCTTATGATTAAAGTAACAAAAGCGATTTAGTCAAGAGCAGTGAGAGATTTTCTTTCTTTTGTTGTTTGATGATTGGATTCCCATGCAAACATGGGCCAAGTTTCATCCAAAACGAGTTGGAACGTCTGATGGAGTATTCCCTGTGCCAAAACTACTGTGGCCGAGAGAGCTCAACGCGCTGCAACTTAAGAAAACACATGCAAAAAAGCACCAGCAAATTAAGAAAACTTCATCAGTTTGACAACACACGTGCTGCAAAATCCTCACAACACATGCAAATGAATAAACGCGCTGCAAATCGCACGGACCCACAACGGATAGTCAAGGGGACCAAAAAGTGACGACCCGGCTGGAATTTGTTTTGTGCAAGTGGCTTTTTTTTTTTTTTTTTTTTGAGTTTCTGCTAGTGATTCCTTATTTTTTATTTTTTTTTTTATTTAGATTACATTCACCGTAGATACAGTCATAGCAATAAATTACATACACAACCAGAATACAAAACAATAAATATAAAGAATAATAAAATGAAATATAAACAGAACAAAAACAAATAAATAAAAAGTTAAATATCTTTTCTTTTTTTAAATAAATAAATCATAAATAAATTAAAATAAAAAATAACTTAAATGGAAAATTACACATAAAATGTCAACTTCAAAGAATACACAGGAGGTAACCCTTACATCAAAGTCAATATTTTTCCATCAACACAGTAGTTTTAACAGCTTTCTTATTAAGTGAAGAGCAGAGATTCATAAAATAATTTCAAATCAATACAAAAATCCTAAAAATTGGTCATACAATTTGTGCAGTGGCTATTGGTCAGTGGAGTTGTTGGTGAACTGAAAGGTGAGTTTTTTTTTTGTTTTTTTTTAACACCCTGATTGCATGATTCCTTTGTCTTTTAGATATTATTAGCCTAAATAATCTGACGAATTACACGAGTAACTGTGAAACGTTATATAAGATGGCTAACTTAATTAAATATTCTCAACTAAATATAATTTCAAGGTTAATGAAATCCGCAATGCTTCATTAATTGTTAAAACCAGGTCAAAATAAATTGCAGATTGACAGTAAGAATGATATTGAAAATTATTATTTAATCAGGGGCTTTTAGTAGGCTAATGAAAGAAAGGACAGTGGAATACAAATACAACGTGCAAACTTTTTTGTTTGATGACACCTGGTCATCACCCTCCGTTCTAGGGGCATTCTCTACGACATAGCTTACATCTCGCCCACATGAACTGCACAATCTTGGCAAAATCAGCCATTGGATGCCACAGAAAGGGCAATACATTTTGATCTGAAAAAAAAACAAGTTGACTGAAGTTTGCACGTTGTGTTTGTATTCCATTGTCCTTTCTTTGAGAATATTTAATTAAGTTAGCCATCTTATATAACGTTTCACAGTTACTCTTGTAATTCGTCAGATTATTTAGGCTAATAATATACAAAAAACAAAGGAATCATGCAATCAGGGTGTTCAAATAAACAAAAAAAACTCACCTTTCAGTTCACCGACAACTCCACTGACCAATAGCCACTGCACAGATTGTATGCCCAATTTTAGGATTTATTGTATTGATTTTAAATTATTTTATGAATCTCTCTGCTCATCACTTAATAAGAAAGCTGTTAAAACTACTGTGTTTATGGAAAAATATTGACTTTGATGTAAGGGTTACCTTCTGTGTATTCTTTGAAGTTGACATTTTGTGTAATTTTCCATTTAAGTTATTTTTTATTTTATTTTATTTATGATTTATTTATTTTAAAAAAGAAAAGATATTTAACTTTTTATTTATTTGTTTTTGTTCTGTTTATATTTCATTTTATTATTCTTTATGTATTTATTGTTTTGTATTCTGGTTGTGTGTATTTTATTGCTATGACTGTATCCCTTGTGAATGTTATATCTTCAATAAAAAAAAAAAATAAAAAAATAAGGAATCACTAGCAGAAACTAAAAAAAAAAAAAAACACTGCACAAAAACAATATCCAGCCTGTCCGTCACTTTTTGGGTCCCCTTAACATTTGCTTGTGTTGTGTGGATTTGCAGCGCGTTTCTTCTTTTGCCTGTGTTGTGAGGATTTGCAGCGCGTTCCTTCATTTGCATGTGTTGTGAGGATTTTCAGCGCGTTTCTTCATTTGCATGTGTTGTGAGGATTTGCAGCGCGTGTGTTGTCAAACTGATTAAGATGTTTTCTTAATTTGCTGGTGTGTTTTTTTTTATTTGCATGTGTTTTCTTAAGTTGCAGCGCGTTGAGCTCTCTCGGCCACCGTCGTAAAATCACTCCTCAGGGTTCTATAGGTTTCGGAAGAGTTTTGTTTTGGAGTGATGCCCCCCTGGGGTTTAAATTGGAACATCATAAAGGGCACACAAACTTACTGTATGTGTGCGCTTTCAAATCCAGACCTGGGGTGCATTTCCCAAAAGCAAATATGGTCATAAGTTCTGTTGTTACCAATAGAGTTCAGTGGAATTTACCACCATAGTTAGCTAATGATGCTTTTGGAAACGGCACCCTCAGAGCGAGAGCAGAGCACAGCCCATCAAACAGCTTCATAGGTTACGGAAGTCATCGGCAGACGCTGCACATGACTTGCTCGCTAAGGTTTGGTCATTTTGTTTTGCCACGAAATCAACAATGTCCCCAACGCTATAAGAAATGGTGTTTTTTTGGTTGTGAGGGAGAGATACCCTTGTGTCCAGGCTTCCCAAAATCCCAGTGTTTTAGGGAAGTGGATGATTGTTTTCTTTCTCCCAGTGCAGCAAACGGGTTTGTGCAAGTGTTTTTGTGTTGTTCCAGCATTTGGTACAAAATGTTTTATAACCATATTATATTTAATTTAAGTCAATAAAGTTTTTGTCCTTGTTTTATTTTTGTCGATGTCACAGCTTGCAGATGATCACTACACAAAAGCTTTATGTGCTTGTGACTCTTTACCCAACTCTTAAAAATAAGGTTCCAAAAGGGGGTTTTCACAGAGATGCCATAGAAGAACCATATTTGGTTCCCCAAAAAACCTTTCAGTGACCAGTTCTTAAAAGAACCATTAGGTTACTTGTGTACCCCTTGTTCCCTGAAGGAGGGAACGGAGACGTGACGTCAGTGACTGACGAATTGGGATCTCGACCGATAGCCCAATCACCTTCGAGTGTTAACTATACAAGCCAATGACAGTTGGCGTGCGTTTTTCGCCACGCGCACCCCGCCCCGCAACACGGGTATAAAAGGAGAGCGTGTGCAAACACACATCAGTTTTTCGCTGAGGAGCCGAGACTACATGCCCCAGCCGTACAGCGGTGGTAAGCACTGTGTGCGACGGAATGTAACGCGCCGTTCCCTCCATCAGGGAACGAGGGTTCCCATAAAAACAATTAATATGTCTGCTATCGAGGCGCCCCGCGCCAATGCCCAAGAGATGCCACTCCTCTCGTAGAGTGAGCTCGCACTCCGAGGGGGCATGGTAAACGTTAGGCCTGGTACGCCAAGACTATAGCCTCCACTAACCAATGGGCAAGTCTTTGTTTGGAGACAGCCTTTCCCGTCTCTGATCTCCAAAGCAGACAAAGAGCTGGTCTGAGGTCTTGAAGCTCTGCGTACGGTCCACGTAAATGTGCAGAGTGTGAACGGGACAGAGCAGAGCGATGGCTTGGTCTGCCTCCTCCCGGGGCAGCGCTTGCTAGTTCACCACCTGATCCCTGAAAGGCTTTGGTGGGAACTTTGGGCACATATCCGTGCCGGGGTTTCAGGACAACGTGAGAGTTACCCGTTACGAATTCTAGGCACGAATCGTTGACCAAAAATCCTTCAGATCCCCTACCCTCTTGACCGAGGGGCCAATGCGGTGAGAGCGCTGTCCTTAATGACAGAATTTAAGCTCTACTGAATGCAGAGTCTCGAACGTGTCTCCTCCTTCAGGGCCGGTCAGGACCCGGGAGATCCCAAGATGGTAACCTGTGAGGGCGCGGAGGATTTTGACCTCCTTGCCCCCTCTAAGAAAACCTAGACCAAGTCGTGCTTCCTCCACGACTTACTGTCTACGGTCAATGCGGGCACCTACCCTTTTTCAGGGTGGAGGGAGACAGCCTTCGCTCCAACCCTCCTGCGGAAGAAAGCACGACTGCGATCGTAGCATCTTCGTGGTCTTCCCTTGCTGGAAAGCACCACTCACGAACAGTTCCATTCAGCCCTGTAAGCGTTTCTGGTAGACGGCTCTGCTGAACACTATGGTTTTTACGCTACCGCTTGATGTATCCCACCTGAACCCTCCGCGTCCCGTCAGGTACCAAAGTGGAGATTTCCAGAAGTATCGGCGCGGGTGCCAATGGGTGCCCCGTCTCCTAGTCGGTAGATCCTTCCTCAGAGGAATCTGTCAGGGAGGGGCTGTCACGAGGAGCATCAGTTTGGGGAACCAAGTCCGACTGGGCCAATATGGCGCTACCACGAGGACCTGCTCCTCGTCCTCCCTGACCTTGCACAGTGACTGAGCACCATATCCCTGTGTTCGCACAACTGCGCTCGGGACTGGGCCAGTATGAGCCAGTCGTCGAGGTAGTTGAGAACGCGAATGCCCGCTTTCCTCAATGGAACGAGGGCTGTCTCCACGACCTTGGTGAAGACACGAGTCGACAGGGATAGCCCGAAGGGGAGGAACTTGTACTGATATGCTCGCCCTTCGAACGCAAAGCGGGGAAACGGTCTGTGTCGAGGGAGAATCCCACCGCCTTTCTTGGGTACGATGAAGTAGGGGCTGTAAAAACCTGACCTCATTTCGGCTGGAGGGACCGGCTGTATCGCTTCCTTCGCTAGCAGGACCGTGATCTTTGCACGCAAGACAGGAGCATCCTTGTCCGGCACAGAGGTGAACCGAATGCCCCTGAACTTGGGAGGGCGCCGGGCGAATTGAATCACATAGCCGAGTCTGATGGTTCTCATGAGCCAGCAAGACGGCCTGGGGAGCGCTTTAAAAAACCCCCCCGCAGGCCCCCAGTGACCGGACTAGCGGGACTAGGGAGACCACCGACGTACCCGCAGTGTGGCAGCGAAGTGGAACACAGGGACCCAGCCCGGGAGGCTTCCATGCGTCACTGGGTGGGGTCTGAGTGCGCGGCGCTCCACTTACCTGGCTCCACGGCTTGGCAGGGGGCTCGTGAGGAGGCGTAGCTTCCTTGAACTGAACCCTGCTGCCCACCAGCGAAGGGAGAGGGGGCCGGCTGAGTGAAGACTGGGTCTCGTGCACCGCCATCCTCACCCTCTTGGGACCCGGAGACAAAGGATACTGCTCTTTTATAGACAGGGTAGCCAGTGGCGGAATAGAAAAAACAGGAACAAAGGTTTCTCCACCTGGCCCTCCGCCGGGGGAAGGAGTGGTGCGCTCACCATCTCCTGAAGAGCAGGATCCAAAGGCTCCGGGTCGCCCGTCTCAGGGACACAGCCTGCTTTGGCGCTTCACGGGCTTGACAGGGGCAGAGACGGGCTGCGCCGCTTTCCTGCTGCAAGCTCCACGCTGCGGCCGTTGTGAAGGCTGCTGTTGTGGCCGCGCTGGAGTGGAGGTGGAGGCCGCAGGAGGGCGCCCTTGGCGATGAGCAGACAGAGGGGCTGCATCCGGTGGTGGGGTGCGGACAGCAGCAGACCGCTGGGGCAGGATGTGTCGAAACGCCTCCTTCTGCTTCTGCGCGGCGGAGAACTGTTGGGCAAAGCCCTCCACCGCTTCGCGCCAAAATTAGCCGGCCTGGGAGATCGGGGATCTCAGGAAGGCTATGCTTGTCGGCCTCCGTCATATCCAACCAAGGTGCGTAATGCCATAGGTTGCGCTCCCTGGATGCGCACCATATGTGGAGGCAATCGCTCTGACCGCAGGGGCTGTTCGCTGCGCCGTGATCTTCGTCGCTCCATATATCGGCGAGTCCGTGCGCCGCGTACTCAGTTCTGCAGGCACCCACCGGCCTGAGTTAAGCAGGTACAGGCCACGCTCGTTAGCAACTGCTTGGGCAGGCGCTTGGTCCCTGATGGAGCTTTGCAGGAGGGGCCATGCGTGCAGGGGCGGCCGCGGGCCTGTGCCATGCAGCACTGTAAGGCCTTGCGGCGTTAGAGGCGGACGAGAAGCTTGACAGTGCCTCTGGACGGAAGGCCGGTGGACTACTTCTGCCAGGCGGCGGGCGGGGCTTGCGGGGTCAGAGCCTGCATGCAATTCGCTCGCGACGCGCCGATAAAGACCGAGGTTTCCAAGAGCCCGGAGGTGACTGTCCATATACCTTGGGCCGGCCCCGCCATCTACTTATACCCCCTTCCCCCCCCTGCCTGCCACGTCGAGGGTCGGTGAGGATGGAGGAGGTCACCAATTCTGTTTCTTCTTGGCAGAAAAAGGTGCCGTTGCCAAGACTTAGTATGCGGCTTCCCTCATAGCAGTCTTCAGCGGTAATAATTCAACCTTAGGTGCGCTGCGCGACTGAGGGCCTCGAAACCGCTGCGCTCTTCCCAGCGATCCAATCATCCAGTCCTCGAGCGTTTCGGGCGAGAAGGTCAGAGTGCTCTCCAGTGCACGGCCCGATTCAATTCTCAGCAGGGCCCCGGGATAAGCATAGCGGGTTCAGCTCGGGATTCGGAACTGCAGGGCTGCGGAGCACGCCACTCTTCTGATGTTTGGGGCAGGCAGCATGCGTAATCTCATCTCCGTAGTTGCTGGCTAGCTCGCGGTCCTCGCGATGCAGCGTAAATCGACATCCGACTCCATCTGCCCTGTGTCCCGCACAGTTGATCTGGAGGTGCCGCCGCCTGTCCAGTACCGCAGCACACTCGTCCAGGAGGCAGGCTTAAGGTGTGCGACATACTTGATGAATGAGAGCCTTCGTAGAGACGGTACTCGATTCAGGGGGAAGCTCTCACGCTTGTTAACCACGCCGCCTCATGGTGCATTCCTGACCATATAATCCAAGTCGGCCTGCATCTAAAACGTAGAACCAGAGTTATGGCTAATTGGGGCTTGGCAAAGGGGATACTGTCTGACGGGCGCCCTTTAAAATGAGGAGGTATCTCTAGGCTCGGCAACGTCAGCGATGGTTCATGTTCGGAAGTGCGCCGGCACTGAGGTAACTATGACAATCTGACGTCATGAGCGCTTGGTCTTCAGCAGTGCTGTAAGGCGCGTCAAGCCGCGAGAGGGCATCGATCATGACCCTCGGAGTCAGATGTGAGCAGGGGAAAACGACCACATCGTCGGAAACAGCAGGCAAGCGGGAAGGCTGCATCTTTAAAAAGACGGGCGCGTTCGGTTCTCAGTGAAGCTCTCTTTATAAATTCTGGCTTTAGGAAGGAAAACACTGCTTAGAAGAGCCGGCGTGATAGGCGCCCAGGGTGAAGGGTCGGCTCTGGCGAGAGCTGCAGTCATGTAATGGAAGCTGGCTAGCGCAGCAAAAGTGCTCCACTCAGCCGATGTTTGGCAGCAGCCTGGATGGGCAACCCTCGGCTGATTTGACGTGGCGTTCATCACTAATCGGGGGCGAGGCCTGTTCTTTCATCCTCTCTTCAAACACTCTGGGAGATCGTGCCTGTAGACAGGCTCAGTCTTTCGCGAGAAGGCGAAAAGCTGATGTGGGGCGTTTGTTCATTGGCTTGATTTAGTTATACGACTCGAAGGTGATTGGGCTCAAATCATTCTGTCGTGAGCGAGATGCAGCCAATTTGTCAGTCAACGACTACGTAACGGTAAAATGGCGTGACTGACTGAAAGGGAACCATTGTTCGTTGAGTGTGAAGGAACATGTTAATAATCTATTATGAAAACATTTTTTCACATGTTTAGAGTGCAGAATTCGGCTTTTGTGGAATAAAAAGTGTTCCATGGATGGTGAAGGTCTTATGTGAGAACCATTGACGCTTAAAAAAAATTACGCTGTGCAAAACAATACGTTTTGCGGGACCTCATGTAGCACTAGCTAACCATTTGTAACAACATCGGCGATAGACGACCCTCCTTGGTGACAGTTTGTCGTCCAGTGTGTGTTGCAGTTACTTTTTTGCTAGGGACATACAAGGGGATATGTTCATAACACACATGCCTGGTGAAATGTATACTTGAATTGGGCATTGTATTCCTTCTCTTGATAAAATTACTTTCCAATTTGAAAAATGTCAATAAAGGCAGCAACTAGTTCACTAATGACTGATTTGGAGGTGGCATTACTTTTGGGCGCGTTCTTTCCACGACATGCCTGGCGCTCCCGCGTCTGACATGAGCCAAGACATCGTCGCTGGTGGGTGGGGACTCGATAGAGTTTAATCTTCGGTCTATTACGGCATCTTCTGCTTTCCCTACCGTCGCATTATCATCTCCTCATTATCGCCAAGCAGCTATAAAGCAAAAAATATAGTTCTACCGCCTACCAAATCGTGCCCAATAAAAAATAAATTGGCAGTTATATGGCTCATTATTTGGCAGTCACGAACTTCATTGGCATGGGTGCAGGAAGCTATACGATAGGGCCTGGGGGGGCGAAAGCGGGAGATCATGGCGCTTGGTAAGACTGGAGCCGGATGATGTTAGGATGTCCTATCAATAGCCTTGAATGTAAACACATTTGAATCTATCTTAGCATGAGCTTAAACGTATGGCCCATTATAGAATAGACACGGAGGAACTCGTGACATATCAAAAGTATGTGCATCTCAAACATGTGGCATACTGCGCGATAATCATTGGGAGAAGCAGCCTGTATCTTCGTCGAAACGTCGGCTCATGAAGTAACTTATAAGCGATCAGGTGCAGTTCACTAAGCTTCTAAATGAGGATGTTTTAACTGCTTATATTTGGATCTTTATGGTCATTTTTCAATGCCATGCTGTTTTGGCTTAAAGCTCTTTGTCGTCTGGTCTATAAAACATCATTTGTAACGAACTGGCAAGTAGCCTGTTTTCACAGTTTGCAACTGTGTACATCTGAATCGTCAGTTATGTGTTTCTGAAAGCGAATCCGCAGTGTTTAAAAAAAAAAAAAAAAAAAAAAAAAAATCGTTTATGTATTTAGTGAGGTGTTTGACAAGTCGTGATTCGGCCTGGAGTCTTAACAAACAGCCTAGTGGGCATCTAAAACACAGCTCCCTGAATGGCACGTCCCCCGCCCTCATAAATGAAGACAATAAAGGGCGGGCGCCATGGTCACTTCCTGTTGTTACAAATTTTTTTTCCGTTCTGACTATGGTCAGGCAGAAGCGAGCAGGCTTGAGAGAGCGGCTCTGTTCTAAATGGCTCGGGTCCCGAGATGAACTGCTTCGCAACTTAGGCACAGACAGCTCATTGGACCTTAAAAAAATTCTGATTGAGCTGTAGAGACGACAGAGATTGACAGGCGTGCGAGGCCCTAATGGGTGGGGAGCTGGGTGGCCTACGTAATCCAGCAGGTCTATTAGCAGTATGTGTACCAACAATAGGGAAAAGGGTTAGCGGCACGTACAAGCTTCCGCTCTTCGAGTTCCTCGCAGGGGCTCGGGGGGGGGGGGGTTTTTTAGAATTTCCTTGCAGGAACGAATGACAGACCAGTGTTCGGAAGTTAATTCAGGCTGAACGATCTCTGCATTCGTCATTGACGAGGAGAATGTTTTATCTGAGCAGTCAGTCTCTAAATTCACTGATTTGCCTTTGTCGCAATAGTTGAGATGCTCTTTCTGGCCACAGCGGTTGTTAGGAAGACAGAGTATGTAAATTTTAATGCCGCTTTTCAAAGAGGACAAGTGAACCGGACATACGAGTGCATGATCCCTCTTAACCACCTACAGAGGTTAAATGATTTATCGTGTTTCATGTGAGCATTCTGGAAAATCAGAACATGCTTTATGAAAATCTAGCAACAGATGCCGAAGCTTTCCAGATGCTCGACTGCCAACCACAGGTTTAATGAAATGACTCTCTTGATTTTTTTGTTTTTCTTTCTCTCTCCAATCTGTCCCTTTTTTCTAGTCGTTCAAGGAAAGTAAAATCTCTCTTGGCGGCAGATTAAGCATTCGATGGGGTGGGTCAACCTGCTGATGTATTTTCATCATAATTTATGTACCATCTGTCTGCTCAATCAGCACCTCAGAGACACAGGGCCGTAATTCTCTGCAAGTGCCTTCAATCTTAATGGATATCACAGCACTTAACAATTACTTCCCAGCACTGTTAACAAAGAGCACATAGAAATTTTTAGTGACCTACTGATAGCAGTTTCAGGGAGGATTATCAGGAGATATTTTGTCCTGTGTATTTATAGTTTGCACTTGTATTTCTCATTTACTTAAGTTTTACTATAGCATCTTGCACAATTCGCAAATACCATTTATATCACAAAGACCATTCAAATCAAACCAGTGTAAATTTTTGCACGGTTTGTCTTAGTCATAAAAATAGCTTTAAATTTGGTCAATATTTTATCATATCATATTTAATCTAAATGTATTCCGCTTGTTTAGCTAGTTGTAATCCTGTACTCATATCTATAGTGAACAAAACAGAGATTTAGTTGACAAAAAGTGAACTCTACAAACCACCACTGAAATTAAATCACAAAATGACTCATGGGGCAAATTTAAACTAGTGTTAATTTTTTACTTTTTACATAAATTATTTTTTTGGTCTCAATAAGAAAGAATATATGATAAATATATATACTACAATTAGTCAATGTAATTGTCAGTCATTTATTTTAAGTTATTTTGTAATTTGATTAACTATATATTTTATCTTATCTAATTTTAGTGATATCAAGCAAGAAGATTTAACATGACAAAAAAGTGAGCTCTCCAATTACTTTGATAATAAAGACGACCTAGGTGTTAATTTGTACAAAAGTCACCGCTTTTTGTCTATATGCAGTTTTGTGGGTCCTTTTTAACGAGAAAAAGATGCAAATCTCGCGCACTACTATCTATGATCTTGCTAAATGTTTGAATTTATTATCACTAAGCAACTTTGTCGAGTGCCACTGACCTTCATGGCGGGCATAACAGCGCTCTTGCATTTTTACAAGGGGAAAATATCATTTAAAATTGTTAAATCAATGTTTGGTCATGGCATATTCAATAATTTTATTTGAGTCTTGATTAACAAAACTATCTAATTTATGATGTTTAGTTGAAGAAGGTATATAATTTATATACAGTGTCCTGGCAACCGAAAGTATTCATCATTTTTTCACATTTGTTATGTTGCTGTCCTAAGTGTTAAACTGGGGCTTTTAAATATCTATTTTTGCCAACATCAATCTATGCACTCTTCATGGCGACATAAATGGTAAAGCAAAAAACTGTTTGTTTGAAATCTTTGCAAATTTATTAAAATAAAAAACTTAAATGATTCCGTTGCATAAGTATTCATACCCTTATCTGAGACAGTTGAATTTGAAGTTGAAAATGTACTTGTAGATGTTACTACACTTTGAGTGGACAATTTAACCTGTGTCAAATTCAATTGAATGGGTAAGATTTGGAAAGGCACACACATCTCTAATTAAATTCTAACAGGCTGATAATGCATTATCAGGAAGGCAAAACCAATGCCCTGAGGTCAATAAGTAACTGGCCTGTAATCTCAGTAAACCGTTTGGGCATCAACTCATCATGTGCTGGGAAGAGTTCATAGAAAAAAATCTGGCTTCATTGATAGGGTCCATATAACTGGCATTTATTTCTCGTGTTATCCTTATATCGGAAGAAGGCTTGAAATAATGCGCAGGGACTCTTCTGGGCTAGAGGGGCTGGCTCTCCTGGTCCACTAACTGAGGCAATTGATAGGAGAAGGTTGCTATTGTTAGAGGGTGAAGGCAAGAGTGGGCGCGATGGTTCATCTCTAGTTGAGCTCCATGATCATATGTGGATATAGGAGAAACCTACAGAAGGACAAAACTCACTGCAACACTCCACCGATTCGTGCTTTATGGCTGTTGTGTCGTTTCAAGCTCAACTCGTGCTTCCATCAGTGTAGACATGCTATGAAACTCATCTTGAATTTGAAAAAGGACGCTAACAGTACCTCAGACTGTGAGAAACGGTGCTATCTGGTCTGATGAACTCTCGAATTCGGCAAGCACATCATGTTTGAAGGAAATCCCAAGGCACTGCTTCATTCACCTGCAAGAGTACGCATCCAAAGAGTAAAGTGTGCTGGTAGGAAAAAAGCAGTTCTCCTTGTCTGTGGGGCTGTTTTTCAGGAGTAAGTATCGGGCGCCAAAGGACAAAAAACAGCAGTGGTCTGGAGTGTACTCATCTATAGTAGAAGAAAAGGCTTCAATGCATCCAAAATATTGAGATTCCCGCTTGTGGCCCAGCAGGACATGTACGCCTAAGGCACTCACAGGCAAGATGGCTTACTAGAAACTATGTGATGTCGCTTGGTGGCCCTAGCCAGGCAGCCTGGGTATTGATGCCGGTCAGTGAATATTTCTGAAGAAACCTGAAAATATGCATCTGCCCCCTTCCAACCTGACAGAGCTTGAGAGGTGGAGAGGCGAGGTGAAGAATGGCAGATAATTGCCAAATGATGATGAGAAAAGCTTGTCGCATCAAACAAAAAAGACTTGAGGCTGTAAAGGTGCTTCAGCTAAATATTTAGTTATGCAATATACTTATTTCAGTTTTTTTTTTTAATACATTTACGAAGTTGTGACAATTCTGTTTTTGCTTTGTCAGTATGGTGTATGGAGTGTAGATTGATGTGGGAAAAAAGTAATTAATAAACATAAGGCAGCAACATAACAAAACGTGAATACTTTCGCAAAGCACTGTATATTATGTTGTTAAATGTAACTTTTGGCCTAATCAAAATTAAGTTTAAGTAAATGTAAGTTAATTATGCAAATTTTTGTCTCATCTAGTATCATTTTCGTAGCCATGATTAACACTGAATTCAGTCTTGATTCATGGATTAAAAATTGTAATGTTGTAAATTCTAATAAAAACACTGTATTTGAATTTCATGTAAACCATCAATGAACTGCAAACTGAGAGAAATGCAACAGAAACAAGCCTGTCTGGTTATCAAATACATCTCAGCATGCAATATCCCTGATGGCTGCGTTCTGGCAGTGTATCACAGGAAACTATACGCTATCAGCATGCAAAATAGACATACCAGATATTTAAATGAAAATGTGTGCAAACACTTTTGAGAATGAACAGATGATATCGATGTGTATGCATTACATACAATTGGTATTCGTTTATCTGCAACAATAACAAAAAAGCTAAAGAACTAGTCTTTATTCTTCTGATTTAGTGATGTTTGATAGCACCGGATGTGTCTCATTGTAAAAACATTGCTTTTAAAAGGTTGATCTCCACCGCGGCCCATAGAGCTGTTATGAGTGTTTAGACTGGAGGCTGTTTTTCCTCTGGCATATGAAGTTCATACAGAATTCATTCCACAGTCTGGAGGATTGGGGCTTCCAGGCCTCGTCTCCAGCCAGTGCATGAAAAAAAATCAGTACGCACAGTACATTTGTTTGGAGTGAGAATTCAATAAACCTGAATTTCTCTGAAATGAATAAGAATGCATGACAAAAATTAGCATATGAAACCGTCTTTATCTGCAAGCATGTCTGCTGTATGTGATGAAAGATGACACATCTCTCAATCTCCCTAATAACAAATGAGAACGTTTGTGTAACTTGGCAGATGCCTAAATATGGCGTTCAGTTCAACATGACGATGCCTCTGTCTGGTCTGCTCTCTTTGACTTTCCTTTCATTTGTTGTGACACCTCATATACTTTGAACACCTATTTCATTTAATCATTCTTGAATTGTGTGACACTTCCACGTATGTACAACCGGAGCAGCTCGGCTCTGGGGATTGTTACAGTAATGGTCCGCAGGTTGAGTCCAAGTGTGTGGGGGAGATCAGATCCGTCCTGTGAGATAGAGGCTGCGGCTGACGCGGGAGGCACCTGTGGAGGGTAATGAGGCAAGGCAAGTGGGGGCAGGGGCAGTCAAGGGCTTTCCCTTCATGTGGACTTATTGGTGCTGTCAGAACAGCGGGGCCACAATCGGCCTGTCACATATCCTGATGGATCCCAGGACGAGGGAACCAAATGAGGCTGTCCGTCTCTTGGGCGACCTACCCCCATGAGCTTGGCCAGGTTCAGAAAGATGATTTGTGTGAACTTCAGTTTGTGTCAGCGGGATTTTTTCCTGTACCGGTTGTCTCTTAGCAGACCTGCTAGTTTAGAGGACTTTGGAGGGGAGAATGTGTTTTGGGTGTCCTTAGTTCAACTTGGCCATCTTTTGATTAATTATTTCCATTCTTTGTCTGCTATATTTGGTCAGAACCTTCAGGTATAATGATTCTGAGGTATTTTTAGAGCATATTCTATCCAAGATTGTTAACAGACTGTACAGAAGTTCCAAAAAACCTATAGTGAACTTCTAAGGCAGCATCTTAACTGATTAATCTTAACTTAATCTGGAACGCTCTGCATAAGCAGGAACTCTCTATATTGCTCCACACACAGAAGACACAATACTGAAAAAAGATATGTATATACTGTATATTTTTAAAATATATATTTTTAATTATTTTATATGTATGTCTTAGCTAAGGTTTAGGATTACTAAGATTCTTTTTAAGGAAATGTAACTTACTTCATGGCTAAGAATTGATCAAAATCGTGACCCCTCTTTTGTGTTTAGAAAATATAATTCAAAATAAAAGAATCCTGAAAAACCCGTGCTGTCTCAGCAGTTTCCTACAAGAATATTAGGCAGGCACTAACGTTTACATGTTGATAACAATAAGTATCATCATTCTGAGGCGGCATCACATCAGTTGCTATTAGTAATGATTTCTGAAGGCTCATGTGACACTGAAGACTGAAGTAGAGCCTGCTGCAAATTCAGCTTTGCGTCACAGGAATAAAAACATTTTAAAATATATTCAAATAAATAGATTGTGGTTTATTTTAAACATTAATATCGCATTTCACAATTTTACTGTTTTTACTGTATTTTTGATTAAATAAAGCAGCCTTGGTGAGCATAAGAGACTCTATTGTTGTCTCTCAGCTCGTCAGGGGCGAAAATTTCAGGCCGGGAAATCTCATACAGGCCATCTCATGCACCCACAACAAATTCTGAAAGAGCACGTAGACAAAATCGGAACCCTTATTTTTTGTATGGCTCGATCACCTCAATAAAAAAGGTTAATATCGCTTAGGGCTGAGGAGCATGCAAAATAATAGACAAGTCTCTCACTCCTGAACTGCACCGTGGCATCTTTTAATTTTAAGGCTCGTTCTTTTGCCCTGATATTTCTCCTCAGCATTACTTAAAACTACAGATTAACAAACTATAACATTCTAAATTGCCTAAAATGTCAAATTAGTACACTATTAACTACACATCTTTATCAATATTTTTTTAGAAAAAATCTCCTAATATCTGATCACGGATTTTTTCCGCATCACAAAAATTAGATATCTTGTTTTTTTGTTTCGTTTGTTTTTTTTTGGCAGACTGGATTATCGCATTATATTATTTTTTAACCACAAATGTCCACGTTTAAGGCTATTGTTAGTGTAGCAAAACTTGCGATGGCTCTAATTTGTGCTTACTCACTGGATGGTATTAAGTTCAGGCAGTAAGCGGGTCATTGTCTTCGTTATGTCCTGCACTAGCTCCTCTAAAGCGCTATCTAGAAAACAAAAAAAGAAAAAGGCGATTATGAGTATCTTGCTGGCTAAAATTACCTACTGTAACTTTACAGTAGATAATAATTATGTCCTTTAGTATACAGTATTTTAAAAGAGTGTATAGTAATAGGACTGTCATCTGGGGCTGTAAATTCTAAGTAAATAAGAATCAAACTACCATAGGGCCTATTTAGCAGATGAAACTGACCGGCTGCATCACTTGATATCCTGAACAGATAGTTTTGCTTCTTCATGCTGCCACTGGGCACGATCCGACTCCTATTCTCAATCTCCTGGCCATCTGATTCCTCTGATTGAAACCGATTATTTGGCGGGAGTGCCTACGGCGCTATGGGTGCCCGACTAAAGCGATTCGGATTTATTAGTAGATTTATTTATCGATATGGCTGAATTCTGGCAATAATCCTTTAGTACATTTGGCAGGCTAATTATTAATAATGAATAATTATAATAATAATACTAAAAACGGGCATTGGCCCAAATTGGGTGCCAGGTCACTGGGAATTGTCCCGGTTCTCCTGATGGCCAGTCCGCGCCTGAAGCTCATTACAGTGCATTCTGAGATTGCCGCCTTTATGAATTCTATGGGTGATGCTGCTATATGCTTTGTTGCAGACTAATTTGGAGGTGAATAGTACTAGGAATACTTAAATTGAAATTCTGACTTACAGAATCACAGTTACAGTGAATCAAAACATAATGTCTCCAAGTTATTCCAGTGGTTATTTTTAAGCAGGAGCTGTGAGAATTATCTGGAACACAGTATTAGAATTTGGCAAAAAGAAGAGGCAGCATATTTAAGTTGGCAAAGTTTCAAAAGAGCTTTTGTGTCACAATCTCACCTACAAAGCTTTAAAACGCTGCCTACAGAGGACGCTCACTTGTTTTTGGAACTGAGCTTGTGATTCCAAACACAGGATGCTATGCAAGATTAATAAAATAGAGCTGTTTGTTGACCTTCAAAATATTTAGGAAACATGTAATGTTGGTCATGGCGTGTGCAGTTCCACCCTGTGCTTGTGCCCCTCCACTTGCACGGCTGTTGAGAATCTGAGGTATGTGTGTTGCGGTTTAAAGGGAGTGTTAAAAGCAACCACCTCTTCTGCATATGTGTGCTTCATCCACACTTTGGCTTTGGGGGAAAGCACCTGCTAAACGATTACTGCTTTGTCTCCACAGCAACTGCGCGTTCACCACTTTCTGGTTTCATTTATCAGGCCCAGGCAAGATGAAACGAGCGTAATCACCAATCTTGGCCATTGGAAATATCAGGGACATTTCTCGATATGTCCTTTTATGGGAACAATGTGCTTGCCTGCAGATGTGTCTTTTATGCTCAGATGATCAGATTTTTCATGAAGTGGTAAGCGATTGCGAGATGGACGGAATTTGCTCCGACCCACACCCTTTGTTTGTTATTTGCACGTCTCTCTGGTCTAGCTGCTGTGGGGTTTATTGTCCAGATGGATGCACTGAAGCCAAGGGAACCTGCAACATGCTTCACAGATTTCAACACTTGCGTTCAACCATAAAAGCAGAACGGCTCATTTAGAGAGGTGACCGTAGGGGATGCAGGGAAGAACGCTGATGCTTCCCTGTTGACTCCAGACCTAGGTCTTGCGGCTCTCAGGATAATTTACATTCAACAGCACACGTGTACTGTATGTCTAGGGTTTACCATTGCTATGGTTTCCAGAGGACTCTAACGTTTCAGTGGGGCCTCAAAACCATTCTGACAGATTGAAGCATTCAAACTATTCACTTTCTGAAAGGAATGACTGATGTCAATAGGACATTTAGGAATATAGCTATTCAAATAATAATAATAATGTTGCATTTTTTATGCTTCCTTTGGAAGTCTGAAATTGCTTAAAGCTGTTTGAAGTTGTCTGTTAATATTGTGAATATTTCATATGAAGCATTTTATGGCTGAAACGTGATGATAACCCAAGGAAAGTGAGAAAAGAAAACAGGCTTTTGACTTTATTAAAAAAAACTTGACAAACTGCCTCAGAGAACCCAGAAAAAAAGGTCTCCCATCACTCATCTGGTGGGATTAAGAGTGATTTCTCCAAGGGTTGGGTGACGATGGGAAGTTTCAAGTCGGAGTGTCATCAGAGGAAGTGATTTCGGTTCAGGCTTTCCGAAGATGTTGTGTTATGAGATTTGTGTTTGATACCTGTCCGTCAGGGGCCAAACTGAGCTTTAGCGTCACTCCGGATCTAGTGAGATTTAAAAACTGTAATTTTAGCCAGTGTCTGGTAAAGTAGTTCACAGATCATAAGGCAGATGACCCTTAGACTGGATTTGGATTACTGGAGTTCACATATATTGACTTAGCTATTATCATGTGCTTAACAGATATTGAGAAACAATTGCATGCCATTATGTCATAAAATGCCATTTTATTTCTAAGTAAATATTTACATTCAACTCGTTGGCAACTAGAAAAGTATTATTGTGCCATTATAATAATCTCTCTCCCTCCTTCTCCATCTGTCTCCATCTCTTACACGCTCTCTGTCAGAAATCTCAGATGGTCTCAGATTGATAATGTGCTTTGCATATGTTTGAAGGAAAAATATTGAAAACACATAGTTAGGATGCATGTCAGGAGGACATGATGATTTCAACCACATTTATTTTCCCTCTGGCTTGATTTTTTTGAAGAATTCCTAAAAAAATATTTGGCTAATGTCCATTTTATTCACTGGAAAAAAAGGTTTAGTGACCCTCAAGTTTAGTTTATGGGAGAAAAAAATGGAGATGCAACCAGATTTAAATACTTAATATAAAGTTTTCGGTTGCAATTTAATGCATTCCAAGTCTTTTGGAATGGCCTTGGCTGATTTGAGTAGAAATTTTACATGCCAATTTACATGTTTTTCCTACAATTCTCTTCTAAACTTTTTTTAATGGATATGCATCTGCTAAAATCATCCCACTGCATGTCTCCTCCATCTGAGGTTAAAATGTGCTATTCCATCTTCAAATACAAGCTTAATTGAAAGGAAAAATGGAAGTAAATTCAGATATTTCGCTACTTCAGAAGAGATCTATGAGAATCCGAGCTCAGGGGTTTGCCTCACCTTTAAGTATCTTTAGGTCAGACGGAGACAAACTCAAACTCTGGCCATGTCAATGTCATATTACATGTTTATCAATATGTCATATTTCTTTGTTGAGTCCTGCTGCATTCTGTATTCGCTATACTCTTACAGGGATTTGGAAGTTTTTGAATCAAAGTTTACACACCTCTGTTTGGTATTTCAAGCGAGTGAGTTTGTATGGATATTCCCAGAGCCTGTATGTTATCTGATAAGATTAGAAAGCTGAATTGATCACTGCATTCAAATCCCTCTAAGCTTCAGAGATCCAAAAGATATCTTCTAACCCCCTCTTGGGCTATGCACCAGGCCACATGGCTAGGAAACCATTTTCACCCGATTTTTTTCTGATTGCTTTTTTCTTTCTTACTTTTTTTAAAGGATTCAAAAGAGACTGATTAATCAGAGCACTCAAAATACCAAAAATCAAAACAGTTCCCATCTGTAACACAATCAAACAGATGGCACATGTAACTCACACAATGACATTTTTTTCAAGAAACTGGGGACAAGAATAGTTGTGCGTTTCTTCAATTTTATGTCACAGGGCTTGATTTTTATATTATTTAATTTTTATTTTATGCATTTGAATTTTAATTTAATGACAGTCACATTTAAGCTATGCACTCATCAATTGTATTAGTATGCTACTTTTTAAAAGCTCTTTATTTTTATATAAAAAAATATTACTTGTAAAAATTGTTATAAATTATTACTTGAAAAATCATAAATATGATCTAAACGAAGAGTCAGATAAACATAAACCATTTTAATATTTATTGTATACAATTTTTTTCTATAGTTATAGGTTGTGCCATCATTTCCATTACAACAATCAATTTTCTTTTATTATTTATTATTATTTGATATTTTATAAAAGGTAATGCACATTTTTATCAAGGAGGCAGCAGTGTCATTGAAGAGCATGCTTGAGAATGATGAAACGTGATGAAACCCGAGGTAAATATTTCTTGCTATAATTTTGTCAAATTCTGCCAGAAGAGGGAAACTATTTGACTATTTAGGATACATAAAATGTCATATATTGTTTGGCTTTAGCTGAAATTAGCTTTAGCAAGACAAATGACAGAGTTCTCTTGTAGTTCAAGTATATCTGCTGTTGGGCAAATTAAATGAAATAGTGAGAGTGTGAAAAGTGTGTTTTAATGCTAAAAGTATAGTCTCTAGCACACAAAGTTTAGCACATTTAACGATTTAATACATTTATTGACCAGAATGTGCACCAGAACAGATCTGCTCTTTCAATAAGAAGAAAATTAATCAACTTGGCAATGATGAGGTGATATCTTATGTGTGATTCCCAGGTTTCTGCATTTCTTCTCAAGCTTTTTTTTGGGATGTTGAAGTAGTGGAGTGGCATTTTTACAGAGACATAGTGAAACCACCGTTAGAGCTGTCAGCCCCTGTGTTGAGTGGTGAGGTAATGCTACAGAGACATATGAAAGCTCACGGCAAAAAAATGAAACTGTTCTATTGTGATCAAAACCCGCTGTGCTGCACATCTGGGTGATGAGAGGTGGGCGTGACCCGCATGGATTTTCAATGGTTGGTACCATATTTTATATCCACCAGTATGATTATCCTTTGTCAACAAATGGATAGACATTACGCAGACAATCATACTTTTTTCAAATCAAATACAAGTGTTTGGATGCAAGCAGTAGGTTTTTGCTCTTTTTACTATTGCTTAATATCCAACAATATGCATAAATTTTTTTACTGCAAAACACAAAACAATATTAGACCCCATTGAATTTCATTGTATTGCCAAACACACACACACACACAGTTTTCTAAATATCTTAATTAATGTTTCACAAGAAGAAAAAGTCAATCAGGTTTGGAACAACATGAAGGTGAGTATTTTTATTTTTGGATGAACTGTACATTTAAAGCAGTGCTTCTCAACCTTTTTTGATTCAATGGCCCTTCACTGTCCAAAACACTATTGAATACATTGTTATGTATTCAATACGTTTTTATTGTTATTAACAGAAACTGGGAGTGTTGATTCATTAAATGAACTAACCGTAATTTGTTGAAACTTCAGTAAAACAATAGTTATTGAGGGATGAAAAAATTATTCATTATTCAATATTCCAGTATACAGTAGATATTGATTTTATGCATTTTAAAATTTTAATTAAGTTTAGAGTCAGATTTTAATTTTAGCTTAAATCATTTAAAATACGTTCCCCTGAAAGTTTGGTTGAGGACCTATACTTTAAAGGCCATGTTCTTCTCATAATAGGCAGCTAAAGCTATTCTGATCATAATTCTACTGAAAAGCAAACAAGTTATGATTGTCACTGAGAGAATAGACAATGCTTCATCACATTTTCCCGTCTTAGACAAAAGATTAAAACTGACCCAATTTCATTGGATGTTTCTCTAGACATGCCGTTCCAGAATATGTCATACAAAGATCCAAACATAATGAAGACTATATGAGACTTTCCATAAGCATTCGACTGTGCTTATGTTAACTGACTAAGCTGTAGAATTATTATATGTAATCAGTTCAACTTCCTGTTTATTGGTAGCCATGATGACATCATATGTTGATGTCACACATGCGTATATTGGCCTTTACCTGGCCTTTCTCCTTCCCCTCTGATGCAAGAGTGCATAGCGCTTACACTCACACCATTTGGCATGTGTTTATTGGCAGTGCTGGGTTATGTTCAAGGTGTCTGTTTGACTTGGATGGATTGTAATCTTTTAAACAAACAAACTGCAAACCAGAGCCAAGGTTCGACACCCAGCTGGCAAGGCCTGCGGTTAACACTGATACGAATGTTACCTCCCTTCCCACACAAACACGTTGCGCAGTGCCTCAACTTGATGTGTTTCTACAAGAAACTTCCAGTTTTTTGCCGTATTGGTGACAATTGAAGCACAAAATGTCCACCAATGCATATTTGTTTTGAGTTAGTATTGTAATTGTTTATTGACTTTCCGGTTTCCTTTCCCGCTGCGTGTCTTTGGCCTACATCGGATGCTGCCAATTGGTTGGGACGGTCAAGGCTCATCGAACGCTGCTGACCCGTGATGTTACCAGCCACCCCTGGACACATCCGTTCTTCCCCCGACCTGAATTTCCCACTGAGCCATCCTTCATGGATCATTGATAGGTGGCCCTTTTCCACTCTTAGTCCCAGGGTTCGTTCTTTGAAATCCAGTGAGCAGTGGACACTTAAAAGCCTTTTTGATGGGGGTGTGACGGAGGACATGCTGAGTTGCTCCAGTCTCTCCATTCTGCCCTGACCCTGGCCTTTCCCTCAGACACCCCCGCCGCCCCCAGATCCCCCTCTATGTCCTCTCTAACACTTCCCATGTTCCCAGGTCTGTGCCAAGTGCTGCTCTGCTTTGGATTTGTTAGAAGCTGTTAGTTCGTATGAACTGATAAGGGAGTGGCAGATGGAGAACAAACATCCGTATCCAAATGCATCCGTCATAGCCCACATGTGTTTGACTTTGGAAATTAAATTCTTCTTTGGAGAGCCTTGATTGAGTTTTAGGCAGACTGACTGGTGCGTTAAACACTTTGAATTAAAGTAATCCCCAGTAATGCGTCTAATAGCATGCATTGCATCCATGCCCTTTTATTTTGATATGCTTTATATTATGTTCTTGTTTCCTTTCCTTTGTGTCCTTTTGCCATTTGTTTTATTGTTTCCAGGTGTGTTTTGTTCATTTATCTAATTATTCCGACTTATGTCATGTTCTTGAGTATTTAACTAACCCGGTTGTGGGCCGGGCCAGAGACCTAGGAACTGAACCCAAGTTTGTATTTTTAAATACACGGCCGTCCATGCCAAAGTTGATTTTTTTTAAGAAATTGATACTTTTATTCAGTAAGGGTGCATTAAATTGATCAAAAGTAAAGACAGTGAAGAAATTTACAATGTTACAAAAAGATTTAGATTTAGATTTCAAATCAATGATGTTCTTTGGAACTTTCTAAATATCAAAGAATCTTGAAAAAATAGGCATATCTCGGTTTCTGCAAATATATTAAGCAGCACAACTGTTCTACAACCTCGTTAAATAAGAATGTTTCTAGCCACCAATCAGCTTGAAGGTGTTCTGAAGGAATCGTGGGGGGTGAACTGGGGGAAGACTGTAGTAAATGGCTCTGAAAAGTCTGGATCTTGCTCACAGGAACAAGAATTTTTTAAAATAATTAAAACCGACAGTTATTTTAAACTATATGAAATATTTCAAATTTTTCACTGGTTTTTAAAGTATTTTGAAATCAATAAATGCAGCCTTGATGAGCATAGTAGACTTCTTTAAAACACCTTGAAAAATCTTACCGACCCCAATCTTCCTATTGCCTCTTATCGCTCTTAAACCCTTCATTTCCACTTCCTTTTTTAATTTCATGTTTATTTTCAGATCTTCGATTTTGAATCTCATGGTTTTATTCCATTTTGTTCAGACGTTTGGGACCCTGATGTTGGGGAATTTTGTTTCTTGTTTCATGCATTTGGGTTCCTGACAAACTTCTGTTCCTTTTGTATAACATTACGCTCAGTAAATATACCCACCCAGACACTTTGTATAAGGCCCCTCTTGGTCGTCAATTCCAGTCTAAGAGGACTTCAGAGGTCAAACAATTGTGAGAATTTGACCTTTCTTTTTTTTTTCCTATTTTTTTTTTATGATTGAGCCAAAACTTAAAAACCAGAACCGTCGATCCCAGTCTAACAGAGCAATCCACTAGAAAGATTAGTTACTGCGTTTATGGTTTTTGCGCATAACAACACCATCTACTCTAAAATAATATGTAAATCAGCTGATCTGATGTTTTATTGGCTTACATTTGGAAGAAGTTACTGACTGATGTCACTAATCTATAGACTCATGCTTTGTCAGCATTACTATGCAACCTCAAGAACTTCTTGAATTTTAGTCGATAGTACACAGCAGCTCTGTTACATTTCATATGCAAAAGCAGTGTCTTTAATTTTGTATGCATGCAGCCTGACCAGAAGGAAGTGACATTCTGGAGCGGTTCAGTGAGATTTACTTAATCACCATCATGTGTTGGAAGTCCACAGTGTAGCACTAAGAAAGGTCAGCCTGTGTGCTTTGAGACACTGGAAGGTAAAGACGTCATCTTAGGTTGAGCTATGACTTCAACAATGAATGTCTTTAATACATTATAGTCAAAGTCAAGTGGCTAACAGGGTTAAATGACACTTTTAGTGCCTCCTCATTGTTCCTAACACTCCTTGTCCTAAATACCCGCACCTGCCTGGCCCTTGGATCAAATTCAACCCAAATTGAAAACTCATTTAAAAACTTCTTGAATTCTTTTTTTTTTTTTGTAGTCCCAAAGTCTGATTTTAAAAACGTTGACTTCAGTTAAAGTTTATATATTTTTTAATAGATTTAAAAAAAAAGAACTAAAAGTAATAAAATTGATTTGTTTAATGTAAGATATCAACTAATGTCCTAAAACCCCATACTAAAATAAAGGACAAAAGTAGCTTTTAAGAATCCATTTTTAAACAACTTTTCTGACATTCATAGCGCACTGGCTGAGTCCGGACCGGACAAGGTCTCTGGAGGAGTTAAGCATCTAAGCAGCGTTGTGGCGTCTGAGATACTGTGGAACAGGCACAAAAGTGTTAAACACACACTGAGGAGTGAGTCTCAGCTGACCTCTCTCACACACTCCTGCTTTCCCTGTGGCTGTGGAGGTCCGTGCCAGGTCCCTGCCGAGCAACGACTGCAAACAGGGGCCGTAACTCAGGTCAGATGCTTTGTAAGCATCAATTTATTTAGGAACTACTCAAGTGACACATTCAAGCACTTGTTCTTGAATTACTTGGAAATGCTTCTGCCTGCCAGCTACTTTTGAGCAAAAGCATGGCATGTCAAGTGGCCATGAATTTGGGACGATTATATTAGAACTGCAGTGAAATATGTTCTCAACAGATGTTTTATAGTAGAACAAGAACTGAGAATCATTTAGTTTAAGAATGTTTCATCTTTTAGTCACAATATAAGAGTATATAAACACTTGGAACATACACAAAAAGGAAATTTGTTTGTTTTACAGCATAAAACAACATGACTCCATGCAGTTTGTGTATTGAGCAGCCTGGACCCAGTTAGACTAATATAGAGAATTTCATCATGAGGAAGCACTCAAGTGTGCAACAGACAAGATTAGAAGGACTAAAACAAGTCCGCCTGTACACATTTCCTTGTCAATCTATGGCTCAGACTCTGCAGGCTTAAACAAACATGTGAATGGAGGCCTGTGGGTTGAGTTCACTATACCGGATAAAATGAGCTGTTTCTCTTGTGACTGTACTGTTCCTGTCTGACGAGGAGATTCTTTCCTTTTCTCGCCTTTTGTAAAGCTGTCTTAGACATTCCAAAGTGCTACAAAGCCTCTACTTCCTAATTGTGGAATATTGTTTACAGAGGGCTCATTGAGGGACGGATTTAGCGTGCGGGCACGGCCCAAGAGGAGAAAGGATCTGTCAAAGCAGTCTGACAAGAATGATAACAAACACACTTTTTTTCACATATATACGTTACTTAACTTTATTCATGTACTCTTTTTCGTTATGAAATTCACTATTATTACATATAGTACAATAATGGCTATTATTTTCTACAAAAGATTGCATAAATAATTTAAATGACGAAATTGAAAAAAATAAATACGCAATTCATTCTTTGTAACAGTCTTTTGGTTGGACAGAGAGTGGGGATCCATTCTTTGGAAGAGGATGCCACTCAATGAGACCACACAGGTACAGTATGTACAAGTTGCTATTCATGGCAAGTTTGCTTACATTATAAAAATCCCTTCCAGTTGCTATTTCAAATACACAATTGAAAAATAAGCAAATATTATCAGCACTATTCTGGGGGGAAAAAAGGCGGGGAAGTCACGAGCAGAAAATGTTGAACAATTGGCATTCTTTTTATCCTGTGTAAAATCAACATCCAGACCACAATTTCAAAGTTTGGTTCACTTATTTGTCTCTTCTTTTCCGGTCAGGAGACAGGAAGGATGACATCTTTGCTGAAGACTTCAGTAATGGATGTAGGTAAACCTGCTAGCGATTGCAGATAGCTGAATATCTCCAAATGGTTTCCATTGAAGGAGGGTGCAGAAAGGTTCTTTGCCTGGGAGGAATTGCTGCAGATTCTTGCACACATGTGGGCCTCTTTTTTGGGTGTTCTAACAAACAGGAACTGACCATGTCTAGAGGAAATGGCTTTTTATGACTCAAATCCTAAACACAGAAATGGAACTATTTGGTAATTAGGACAAGTCACAGGAATATCGTTTGGCGTTCTTGACCTCGGGGGACTTGGACCGTGGAGGGCTGACACAACTTTTCGAACTCTCCGTAACTGCCAGTTCCGATCAGTTTCTTGTGGAAATGTGAAGTTGCAGAAACTCACATGGTGATTGGCTCGGATCCCCAGCCCGTCAAGAGGACTCGTGGGCTGGTCAAATTGACCAAGGTTAAGAATTCTGGGCCTCAGCGATCTGTCAGCAGCGGCGTGTCTTTTGGGCCCGACACGGCTGAACGGTCAAATCATACGCTGCTCCAAGTCCCAGAAGAGGAGGACAAATCTGGTAGACAAACATTCACATGAGCGCTCAGCGTGCTTGCCTGTAGTTAGCTTACCCTTTCAATGAACTTCAAACTCGAAATGAACTGCTTGGGCAAGAATATATGGAGTTATTCCTCCTTCCTCAAAAACATCATCATTCACTGAACTAATCTCACATAACAGCATACGTCTTTTACTCAAGCGTCCATTAGTCCGCTGGCATTCTGTGATCAAACTGGGACTATTTCGGCTCAAGAGCACATACAAACAGTGAGACATCTGAAATACATTGGAAACTTGTTTGCACGCCAACATGTTTGTTACAAGCTAATGCGTTTATTCCTTCCCTTGTAGTTGAGGATTGCAGTTTCTGAAATATGTGTGCATATGTGTATAGGTGTATCTGTATGTGTGCAAGAGAGAGTTTCTGTATCAGTTCATGTTTTCTCCTCAGTACGAATTGCTGTTGACCGACGGCACTTTGCTACGGTGTTTCTTATTACGTCGTGGCTTCTTGGAGGACAACTCCTTGACGTCCGATTGGTTGTGATGGCGATTGTAGCGTTTGCACTTGCAAGACGTGACTACTCGGATTTTGTATGTCCGGTTTGGTCCGTTAGGACACTGGAGCTGTATCCGCTGGGTGCGGGAGTGAGCGGGAATGCAGCGGTAATCGGATGAGCTGCTTCTCCACCATTTTCCCCTTAGAATTGAGTTTGGCATCAAGTGAGCTGGAAGGCATTGACCAGAACACACCAGTTCCTTCACAGGTTTGACGCTGCGGCAAGATCCATCGGTAACGTAGCGGGTAGAACGCAGCTCCCGGCAGCTTAGTTCAGAGGCTCCTGGGAAAGAGCGGAGAACCCAAACAAATTAGTTAAATGTTTAGGGATGCATCTTAAATAAAACACAGCTACCAGAACTGGTATTTATTATAGCCTGTGTGACTTCATGGGTTTTGGATTATTCACAGCTACAATACACAAAACTGATTTTTTTTCCCCCCCATGTTTTGTTATATACACGGGCATTAAGTAAATTTCCTAAAGTTTACTTTGTTGTGTGTTTTGTCGAGTTTCCCAAAAAAAGTTGTTGTGTGTCCAGCCAGCAAGGAAATGCATGATAAAATCTTTTAAAATCTGTAAAATATGTTTTTTATTAATCTGGTTTGGATTTGGCTAGCAAAGTAATAGATATGCTCTTTCTTGATTGGGGGTGGAATTGATGAGAATCCCAATCAATTAGAAACCCACAGACACTAAACATCATACCAGATTGTTCTGTACAGAAAGGACTGATTGCATGTGAACTGCAATCAGAACTTTTGCAGTAAGATTGAATTTAACGTAAACTCACTTAAACTCCTCATTAATGTTTTCAGAAATTGTTCACTTTTAATGTGTCAGTTAAAGAGATGAAAGTGAGATTGGAAAGATCTGTTTCCTTCTTCAGCTCCCCTCATGGAGAAGAACAACGGATTTATGTGTGTAGTGAGTTCAGGTTCTGCCTCCCCTGATTCTCAGAAAACCTGATCTGATGTTTTATGAGGAGCGGGACCAAAGCCAGAGGAAGATGAACATATCTCAACATGACCCCACACTGACCACCAGAGAAACTACACCACACGTCACCCCTTCAAGAGCAAAGTGTGATATCTTTCTCCACCCCCTAACGAGCGAGTATAATGTACGTGCTTGGCTTGATAACTGTTTCCTTATGCTGAAACACAACATCATTTTAGGGGTGTCCACTGACATAATTCGATATTTGAAATTATCTTGTTGAATTGCTCAATCCTTCATTATTTTTATTATTTATTGTTATTGTCATAATTGTATTACTCTGTTCATGGTGGTTCGATTGTTGTTATTTTTGGAAGTAATCTGTGTATTTATTTAGCAATAAATTTAGACGTTCCAATTTCTCAAACACTCTTGCTTTTTTCCAAAGTCTTGATTTGTGTTCTGGAAACAAGCTCTTAGAGATTTTTTTCTTAATTCTGACATTAACATACACAAACACACACACACAGTGTATATTGTTAGACCTAGGTTTGAATTCACATTAGTTTTACTTTCCACAGGTGGGAGTCATTCTCTATCAAGGCAATACCCTGAAGAAATGACCCCTTAGAATAACTTCACACGTTTTCAACTACCCTGAAACCATACTGTTGCAATTAGATGGTTATGAAAAGGCACACCTTGTCTAATTATGTAAAATTGGGGATATAGGAACAAAAAAAGGGTTATCGAAGTTAACAACCATCACTTGTGCTGGTAAAAATGTGGAACGGCAAGCATTGTTTCTGAACTACTATAAAGCTTTTATTTAAAAGCGGCCACATCTATGTAGAGCCAATACAGGAATATCCAGTTTCGTAGAAGTAAATTATTATTTTATGTGTAGCCTACTGTATATATCTTACACTATAAAATACAGGGTGAATTCTCAAAGTCAGTGGTCGGCAAAATAATCTGTTATAAATAAATTATTAGAGCAAATTTCATTATAGATAGATAGATAAACCCCATGAACTTTTCAGTTGCTAAAGTCCATTTTAGATAACAGATCTATCTAGACAAATTCCTTATCATACCTCTTGATTTTTACACACATTTAAAACACACAGTACCCAAATTTTGTTAGCAAACATGCAAAAACTTACTAAAATACGCATATTCCTTGAGAGTATTAAAATGAATTTTACTTTAAACAAGCTGTACTTATTTACATAAAATATCAAATCACTAATATAACTTTTACTTAAGTCGTTGCTTAAAATAGCTTAAATAAAATTCAAATAACTAAGTAAACTAATGCAATTAGGCTACCTGGAGGGTTATTCATTTAAAAAACAAATCTATTGGTAGATTCATTTAATGTGTTGATGTTGATTGATACGGCCCAATTTTAAGGGAAAATAGCCCACAAATAATCTTACAAGAAAATAAATATTCATGTTCTGTTATATTTTATGTGTTGGTGCTTTGATAGAGCTCAGTGCTATTCATCTTTTTCCTTTTACTTACCATAAGTACGTGAGTTGGCTGATGACCTCCTTCCTCCGTTCTTAGCTCGGTTCATGGTGTTGTTATTAGAAATTTGTATCTGCTCCTCAGGTCTATTCGTGTTCTCTGTGTATTCTGGTATAATTTCTGTAGCATCATTTTTTAAAGCTCTCCATCCGTGCGCAGCTGTGAAACATCCCTGTAGCAGCAGCAGCAGCAGCAGCCGCGCGCCGCACTGCACGAGCGCTAGAGACACCTGCATACTCAAATAGAGAACGAGACGTTCCGCGGACAAACTCGGACCGGTTTTCTTCTCTTCGTGAGAGGCTTGCCTTTTTAAAGTACCACAGGTTTCGCAAAAAACCCAGATAATTTAGCGCTTACACGAAGTGGGAGGGATTTCGGCAGAGACGCTCATTCAGAGACTGATAGGGAGGAAGGGGCACGCGCAGAAGTGTAAGGTCAACTTGGAGAGAGAAAAGTCATCTATTTTTCACCAGAAATGAGACAGCATGTCTTTACTGCTGTGTTTCATACTGTGTCGTTTTCTATTGTCTTCCATTTTTAATAATACATTTTTAGAGCCTACTATTGTTTTTATAAACAGTGTGCAAACTATACAATGACTTGACGATATTAATTTAAATGAAGGGTTTTTTTAAAGGAATGTTCTGCTAAAGTAGGTTATCTTTTAGCAGTGATTAGATTAGATTTACGTGCGTGTGACTAACTTGTAATAAGTTGAATCACAACTGAAACGTTTGAAAATATTATATATGCGTGTATTAACTTTTACTAACAGCAAGTCTTTTGTTTTGGCTTCCTTTTTGATTGTTTTTGTGCACGTATATTAGGGACACATTAGCAGTCTGACAGTATAAATTAAGGATGAATATGAATAAGCAGTGTGACACGCACAAGATGCAGATGTTTTATGGCACGTGACTGTCTCACGTTAAATGCATGGCTTTGTTTGTACAAAAACTGCCCTCTTGAGGGAGCCAAACAAACAAATATCTTGAAAGGATAATGTTTCTTATTCCTGGCATATTGTACACATTCTGCTTCTCCTGTCAGTTAAGCTAAGCAAAGAGGTAAGAGGACAAGTCTGAGTATCTCAGTAGCCTGGCACGGGGTTGGGGGGCGGGGACACTTTCTAACGCGCTACCTGAGATGACCGCTTTAAAGAAACTAACATGATTGGCTAAGAAAATCGTCGGTGAGGATGGACTCGGGTACTGTCATCCGCTTAGCATGCATGAAGATCGCAAGTGTCCCACGGCACAGCACATCCGGCCGGCTGGGTGATCCACAACTGTGTTCAGAGGTTCCCGGGTCATTCCTGGCTGTTGTCTATATCCCTCGTTGGTTTGGGGCCAGAAAGGGTCTCAGTAGCCTCCGGCATGCGGTTTAGTCATAAGTGTGACAAGTCTTGTAGAACCTCAGGTTCGAGAAGTTACGATGGGCGGCGGGAGCAATGATTGGGTTGAAAACGAAGAGGTCGGACGACCGAGATTCAAGCGCCCTAACAGAGGCATGTTAACATTCCTCGGTACCTCGTGCCGGCCCAAGAACTGAATCATGCATTATGAAGGCATACGGGGCCTTATGCGCTGAAGCGTTAAGAGGTTGGGCAAGAGGAGCGGTCCAATTTGCAAAGTATACTTGGGCAACACGGGGGCGGTCCTGTGTGGCTTGGTTTGGTTGTGTGTTGCCCGTCGTGGGAGATCATGGTTGTAATCTTTGACTATGAATTTATATGGGATATGTGAGAATAATTACAGGTAAGGTATCTATGATAAATATCGTACTAAGGACTGGTATAACACTCGTGCAGCTTCCCGCGACAATTCTAATTGCCAATTATAAGCCGGATATATCCTCTTCTGAATAAATAGTAAGATAGTACTGAATAATAACGGTTAAACGCTTTGCGAATGCTGGGGTCACGGCTCAAGTCTGAAGTGTCCATAGATAGTATATATAGATACATAATGAGGCGATATATAGAAATATACAGAAAACTCGAGATGTTCGGGAGTGCTTCCGGCTACAAAGCGGAGGCCAAAGACGCGTTGGTGGGGCCACATGTGGCCTTGATTTAACAGGCCTGACTGTGTGAAAAGAAGGGGGAAAATTTCTGTGAGCGGCGAGTAACAGGTCATTGTTCCCCGACAGCAACAGAAGACACAAACGGAGGAGACCGCGATAGGTAATGGGAAGACATTCACAATCCTGCCCAAAGGCCCCATCGATTACAGGGCGATCATGAGCCGTTGTGAGGCACCAACCCAGGATTTCTGTCATGCCAGATGTAAGCTTTGGAAGCTGGCCTGGGGAATGATTTCCGCCCATTGAGAATACGTCCCTACGGCTATATTGGAACGGTCATATTTGAGGGAGAATTGATGGATCATTTTTTATCCAGGAGATGCTAAGTGTGCACAGCGCCCCGGGCAGCTCAGGAAACTGGAATCTCACATAAGACGGCACGTGCGCAAGCCGCCAATCAGGGTCATTTGGGCCGGATTAACACAGGGTCATGTGGAAAAACCTAGGCGACTTACCGAACTAGAAGCACATTGTTTAACAAACCAGGACTACGGGCAGAGGGAAGCACGGCCAATCCAATCATGTTTTGTTAAGGTTCATTTTGCGTGAGATGGCTAAAACCTCCCTGTGCACAGATGCGCGCGGGGGGGGGGTCCTGGCAAGGTCCGGGGGACGGCGCGTGGCTGACGCCCGTGGGTCCGGAGTTGCCCGCGGGGCTGGTGTACCCCGCTATAGTGTAAGTGCTGGCCACAAGGGCGTGGTTCCACACTGTCACCGTGACATATTAGCCAGCTATATGCCGGGAAGAGGACTTGACAAAGCACACACTGCAGGGAGGTTATGGCCAAGATAGCAGTGGAGAAAAATCTTTAGCGAAAGCTATTCACTCATTCTGGTGGGTTATGACCAAGGTTGGATTTGTGGGAAAAGTTACAACTTCATAAGGTCATGAGAGAATGGCTAGTCGCTCATGGGTGCTCCTGATTCAAGTGTACCATCCAGATTGCAATTCCGGATATTAAAACAGTTTTGTATTTAAATCATCTGGTCCCGGATTGACTGGGGAATTTGAGATTTTGCAACACACAATCGGAATGCCAGCGCGAGGATGGGGCATCTTTTAAAATTGTACCTGTTGAAGGTCTGGACGCCGGGGTGGTGGTTTTCAGGACTGTGAAGGAATAGAGTCACCCAAAGGGATCAAAATTACTGGAAATTAACGCACCCACCCCATGCCTAGATGCTAACCTTTGTATGACTTTGGCCCGGTCGCCCGAATGCTTAACGGCCATTATACTTTATAAAGGTGTAGGAGTCCGTTCGTGTTCGATAATGCAGCGTCTATGAAAGAGTCCATCCCTTGGGGTTTGGGGTCTCTCACTCAGGTGCACTGTAGGCAGGTGGTCAGAACTTATGGACTGTGTTTTCGGCTTGTAAGTTGTTTGGATAAGTGCATATTCTCTCCCTGTTCGAGGAAGTGGTTTGTGGCACTAAAAGCCTATAGCTGAGTAAAACATCTAAGGTAGTGGAAAAGTACTAAGGCAAGCGGGGTTTCTGGGGACACAAGAACGTTGTAAGGAGGGATTGCGTTGTGAAGGACTTGTAATGATTGTGGACGTTGGTTATCACGTTACCATCCGGGGCAGATATCCATTTGACGTTGCGGAGAATAACAAGAGGGCAGCGACTGCGTGTGCCCGGAGGTGGGGGAAGGTAGCAAAAATTAAAAGTGTGTGAGCACGAGAGGCGTATGGGTGCCGGTGTGCTGATGGACGCCAGTAGGTCTCTTAGATGGGAGTAATTGGTATTTTGCTGGAGTATTAATACCGGTCAGTGGACGTGTATGGAATAGAGAGTTTAAAGAGTCAGTTTAGCTTTCAACAAAGATGCATTACAATTTACAGTTGTCAGTTGCAGAACAGAAAACCGGCAAAAGAGCGACACGTTTTTTTATAAGGACATAATCAGCTTCCTGGTTGTTTGTTCAGAGTGAAAGTTCCTCTGAGTGTATGTGAAAACACGCATGATGATGTGCTTTTCCGGTGGAGCGTCATCTTTTCCCAGAATGCTCAAGAAAGGTGTGTTAATTAGCCATGAACATATAAAAAGGCTCAGCTGCTGAGCATGCAGGAATTTATTTGGGTTCTAAGAGAAGGAGGGAAAAAAGGAAGTTATTTCAAGAGCGTGTTCCAAAAAGCTCCACAAGTTAGCTTTTTATGGGATCAATAAAACCAGATAACAAGCATGTGAAAATAATCTTGCTCTCTGGTATCTAATCCAATAAAGACTAATTATAAGCAGGACTAATAAACAGGGTCATGCCACTGGTTGTCATGTGAAGGTAGCTGATGATGGAGTAGCAGGAAAGATATTCCCACTGGCCACCCACACTGAAGAAACTGTGCTGAAAAAATAAACCTGCTTTGGGAAGGGACAGGTTTCAGACACCTCACAGTGTGGACTTTCCTTCCGTCTGTTTTTGTCGATGCTGTCGATTTGTCATGGACTGCCAAAGACAATAGACGTGTACGTAAATCCTACTTTGTGCTGCTGATATATTGTCACAACCTTCTTCTCTTTGGTTTCCTCTAAGTCAGAGGTCACTCTAAAAGGTCGTTTTTGTTGTCAGCATACCAAGCTTTTTAATTATGCACAAATTGTTATTTGTGAGGAAATGTGTGAGGAATTCATAGTGTTAAACTAAACACATGCCACAAATCCATTTTAGTGTTACTCTGTTTAGAGCTTATTGTGCTTGATGTCATTTCCGAAACATTTTATGAATATTTATGGTTGATTTTTGCTACTTTGGATCTCTGGCGCCCATTATCGAGACTTCAGTGTCTTCCAAAACTAGCAAATGGATTAATACCTGACCTTGCAAATAAGGGTCAACTGTGAAGCCTTTTCTTCATTAACTCGTATTTCTCTTTTGTATCTTAGCTCTGGCTGCATTAGTGCATCCATGACGCAGATGAAGATCCTTTTTCATGTGGTTTTTGTGTCTGTGGCTAATTAGAGATCATTACGGTTGATCTCCCACAATAATGAAGTTGTGCTTTAGATATGTCTAATTTGTTGTTCTACATGACTAGGAACAAGTGCCGTGTGCATATTTCACAACTAAGATCAAACAATGCCTTAGTACCCTGTAAAAGTGCTCCCTTTAACTCTTCCAAGTTTGCTTCCAGTCAAACGACCCGCGCCATTATTCACCAGCAAGTGCTACTGGGGACGTCCTGTGGTCGGCCTGGGGTGGGTGGGCCATTTCTGATTCTGCTGTTCGTAGTTCACCTGACAGTTCTTTAAATAGGATGTCAGACGCACGTTGGTTGCCGAGCCCCGCAGGAACAACCAACACAGGTGCAGGAGATGAACGGCAACACCCACGTGCGGCACAAGTTGCTTGAAGATAGAGCGGATGAAGGGCCTATCCATTCGGCATGAAGTGGGGTTCTCGGCTCCGTCCGGTGCCCAGATTGTCCCCATAGGGGGCGCTCCACAAGTGAGTTGGTTGGTGTTTCTGAGAGTTTTCAATTATGGAAGCACCAGGGGAAATGGGACAAAAAGAGGGAAGCAAGGGGGTGAAACATCCTGTGCGTTGTCCTTTAGGCATGGCAATGAAGACGACAAGGAAGTTGGGGGTATCCGGAGACACGTAAAGTGCCTCTTCCTATATTGAGAGTGTTTGAAAGGAGATTAGAGTTGGTTTACTAAAATGATCATTTCCTGCCAAGGTTATCTGTATAGGGATGAGTCCAGCTCAGGTCGTGAACAACGTCTCAAAGTTTTCAGATGACAATTCGGGTGCAGCTGCTATGTACGAATAGCAACAATAAATTAGTATTATGTTGGGTGGCACGGGATTAAGCAAACACAGCAGCAGAGCCTTAAATACAGTGGTCCAAAAATTTAGTGCATCGCCCCTTGGGGTAGGGGGCTGTCGCGGCCAGTCAAAGATAATGGTCCGGCTGAAGTTTCAAACATATATACCTCACCGAGAAGAACAAATGAAAATTTGAGATTTTTAAAGAATAAGTTTTCATTCCGGTTCGTTGTAAAATAAGAGGTGGTCACTACAAACGCAGGTCGGCTCTCACCACCTGACGTCGGCGTAGCGCCCGCTGTCATCCACCCGGGACCTGTAGTAAGCTCTGTGGAACTCGTTCTCATGGAAGACACCTGTCCACAACCCTGCAACAGTCAACTCCAACGACCACCATGGCCAAGACCCAAGACGGTCGGGGACACAAGAACAAATTGTTAAGACCAATGCCCGAGGGAATGAGCTGAGCTGCAATAGGTTAGCCGCTGGTGGAAAATCACTGTGGGAGCATTATTATAAAATGAAGCATACAGACCATGAATCTCCCTCGATCTGGGGCTCCCCCAGATCTCACCCTCGTGGGTCCAAATGCCACAGAACTTGGCAAAATCCCAGACCACAACGGGGGGCCTAGTGAATGACCTGCAAGAGCTGGTACAAGTCCAAAGGCACCTCAGTAACCCATAGCGCCTCCAGGCTCAATCCGGCGTGCCAACGTGTCCCCCTGCTTAAGCCGTACATGTCCGCCCCTCTGAAGTTTGCCAGAGAGCATGGGAATGATCCAGAAAGGATGGAAATGTCATATGGTCAGTGAAACCAAATAGAAACGTTTTGGTAAAAACTCACTTGTCGTGTATTGAGGAGAAAGCAATGCTGAGTTTGCACCAAGAACACCATGCCTACGGAGAAGCAGAGGTGGAACTACTGCTTGGGTGGGGCTGTTTTTTCTGCAACGGCCCAGGACGACTTGTTCAGAGTGGTACAACGAAGAAGATGGGGCCAGGTATCCATGGCTTTTGAGTGAAAACCCCCTTCCTCAGCCAGGGCTGTTGAAGATGAAACTGGCTGGGGTCGCCTTTCAGCATGACTCGATGACCCAAAGCCACCGAGCCGGGTGGGGTGCAGAAAGGCGCAACGAATGAGTGGGCTTCGTAAGAGCTTTTCACGGTCACTGAGAGTGTGGCCTAACCATCTCCCAGATCTCACCTCCATTAGAAATCGTTGGAGGAGGTGAAATCCGATTGCCATCGCGCCCCAACATTACTGCTCAGAGAGATCTGCATGTTAATGAAATGGCCAAATTACCAGCCTAGTGTTGAACTTGTGAGACTTCAGTAACGTTTGACCTCTGTCTTGCCAACAAGGGAGATGACAAGTATGAGCTCATTTTGTCCTCTCATATTGTGAGTATACCTATGATGCATTCCAGGCCTCTCTCCTTTTTTTAGTGAGGCCGAACTTGCACGAATTGGTGGCTAGACATAAATACTTTTTTTAACCAGCCCTGTCGTTCTCCGAGAAAGTTGTTTAAATTTTAATGCATTCTAAATCAAATTCTTCCAGAACGAAGCTGGTATATGTAAGTGGCATGAGGACTTGCTAAAAATACATGATTTATTTACATTACTTAATTTTTCTTGAAAAATTTATATAGCATGCTGACCTAATATATTTCATAGTAAGTAATTAAAACGAAGTGGAACAAAAGTGCTGTTAGGTCCGTGCCAACCTGGGGCAAAGGCACACCTGGCAAAGACTGCTTAAACGCAAGGATGGTCACACCAAGTTGATTTAATTTAGTTTTAGAAGTGAATTTAATAAAGAGCGGTTTTATGACATTATTTTTGACAGCATCCTCATTTTACAGCATGTTTAGTTCTTAGACGTATTACCTTTGCAGGGTTTCGTTGAGCAGCTTGGATACGTTGCCAAGGTTTTCCGTGCTGGATTTAGTCTATCTCATTTGTTCTGGTTTCGTCAATGGCTTCCAGCCAGACTGATGAATGATCTGTGTGGAGCGGCGGCGCTTTCACTCCTTGTGCAAACATAGATCTCACTGGAGTTATTCAAGAGTTTGCCAAATGATGTTTGGTAAAAAATGATAACTGATATTTCCTACTGACACACTACAGTAAAAGATAGAGATAACTGACTTAAAACATTTTTTTTTAGCTGGTGAAAATACTAGTGTTCTAATCATTTTGGTCACCACTGATTGATTTAATTGCTGGAGTCAGGGAACATCCCAGCCTGCTCTGTGGTCCTGCATGGTTTGTGAGTGTGACAGGGAGGAGCCCCTGGACAGCTCTCTCAAAGGACCCCACAGCTGGGTTTGGGTAATTGCTGTGTGCACATAGTCATGGAAAGAGATCGGCCCTAGTGTCAGACCAATTGATTTGAGTGTTTTCAATGATCCTTGTGGATACATGAAGTCTGAGCTGGTCATCCCAGGTGCACAGAACAAATGCTAAAGGACCTCAAAGACCATTCACATTTAAAATTGTCCTTTGTGATTCTGTGACGGAGTGTTGGATATGAGTATGGGTTTGTGTCAAAAGAAAGTATTATGTTAGCGTGCAGGTCATGGTACAAGGAGCACAGGACCCAAGAGGGAGACAGATTTATGGAAGCGTTTGTCTCCATCTGTTGGAGACAGACTCTAAAATCTTACCATAAAGCATCTTTCGGATATGTTTCTAATTTATGAATAAACATAGTGCATAAATAATATACATACTGCACTTCCATTAATGCATAAATATTTACACATGCTGACCCAAAACCTTAACCCTGCACTCATATTTTATAATGATCTCTTCAACAAATATATAACACGCAGTAAAACATGATGCCATGCACATTAAATCTAGTTGCGGATGTAGTGAAGTCATTCATTTGCTCAGTCTTTGTAGATTTGCTGAGGCAAGTCAAATGTTGCATTAAAGTCTGTTCACAGCTGAACGTTACCCTACTTATCTCTGTTACCTAACAGGAGTAATTAGGGGCTGTTGTGAACGCTTTTTCATGTGCCCCACTGCGACCGTTGGTATCATCCGGTGCCTCGCAGAGGCCCACAGACACGGACTGCTTGCAAAACACAAGGAGAACTAATAGGGTATTGTCATGCAAACTACCCATGTACATGAGAAATGAGTCCCTCTCATGCTCTAGGAGGAAATGCAAAATAATTTATTATTGCATTGAGCAATATGAGTAATATGAGACAATTAAATGCCATTTTTATTCTGGCTGTGGAGTTTGAAAAGACAATACAAGAAAAAAGAAGGGAGAAAAAAATGTGTTAGCAAGGTTGAGGATACTGTTTGTTGGTACGCTTTTTTAAACATTGAGTGTGTGTGTGTGTGTGTGTGTATTACAATCTAATTCTTTACTATAATTTTTTTTATCAATTTAACATATGCCTCAGACATATATTTAACATATACCTAAAAAAAACATACTAAAACCAAGCTTTTGAACAGTAGTGTATACTGTCACAAAATATTTATATTTTGAATCAATTCTGTTCTTTTTTAACTTTTTATTTAATAAAGAATCCTGAAAAAAGTAGCAGTTTCCAAAAAACCTTTTTCCCAGTATTTGGGTAATACATCAGCATGTTAAAAATTTCTGAAAGATAGTACCATGCGTAGACGTATATGCTCCGGCGGATGAATTCGCTTCCCCACTACAGTTAATTCAAAGGGGTGTAAAGGATATCCAACAGACAACAGCACCTGTTATTTTAAGACACCGCACTCTCAACGGAAGTACGTCACTATATTTCACCTCTATTTTACTTTAGTTTTTGTCACTTCACAACCAATACAGTCGCAAACCGAAGGAGGACGCGGGGGAAGAGGTGAACAACACACCCAGTCCACACAAAGACAACCGAGCACAATCCAACACCCCAAAAATCTTACTCGAAGAAGAACTTCTCTCTGTGAACTGACGATGATCGCACCCAGAGGAAGACTATAGATAAATACTTGACAGAAACAAAAACCCGGCAGAAACACACGCACACAAGGGACAGAAGTGGGGAGCACCAGAAAGGGGTAGAGCACAAGCCACTGAGAAGCACCCGAAGGGGATAAGGGGAATGGCGGGGGGATGGTGAACAAGGCATGCTCCCAGGGGACGACTGAAAGAGGATAAAACGAAAGAAAAAAACACGGGGGAATTGGTGGGCAGGTAGGCAACGGCGAAAACAAAGAACATGGTTGCCAGGGGAAAAAAAAACGGGATTGAAGCAGTGCACTGCGACAAAGGGGCGCAAACGGGACACCGACGGGGGAAGGAAACAGGAAGCACAAAGAATACCCCATCTTCAGGCTAAGGCTTTAAGGTGGGATGTTTAGACAGCCTGTGTCATGTGAATGCATTCATTTGACCTTCACTTCAAGCAATCTGTAATTCCTTTCCTGATTAAATCAGATTAAAACGAAACCGTAAATCTGTTGTTTAGTCACACCAAGACAACTCCCGAACTCAAAATGCCAAACATAATTTGAGAGTGTGGACATTTGTGCCAAACCCTCCTGCCACATTTGCAACTGCTGAGGTTTCCATGTCCTTTACAACAAACAAGTGGTCAATCGTTTACAATATCACATTACAGCAACAACACAAAGCATACAGGAGTAAGAGGCGGCACATAGACGATATAGAGTTACATGTAGTCAGCGGCGTTTGAGCAAGTGAGTGTGCACACATGAATGCAACTCTGTGCTTGTACGCATGGACGAAACAAAGAAGCAAAAATGCACAGACAGTACTTCGCACCGATGCCAAAAAATGCAAGTGCATCAAAAATGCATCACTTTAGACACCTTAGTTTGTGTTATTCAAATAAAAACAAAAATATCACACATTGATGAGACATAAATACAAAATGACAAAGCAGCATTGTGATATACTAATGACATCATTACGCCATATAGTGGTACAACCATTTTCATTTAATCTTCCCTGTATAATTATATTGTTTACGATTTCTATGCACTGTGTAGCATACATACAATCGGATACATATGAATAAGAGGCAATACATAGCAGGCCAGTTTGTGCAAACCACATGGTTTATCAACAGCAGATGGCAGTGTTTCTCCTTCCACAGATCCAGTTCAGAAAAGGGTGTGTTCTTCTTCATCTTCTGAAGCCTTGTAGCCAACAGAGCCACATCTTTGTGTTGAAATTTCCAAATATGCATATTCAAAATTGTTGCTTTTTGAGGTTAAAAGTTGCTGCTTAAATCTCTAAAAGCACAAGAAGATTTCAGACTGATAAACTCCCATAGTTTGCTTGCCATTGGCACAGACCATCCTCATTGGTTCACGTTTTTTGTGACGGCACACAGGTTTCCAAAAGCTACAGTTGATTAGGTTGTATAAAGCCTAGGTCTCCAGATTATATTAAAGGAATGTTTATAGTTTGAATGTTTTCATACATATAGGTATTTGTCCATTTTAAATGTTCTTAGACAAAAAAACTAAACTAAACAAAAAACTAAACAATTATTGTGGATTAGCTACAGTAGTATGAATGTTGTGAGGTAGTAGCCTGCAACAGTGTCACTTGTGAAAACAGACTGATCCTCTAATACAATGTAAATGATAAAATAATAAAGCCAAATACACCACTCTCCATCAAAGTGAAAAGACATACTGGATAATATATGGAAGTTTTAGCAAACAACTGGGTGTGTGAAACAAATGTGGTGTTTTTGGGTAAATGTGCCATGGCATTTGAAAATAAAATGGATGTTGACTACAATTTATTAGATATTTCTATTGTTAATAGATACTGGTCATACACAAATATTATGGACAGGTCATACATTCATATATGTCAACATCTAAATATGTATATACAAGTATATATATCTGGAATATAGAAATATAAAAAAGAGGCATAAGTAGTGCTTTGTGTTATAATCTAGCCTACGATTTGTACTATATTTTCCTTCAGTAATAATAAATGTAGAGGCCCAGGGGCTATTAATATTAGATCAATCAAATTTGACAAGAGAAATGAGACTAATTCAAAAAGCTATGTGTTTGAAACTTTTGCATGCACTTATTCCAAATGAAGTGATGCTGGTTCTCCTTTAAAGAGGTCATATTATGAGAAATCTCATTTTTGGGTTAACTTTTAAGACATCAACATTTTCTCCCCAGTCCAATAATACCATTTACTGAAGCCAAGCTACAAAAATGTCTCATACTGAAATTTTTGATGTCAAAAATGTGGATACTTTAACATACGACCGCCCATATTTACACATCAGTATAGCCAAACCAGTCCCAAAGAAGCTATACAGAGAAAGTAGGAAGGATACTGTTATTCCAAAACTGAATAAAGAGTCAAATGTGGGAAAGTTCTGCTGTTAAAGTCTGATCTGAATGAACAGCACATTTCAATGCAGACCTTTTTGTGAATCTGCCGCAATGATGCTGTTATTGAACGATGGACAGCATAAGCTATACCGACAACTATCAGTTACTCATCAATGTAACTCCCTTCACATGCAAAAAGGATGCTTATATAGAAGTCTTAAAGGCACAGCAGCAAAAACGGCCTGCTTAATTGGACTAACGTTATAAGTGGACCTCGGGGGAAATAATTAAATGATAAAAATACGTATGATATGACCCCTTTAAAACCTGAAACAAGCCAGCAGTGCAGCAAAATGAGTCAATTCCAGTGCTAAAGTGATTCTGTTTTAAGGACAAAGCTGAGCCCGAAGTAAACCTAATCTATTTTAACAGCTACCCTTAAAAATCTGATCTACACTCCACAGATGTCACTGACACGCTTCCTGCGATCTCTGAACTAGCAGTATGAAGGGGCACTGGGCCTCTGGGTTACAAACCTTGTGTAAGGGCACATCATTAGGCAGTTGGCATGGCAGAGGCTCTCCATCTATCGGATGTGTCTCTCTGGTCAAGGCTGACTGTGATCTTGTGATGGACAAAATGTGGCATGAGACTTGGCAGTGAGAGACAGTGATTCCAGAGTAAAGAGATCTAATGGGGCTGATGCATTATCACTGCTGCATAGAACCGGGTTGAACCTGTTTGTAGCATCTGTTAAATCTGAGTTACAACATACAGTTGGCTTGTTGTAGATATATCTTGTTGATTGTATGCTACCATTCGGTACAAAGTGGAATGTTAATTTAGTGAGCGAACGGGGTGTGTGCTGGTACACAACAGTTTTGTCCTCCTGATTTAAAATGCTGGAAAGCCATCAAAAATCTGGCTGTAGGTCTGCTAATGGGTTAAAAGTTGAATTCGACGTGCTTTTTTATACCTAAATATCATATTCTACCACATACAAATAGAAATGGGATGAGCAATCGCAGTATTTCTGTCAAATCGGAACCCATAGGATGATTGTGCTCTACTTTACATGACAACTGGGCTAATATGCTCCAAAAGTTGAATTTGTGAGATATACAAACAGTTGCGTACTGGAATGCTTCAGGTGTACCTAGTGAAAAAACGGAAGCTAATTATCATGGGGAATAATGCAAAAACAAAACAGTTGTGATGACATGTAAAATGCTGCCCTTGCTCCTTCTATAGCCTTAATTATTCAGATATGCCAGTAAATTTCCCTTTACCAGCCAGCTGGAAGCAAGGGTAATTATTCAGGACACTGACAACACCTTGTGTGAGTGTGTATGTGAGAGTGTGTTTGAATACACTTTGTATATCTCCATGCTTATGCTCTGGATGTATGCATACATTCTATTAATATACTTGGACTGGAAATAGTGCACACTAGTTTGACGCCTGCATTTGTGAATAAATGTGGGGGTAGAGCACATTCTATCATTTGGTCTTCAACTTGCCCTCCTTCGCCAGCTTTTCGTTGAGTTGGCACAGCTGGCGCAGGAATCCATCATTTGGGCCGATCTCTCTCTTGTGTCTTACTGTACCCGTTGCAACTCGTACATCCATCTTGTGACGGAGCATGAGGTAAGCTATGACGATAGTGGGCGAACGGCTGTAGCCCTCACGGCAGTGAACGTACACCTTTCCTAGAAGAGTAGTAAGAAAAAAACAGTTAAAAAAGGCAGGTTTTGAAGTACCTCCGAAGATCTCATTCTTTGAGGATACAAACGCGGCTTCTGCCACAACATCAGTTCATTGTGAACATTCTCAAATCAACCTTCAGACCAATTCCCCTCCAAACATGCAACCACACACATACACATTCATTATTGTCCAGCCTACTCTCCTGGAGGAATTCACCTTGCAAGCCTCTGCTGTGCTTATTTGGCAGATGCAGCAGAGGATCTGAAACCTGATGCCTCCTCCGAATGCTTACTTACATTTTCCCGTGAGTCTTTGTGCTGTTTATGTGTCAAGGAGATAACCTTCATTGATTCTTAAATCTCTGCTCCCTGTAGATCAATGTAGAGCTACGGCTATGCAAAACTACATATTTTTAAGGCAGCGGCTATTTGCACTAAGTGAAAATAGCATATTTTCTTAGAGATAGATGATATTTACACTAAGTACAAATAGCTATAGATTCTATTTACACCATGTTAAAATAGCAGTTGCTATTTATACTACTTATGGCAAATTATCTGCACCTCAGTATTGCAGTATTATAAAACAGTATGCAGTAATAACATATTGAGTGTAAATTATCATTTTAATTCAACTTATTAAATGGATACCACCTTCTTGGGCCAATAAAGCCCTCCCTACACCTACCCTAACCCTACCCGATAGTTTATTTTAAACTTTTTTGATAATTATTGAAAGTAAATGCCTTTCCGATGTGATATGAGATTTTAAAAGGGAGAAAAAAAGTTCAGCAAAAGGCGGATTCAAACCCGGGGGGATCACATCAAAAAGACTACAGCACATGCTTTACCATCTACACTACTGGAGCTATTATTAGACAAATCTTCTTTTGTAGTGTTGACTCCCAAATTCCCAATCACACATTGGTGGCCGAAGTTAGTGTAAATAGCTTCTGCCAACAAAGGGGGCTATTTGCACTTACTGTAGTGTAAAAATAGACACTCCCTATTTTTTAAATCAGCTGGCTAGTTGGTTTCTTAAAACATTAAAGACGTCATATGATGCGATTTCATTTTTTCATTTCTCTTTGGAGTACATTACAAGCTCTTGGTGCATAAAGAAGATCCTGTAAAGTTGCTAAGACTAAAGTCTCAAAACCAAAGAGAAAATCTTTATCAAAGTTAAGACTCTGCCAAGCCCCCCTAAAACGGCTCGTTCGAACACGCCCCCACATACTCCCCCGCCGTTCCCTCTCGACCACCAGCCGCCTCACTCACTCTTGCCCGGCTTCGCTCACCTACACCGGGCTTTTGCTTACGCTATCTGCTGTATTTTTCGTTTTGAAAGCGAAACTACTTTGTTGGCCTTCCAAAATGACTATATCCGCTTCACATGCACGGAGCTGATCCGTGCTGGTCGCTGAGGAAATACATCACCTTCGCGCTGTGGATCACCGGATCGGCTTTCACTGTGGGTTAGTCCAGCCTGGGGTCGTCACATGTGTTTGCCGCAAGCCCGCCGGACGCTCCTTCGTCGAATCCAACCGTGTGTTACGCTGTTTCGTTGTGAAAGCGAACTACTTTGTTTAGCCTTCCAAAAGACGACAACTAGAAATCAGTGGTTAAGTTGTAGTTACAACACTGTTCCAGAACAGTTCAACCCAAATTATTCAGATGTGTGCAGCGCATTTTTTGGTGGACTGTTTCCTGATCCTGGTAGAGTGACTACAATGCCGGCTGTTCTGACTCGCAGATTGTAAGTACGTTTTTTATATTTAAAAAAATTTCCACTCATTCAAACGCGTGACGTTTTTTTGGGCAGTGTAGAGTAGCACTTGTTGTTGTCATTTCAGATGACCCCTTTAAATAGTCCATGTGACATTAGTGGTTCAACCTTAATTTTATGAAGCTACAAAAATACTTCTTGTGCGCAAAGAAAACAAAAATAACAAAACCATTTTTTTCTACAACATTCTGTTCTGACACGGAATCAAATGACAGAATTTTAATTTTGGATGAATGCCCTTTAAGTGCAAACTTCAGTTCTGTTGAATGGTCCTAAGGATACAGCACTCTTGAACTCTGGCCTCGCTCCACCATCTGTGTTTGAAATATAAAATTGCACCTCACATGCAGAGTTTTTTGTAGTCACTTTTTAACATAAAGGATGATGAATGATGTAAACTTGAAACCCCACAAAATCCAAACCAAGTACTCAAAATAATTATTTTAAGTTCGCTGTAGTATATATGGGTAAAGAAAGAATACAGATTTTTTTTATGTGCTCACGTAACTGAATATCACATCAATCCTCTGCAATGCACTGTTGCTACAAAGACCTACAGTAAACTTAAAACAGGAACAAATCTAAAACTAGACGACAAATCAGCCATCGAGACCCACCCCTATGCAGAGCATATTTTTAAAACTTCAGTGTGACTTAGTGGCAGCGGGAGCACTCAGACCTTCATCCCTCCCACTGCTCATTGCAATTCACCCAGCAAATTCGCCAGATGACATCAAGCCCACTGTCTGTCGCAAATGTCACAGCTGAGCTCAGCCTCGCTACAAAGTGTCAGCATATATTCTAGAGGTTTTGTTTCAGCTTAAGCTCTCAGTGAAAAGATTAGTGTCCTCCCTCGACCCAGGCTTGGCGTCTGATTTACCGTTTACTGGGCTCCTGCTGCCAAGATGACTTGCAATTAAGATGCTTTATAATTGCTCCTCTGTGTTAGAGATGGCATAAAATCCATGCCATAAAAGATAGGTTTAAATGCACCAATTAAAACGACTGATGTGAGATATCTAGGGATAAAATCTGTGTGTAGGGACTACCAGATCCACTTTGGGATGCATTATTATCTGTGGATACATATACTGTAACATTTCAATAAATCCACTGTACTTTTTCCTTTCATTTTTTTATCCTAACTTTTTTATCTTGTGCAAGCTAACCATTAAAACAAAGTGATGAAAAAAGAAAGCTGGCATAAGGGGAAAATAAGTAGCTTGGCTTGTTAGAGAAAGGTCAAGTTATGAATGCCACAGAATACTATACATTCTAACTCCGCAAAGACATCGCTGGCGTCATACTTCATGAATTATCAAGAAACTGTGTCAAATGGACTGAACAAGATTTCTGTAATATCTTGGGATAGTCTTGTCGGTGAATGGAAAATGTTTTCTTTACAATCAGTTTATGTAAGTCTAAAGTGGGTATTTGATAAGAAACAAAAGCATTTACAAAAAGAGAAGAAGCACGAGCAGCTGACCTTTTCCATGTGCCAGAGCCTTATCGATGAAGTCTGCTGCTTCCTCAAAGAAGGCACTGATGTTGAACTGCTCAGTGTCATTGGCCTGTATGCCATGGTACGTGATCCCAGTTCCTGCGTAGAACTCTGTATTGGTGTTCACATGCATGAAAGAGTTTCCCTCTGCGACATTCAGTATGTGTGTCACACCCAGCCGCTGCAGACGCATCACATTCTGGGCCACAAACCTGGGGAGCAGAAGCAGAACATGTGTCAGATTCACCTGAACCAAACAAACCAATTTTGTGATATCTTAAAGGGATAGTTCACCTAAAAATGAAAATTCTGTCATCATATACTCACCCTCCACTTGTTCCAATCCATTTAGCTACTATCAACTGTTTGATTACCAACAAAATATCTTCTTTCGTGTTCAACAGAAGAAAGAAACTCCTACAGGTTTGGAACAACTTGTGAGGTGAGTAGATGATGAAAAGATTTTAATTTTGGGATGAACTGTCCCTTCAAAGCAGTGTTGTAGGCAAGACCAGCTCATTTGAGTCAAGACCGAGACCAGAAGAGTGTTGAGTCCGAGTTAATAAAACCAAGACCATGAAAATATGGCCATGCTCCTTGAGTCCAACACAATATTTTTTTTGGTCTTGGTCTCGTCATGGAACATGTCGACTCGGTGTTAACCTGAACTCGACCCTCTTCTGGTCTCAAATGCAACCCTGTCTTAATGGGTGTTTGCTGACAGTGATCTAACAAATCAACCTGATGTCATTCATTTGCAACGAAGACCTGTTCACACAAACAGTGATAATTAAAATAAAATGCATGGTAAACTGTGTCATGAAAATTGTCAGCATTCATTATTGGTGGCAAGAAATCTCAAACTCTTTTTGTAAATTTGTAACTACTTTCTATTTTTTTAACAATTCACATCATATGAATTCATAGAAAATATTTTAGGCTTTCCCATCAGAGTCAGCATTATTCACAAATAAATTTCTTAGGGTATATTAAAAATGTATGACTTTTCTTGTGTTCTTTTCTCTCACTGCTGAATACCTTGTAATCATTAATTCTTGATAAAAGAGTTACATAACCCCTTATGTTGCGTTATGTAACTGTTTATCAAGAACGTTTCATGCATTTGCGACAAACAATGGCAATCTGCGTGCTCTCAGTTTGTGGTTCCAGTAAACCCAAGGCCCTGCCAACCCCACCCAGAAGCCTCAGCTATGGATCGGTCTGCTATGTCTGGTTTGAGATTGATTGGAGTGAATTGTGGAGCCGCTTTTAGTTGGCAGAGATGTCGGCCTATGTCAGAGGGTCCCTGGGGACAGCAGTGTTCTAAACCAGAACAGACACACCAAGGAGATCTTGGCTGCTGCCCAGAGGCATACAAAGAGCCATAGGCGTCCAGTGTAGTGCCCAAAATAGGACTCCAAGTCCACAGAGAGAGAAAACAAGAGATGAGAAAGAGATGAGCAGAATGCTCTGTCATGTAGTTGCATTGTCTCTATTTTGCTTGAGCACCTGGAACTCTTTCATGTTTGTCTCCTAAAAATCCAACCTCTTTATGTCTCTCTAGTCCGCTGCTCAGTGCCATCCATTGTGAAAATGCAGTATATGAAAGACTGCACATATGGGATAATATAGATAATATATATATCTATATAGATAACCTAATACAGTATAATATGTTATTTCAACAGACACGGTACTTACCATTTCAAAAATAACCCCCTAAATAAAGATCAAGTCTCCAGGCCGTTTGGTTTATAACTGGAGGATGTAGCAGCCCACCAGTCTCTATTTCTGCCAGCAGCGCAGGCTCTTCAGTGGTGATGAAGTGATGGACTCGGATGCATCGCCCAACACCCATAATTCAAACTCTCCCCCACTGAGATCCTGCTATATGGAGCCTATGCAGATTGTGGTCATATTTCTCCCAGTGTTTGTATGCGTGTATCATTGCATGAGAGAGAGAGAGAGAGAGATAGGAGAGATAGAGAGCGAGAGCAGAGAGGAGAGAGAGAGAGAGAGAGAGATAGAGGAGAGGAGCAGAGAGAGAATGTTTGCTTTGCATCTTGTTCACTGCCACACTCTGTTCACTGCAATCCCTTCACATGCTATTATGAAGTCGGTACAAAAGAGTGTGCTATGAAGAAAGTGGCCCATTGCCCCATACTGCACCTTTCATACTAAATTGTCACATCAAGTACACACATTCTAGATTTTGTCTATTATATACAGTATAATCATAATGACTTTGTATTACTAAAGACAGTATATTTTAGATTCATAGCCTACAGTCATAAACATAACTGAATAATAATCCTTGCACAACTCTATATCTGCACGTATTTATTGTGCTCTGTAGTATTGGCAAAATGTGAACGAACAAAACAGTGCAGTGCGTGCTGAACACAATGTGACATTCAATCTTATCTGGGTAATTATGGATGGGATCATCTCATTTCCAACATAATTCTTTTGCAATATCAGTCCTAAATAAATACTTTGTGCAATATAATCCAATAGTCATTAAGACTTCTTGTGGCTATGTTTTTTTTTGGGCCCAAAATAAATTGTGTAAAAAAACAGCAGAATTTTGTTGTGAAGGTGTAAATTTGTTATAAAATTGTTTTTTGTTTAAATCTAGATGATAGACAGACAGGATAGATAGATAGATAGATAGTACTATACTAGTATAGTATAGGTTAGGATAGTATCTATCTATATATCTACCAATTCATCATATTAGAATTTAATATAAATAAATCTGGAAGCGACAGGCTTGTCTGTAATGTCTGTATTAGCAGTCTGTAATTGTCTGCTAATACAGACATTAGCAGCTCAGTGAAAATGTTTTGTCAATATCTACAAATGATCATATGTAAATTCCTGCTGCTATTTGTAGCACAGACTGTGCCGCGGTCACACTAGACTTTTAGCATGCGAAATTCTATCGGACGGTGCTGTGAAAAGGAGTGGGAGCAGGATATGACATCACGCGCCAAAATATCCTCACTAGTCATAATTATTTTCTATTTAAGTGATTACAATCAGTCACAAGTATAGTTAATAAACACACACGCACACATACAAATCTCATGTAATAAACAAATCACATAAAATTCTCACGTTTAAAGAAGCCGTGTCCCACAGACACTTTTCGTTCCATTGACTTCCATTCATATGCATGCGAATGTGTCCGACCAGAAACGCAAGCCCGTGCGAAGATATTTCGCATTTCGCTGCGTAGCAAAGTTCAAGTTTGGTGAACTCTGACCTGCGAATTCGCAAGCACTGAATGTGTTAGACCAATAGAAGATCAAAACCTCACAAGGGACCTCTCCGTTAGGATGGCGTACCCCTATTTTGTTTTCGGGGGGGGATACGATACCGATATTTCAAGGCAGTACGTCGATACCGAGAGATACTTCTATAAACTTTTAAATTATGAATTATTCATTATTAATACTAAGAGTAAAATGGGTAATGATAACCACTTACTTATGTTTAAAACACATTTTAACATTCAATACGCCTTAATTGTAACTTATTAGGTTATATTTTTCAATGAGTTGTTGTTTACAAAATGATTCCAATCTAGTTTTAAATAAAAATACAGCGAACATGGTCCTTTTAACCTGGTTCATTACATAAGGGACTGCCAGTGAGTGGCTGTTGCATGCATAAAATGCAACTTTTTTATTCTGACAGTGTATGATTTCTATTAACATTACAGAATAGAACATTATCTATATTATCTTTCAACGTTCAATTTAAGTAATTGTAGTTGCACAAACTATGTAGGCTACAATTTTTTTTTATTGTGAAATAACTCAAACATTTTTTTTTTTTTTCTGTCCTCTGATAAGCAGTGTTCAGGGCTGCCGTTCCCAAAAGCTTTAAAGGGGTCATATGATGCCGCTAAAAATTAAAAAATGCGGTTTAAGGTTAAAAAACAGATTATTTTCCACATACTGTATATTATTTTTTCTCCTCTATGCCCCGCTTTTCTGAAATGTGTCGATTTTTACAAAGCATCATCGGTCTGAAAAGCGAGTTGTGCTGTGATTGGCCAGCTATCCAGTGCGTTGTGATTGGCTGAATATCTCAAGCGTGAGATGGAAATGTTACGTCCCTCACATACTGTTGATGCCGTGTCCCGGCGCGACGAGATAAAAACATTAAAACCCATTACAAACAGGCATTTGTTGCATCCAGTGGGGAAAAAATTACTGATTATAATGACTTATACTAACTTTTTACGCGTGCATTGCATCGCACCCGCCTAGAACTAAACTCTGTGCTCTGCCTTTTGATCGGTAGAAATGACAAACAACAAGTGCTATCTCTAACTGCCCAAAAAACTCGCCGTTAATCAGCATGCAATCCTTTTAAGAAACTTACTTACGTGGTCGAACAGCTTGCTTGTAGTCTAACTTACTCTGCAGGTTCAGTAAACAGTCTTCCATAAAATGCGCTGCACATATCTGGATTTTTGGGTTAAACTGTTCTGGAACAGTGTGTAAATACAACTTAACACTGATTTGTAGTCGTGTCCTCTTTGGAAATCAAACAAAGTAGTTTCGCTTTCACAAAAAACACAGCGGCCTAGCGTGAGGGAAGCCCCGGCTTAGCGTGCGCTGAGGCCGGGCTAGCGTGAGCCGAATCCCCGGCTTAGCGTGCGCTGAGGCCGAGTCGAGAACGGCGCGCCCGGCAGATGCAACGAATGAGTGGCAAACACATGTGACAGACCCCGGGCTGGACTCCGCTTTGTCCACGGTGAAAGTTGTTGTATTTCCTCAGCGACCAGCACGGATAATCTCTAGGTATGACGAAGTGGATATCGTCCTCTTTGGAAGACCAAACAAAGTAGTTTAACAACGAAACAGCATCTCCACGACATGGCGGCAGCAACAACAATACAACAGCGAGAATAAAAGTCCGCCTTCTTTCTTTGCGTGGACATTTGGGCGGCGTTATGCAAAACTTCCCACGTTGTGATGTAGATATGTGGGGGCGTGTTTGAACGAGCTGTTTTAGGTAGGTGTGGCGGACTCTGAACTTTTATAAAGAATATCTCTTTGGATTTGAGACTTTAGTCTTTGCAACTTTACAGATCTTCTTTATGCACCAAGAGCTTGTAACACTCCAAAGAGAAAGGAAAAATTTAAATCGCATCATTTGACCCCTTTAATGCTTTCTTATGATACTTTTGGGACCGCAGCCCTGTTTGAATGCCTGTCAAAGTGGATGACGCTCTCTGTGATGGATTGGTCTGTCTTGCAACATTAAGCGTGTGTTCAGAATGAGCGGAATCATAGTTCTAGATCACCTACTACACTTACTCGCTAACAAAGTTATTTCGTCCAATTCAATGCTTTGGCCATTATATATTTTAAATAAACAAAATCACTGGTAAATATAAAACACCTTAGTATCGATATTTTTAGTTTGAGTATCGATACTTTCGTCTCACTCATATCGTATTTTTTTACTTAGGATGTAGCTCCCATCCCTACCTCGTAACAGACTTAGGGTCCGCTAATTTTAGCAGTGTCGCATTATCCTGCTTTATGCAACACAACTTTAAAAGATTACAAAAATTACATAAAAAGAGAAGCGGCTTGGTTTGCGGTGGCAAGGGAAACAGGAGCGGATGGCACGTTTGAACAGTGAAACGTGTAATTTTATGTGATTTTTTTATTACATGAGATTTGTATGTGTGCGTACTTCATTTCTGGGTCAAATCTCCCTCTACTTTCATAAACACACCAGTTGGAGATAAATTATATACTGTATATGAGTGACTGTTCCCTGGTATCATTTATTTCTTTAATAAATCAGCTTATATAAACACCATTGTATTGGATAACTATAGAACAAGCACACTTTCTCTTTGTTACAACAAATCAATTTGAGCATAAAATTATGTGCCTGACATCACGCGCCAAAATATCCTCACTAGTCATAATTCTTTTCTATTTAAGTGATTACAGTCACAAGTATAGTTAATCAAGTACACACACTGAGGCCTGGGAACAGAGACTGCGTCAGAAGTTGTCTACCGGAGGAGATGTGTTTTCCATCAATGAGTGGGACGTTGGGTTAGCCAGTGGGGTCGAGCATCACATCAGGCTGCGAGACAACAAGCCATTCAGAGAACGCTCCAGGTGCATCGCACCGGCTGATATCGAGGATGTACGACGTCACATTAAAGAGTTGTTAACAGCTGGAATCATTAAGGAGTCGAGAAGTCCATATGCATCGCCCATTGTGGTAGTCCAGAAGAAGAGCAGGGCCATAAGGATGTGCATCGACTATCGTACTCTAAACGCACATACAATCCCTGATCAGTACACCACACCACGGATCGATGATGCCCTGGACTGTTTGGTGGGAAGCAAATGGTTTTCCGTACTGGACCTTCGCAGTGGATACTATCAAATTGCCATGGCGGAGGAGGATAAGGAAAAAAATGCATTCATCTGTCCCCTGGGATTCTTCCAGATTGAGCGGATACCTCAAGGAATTACTGGAGCTCCAGCCACATTTCAGCGGCTTATGGAGAAAGCCGTGGGTGACATGCACCTCCTTCAAGTCATTGTATACCTCGATGACATCATTGTGTTCGGCCGCACACTGGAAGAACATGAAGAGAGACTGTTGAAAGTCTTAGACCGTCGAAAGTCTTAGACCGTATGAGTGAGTGTGGGCTGAAGGTATCCATTGATAAGTGCCAGTTCTGTCAATCCCAAGTCCGGTACGTTGGGCCCATTGTGTCAGATGCTGGAGTGTCACCAGACCCCACCAAAATAGAAGCTGTACTCTGAAATTTCATAAATATTTTAATGGAATATTTACTTGATATCTGCTTAAAATATTTGAAAACCAAAATTGTGCATTATTCACTCAACAGCATGTTTGAAATAAGACAATGGAAGACCCAGACCAGTTATGCCAATCAGGCATGATTATTAGCTAATGTTGATAATCTCAAAATGGTCAAATACTGAACAGTTTATAAACCTAGCCAGAAAAAAAAAAATTAAAGGGGGTCATATGATGCTTTTTTAAAGATTATTATTTTGTGTATTTGGTGTAACAGAATATGTTGGCATGCTTTAATGTTCAAAAATCACATTATTTTAAAAATACATTGTACATTATTGTAGGTCCTCTATGCACCACCTCTCTCAAACACGTCGTTTTCAACAAAACCCCCTCCTACGACAAGCGCAGTCTGCTCTGATTGGAAAAGCTGACCCAGTTCATTGTGATTGGCCAAACACCGCAAGCACTCGTCGGAAATTTAACACCCCTTACCATAATCGCCAGCTTCATCTTTCAAAATAAATGTAAAGACAGTCAATAATATTATATCATAATCCTTAGTGTTAACCATCAGTTCAATCCCGAAAGGTAACATCGCGTGACAGACACAGTGGAGAAACTGGTAGGTTTCGTGATGTGACCCCCCACCCCTCTCCCTCTCCCTCTCCCTCTCCTCTCCCGCTCCCTCTCCCCTCTCGTCAGCTCTCTCTCCATCGCTTCAATTCACTTTAAGTAGTGCTTATTGGCATGACAAAAATTATATGTTTGTATTACCAAAGCAATTGCAGATGGACTGCTTACAAATAGTACACATATGTATTAACATAAAGAAAAAGAATAATAGTAATAATAATAATAAAAAGTATTAGCATGTAGTGTAAAATGATTACGAATGTCGTATATAAACTAGAAATAAAAATAAAATAAGGGATTAGACATTTTTACAGAAGCAAAATATACATCTAAGTAATATAATACAGTAATTTGGCATAATATAATCTACATGTGCTGGAAACATCAGGTTGAGTGTTTTCTCTTCTATGGTGACAGGCAAACATACTGAGCATCAACACCGCAGTTCTTCTGTTCTCCTAACGATACTGCAGTTTCTCTGTTCTAGAGTTTTAAAAATGGTCTGATTGATCAGCTGTATTGTAATCATAAATACTAGTCCATATATCTGTGTATTTGGGCAGTCTGTTAGTTAAGTCCGTTCTTGTTTCCATCTGATTCAGATCACAGTGTGAACACAATCTCTGCTCCGGTGGCAGCCATGTTTTTCTGTGTCTGCCCGTCTCTATCATCAGCTTGTGTCCGCAGAGTCTGTATCTGGTCAATGTGCTTCTCAGTTTCTTATCTGGCAGATGATCTGCCATACTGTACTCTCTCTTTAGGGCCAAATAGCATTGCACTTTACTCTGTTGTTGTGTTTGGGTTTGCCAGTGAGTGATGTTGATTCTGATGTTGTGATTCAGAGCAGCAGTAGATGTTAGTGGAGCATCAGGACTGAAGCTCTGGATCAGATGAGGGAAGGGCTTGCTTTCTTTGCTCATCTCTTGGTATTGCAGGGCTTTATAATGATATGATTGGGGGTCACTGAGCTTCAGATATTTCCAGAATTTAATTGCCCTTTTTTGTATCTTTATGATTAGAGGATATTTGCCTAATTCTGCCCTGCATGCGTTATTTGTTGTGTGCACGTGTAATATATTTTTACAGAGTTCTGCATGCAGGGTCTCAATCGGATGTTTTTCCCATTTGGTGAAATCTTGATTTGGATTTGTCAGTGGACCCCACACCTCACCGCCATAGAGGGCAATGGGCTCAATTACCGATTCTAATATTTTCAGCCAAATTCTAAAAGGGATCTCTATAGGACATTGCCGTTTTATGGCGTAGAAGGCCCTGCGTGCTTTATCTCTCAGTTCATTCACAGCATGATTAAAGTTTCCCATGGATGTGATTTTCAAACCTAGGTAGTTATAGTGTGATGTGTGTGTTATCTGTTTGGTGCCTAATTTAAATGTGTGTTGTGTTCCCTGGGATCTGGATCTTTTCTGAAAGATCATAATTCTGGTTTTCTTCAGGTTGACTGTCAGAGCCCAGGTCTGGCAGTATTGCTGTAGCAGGTCCAGGTTCTGCTGTAAAGTGTGTTGAGTGGGAGACAGCAGAAGCAGATCGTGTGCATACAGCAGGCATCTGATCTGTGCGTTGTGTAGGGTGAGGTCAGGGGCTCATGCAGATCGCTCCAACTGCTCGCCAGTTCATGATGAATGTAAATAACATGGGCTTAAGCAGCAGTCTGTCTCGCTTCCAACGCTCCTGGGTCCAGAGAAGTCCTATGTAACGTTTGGTGCTGTTTTACCCAATTTACTTTTCAGTGCTAATGATTGATAAGAATCATAGGTTTACCCGCGATCGGACTATCTTGCTTCCTATGGCACTTTCATAATTTGTAGAATATTCCTTGGTGCCAAAGTGGTCATAAGCTTTTTAAACGTAGGGTCTCTCATAAAGCATGCATATATTTTTACCCTTTAGCCTTGTTAACATGTTTTTCAATTAGAGTAGTAAGGTATAGAATTGATCAGATGTACAGTAATTTGTAAAAATCCGATTGGCTTCTGCTCAGTACATTGTGTGTGGTGATGAAGCGTCTGCGCTCTCTCCTCCTCTCTCTCTCTCTCTCGCGCACGAGACACAACACACACTACATGCGCAAACTCCGCTTGAACACCACTGCATCTTTGACCTAAAACAAAACGTAGCTGGATCTGAAGCAGCCAATTGTCAAGCAAAGTCAAATTACCTCCTCTTCTAGGTTACGACATCGTCCATAACGATGCCATGGCTGTTTCTGTTCAATTAATTCTTAATGCTCTACTTTCCGAAGGCCAAAGACAGTTGCTTTGTCTTTCGCCCCTAGAAACAGGTCTCCGCCAGTATGATACAAGGCTGCTTCAACACTACGGCGGTTATGAAACCATGCCCTTCCTCTCTTTGCGCATGACAATTTGGGCGGTCCTTATGCTAATATTTCCACATAGTAATGTAGATATGTGGGGCGTGTTAGAACGAGGCCTTTTAGGTAGGAGTGGTTGACTCTTAAATTTATAAAGAATATCTCTTTTGGATTTGAGACTTTAGTCTTTGCAACTTCAATGATCTTATCTATGCACAATCAGCTTGTAACACTCCAAAGAGAAAGGAAAACTTGAAATCGCATCATATGACCCCTTTAAATATTTCTCCTTTTTATCATTCATATTAGCCACAAACTACCTGGGAAACAAATTTTTTAGAGAACTAATCATACTGTTGTCATGATGACTGATTTTGTTTCTCAGTATCTTAGATCTATCTCAGGTTTTTGCAAACCATCTCTGAGCAACACACCTTTAGTATAGCCTAAGTGCAGTGACAGAATATGAATCTTTGACAGCAAACTGATTTGAATTTAAGAATCACTGGAGTGATTCTAAAGCAGTTTGTTTTAATTCTGAACGATTATTTTGATTAGATGCACTCAACAGCCATTTGATTTAGAATTCGATCCAAACTTTCTAATTTATACACAGTTCTTAAAATACGTTCCATAATGTATTAGATACTGATTTTACTTATTTAAAGCTGCAGTCTGTACGTTTTGCGTCTTTGTTGCCATCTCTGTTTGAAAACCTGCAATTGCAGTTATTTGCACAATTATCTTCCTTAAATGGGTTGTGCATCAGCACAGCTCCAGCGTGGATTAATCTAATGTTTTGAGGTGAATGTGTGGCTGCCAGTAAATGCACCGGAGTGGATACTGTATGTTGGAATCACAGATTCTAGCCTACGTCTTGGAATATATGACCCAAATAAGCATTTTCACCGGATATTGTCATCTGAACAAGTCTGCCACTTTTGTTCTGACCAACTGACAGAAAAAGCATTACAATAAATCGCGCTACCAATGGTGATTAAATCTAACAATCACCTAGCTCAAATCACATCAAACCGTGCAAATTATTATTATTATTATATTTTTCTCAAATTATTAGTTAACAACATCAGCATTGCGTGACTATGAGTATAGTGTGAATTAGTGTGTAGATTTCACTTTCTGTACAGTCTAATCTCTAATTGTCATACCATTCATATAAAGAAATTCTTATATAAAGAAAGACAAATTATTCTTCCTTCGAACTTCTCTCGTTATTGTTCTCTTTAAAATACAAATATTGTGTAATCCCAGGTATGCTATCTGTAATCAGATGCACATATAAAACTGGAATATAATTTACAACTTCTTTATGTCTACAGACGTGACATAATAACGCATCAGCATGCTTGAATTTCCCGCAAATTCCTACCAGTACCACTCAAATTAAAAAAACATTATTATACTTTTAGTTTACTGCACCAAAAACAATTTATATGTAAAAGCAATATGTCCGTGCATGTTACTTTAAAAATGTAGGCTATTCCAGGAACAATCACTAACTATGTAATGAACCTGATGTAAATTTTGAAATATGAAAATAAGTAGGCTAATGTAATCTGACTGCCTTTATAGACTTCTGGATTAGCTCAAAACTGCAAATGCAAACAGACTTGTCACAATTACACAGATACATATTTTTTAGCACATGATTTAAAAGTCATAAACTACTTCAAGAATGGTGCTGTTGAATCAACAGGGATTTTAATCAGGGCATCGTGAAAACAAATTACTAGTTAAACCCCCTTGAGGTTGTTTTATCGTTGCATGATAGAGGAAATATGCCATTAATGTGTAATAGTAACGGTTTAATACAAAGAAACACGTGACTGAGGTCGAACTGAAGCGATTTTGTAACCAGTGATCACGAGATAGCGAGATGGTAGCGATAGAGGACGGTCGTGGAGAATACCAGCTTCTCTTGCAGTCTGACTCACTGTTTAAACGTTAGCAAAATTTCCGTGGCTTCGTGATTGTTCTCGTAGGCGGAGAGCTGCATGCTCCATTCACAGGTTTGTTGTTTTGCACCTGAACACTGTAAAAGATTCAGTTAATAATCACTGAAAGGGTTTATTTACCTATCCGTTATACAGAGCCTGTACCACAACCAACACATTTATCCAGCATTTGAAAGCAGCTTCCTGTCATTGTTTTCCTGCCATCAGAAGCACGCAAGTCTCCATAAGATCGCTGAACTTACGCATTGCCGATGTAAATCCTGGGAAAGACCTCGTTGAAATGTTGTGCTGGGAGGCTGTAGAAACCGCTGCCGTTGGACAGCAGCTTGTTGAGTTGTTCAATGGTCGCCACCTCGGGTGAGTCTGGTACGGGACTCCATTGTCCCTTCGCTGGGCTGTTATGTTTCTTTCCATGCTTCAGTAATCCCCAAAAGCAAAAAAAAAAAAAAAAAAAAAAAACACAACAAGTGTCTAGTGGTGAAGAGGTCACGGCTTTCGATTCCCCAGCATTTTATTTCCCTCCCCAATCGGTGTTGTTAGCGTGCTCTCCTGGACGCAGGCAGGCAGACAGACACAAACCCTGACTCGCCCACCGCGTCGGATTGATCCTCCGTGAGGGTCGTAACAACAAAACTGGCAGAAGAGCGACAAACGCACCGAACACAAGATCATTGAAACTGCTGGATTAAGGGGTACAATCACATCTCTTCTCTCATCGAATCCGCACTTTTCTGCAGGTTTGACAGCTTTCACTTCCCTGTATTGCCCTGCGTGTGCGTAGACTGTGTCTGTAACGCTCGTTATACACGCAATCGTTTTGTACGCTCATTGATCGATGACACTATCTCTTCCCAAACATCAACCCCGCCCTTCATGTAAGTTAGATTTGTGTGTTAATTGATGTTATGACAGGCAGGTTTACTGAAAGTAAGACGGATTTTTTTAATTTAGTTCTCTCGTCTCTCGTTTAAAAAATCCACAAGTGCTTAAAAACCCTTGTATTTAACTCTCACTGACCCACCTGTGATTAGGGAGGCAATTTTGACCCCAATTCAAGCCGATTTACAAGAGCTCCCCTAGAAAATTGTTTGATCCATGGTCCAAATTGTATGTCCAAAGGAAATGTAGGCCTACTGATGATAACAAGACAGAGTAATGCACTATGAGCATTTAGGAAAGAGGTGTGGAGTCTTGCTAAGTGTGAAAGTCAAATTGTCTTGTTCAAGTCAAATTGATTAATATTCCATGACTATCGATTATTTATTAATATTGTTCAACCACAATGTAAATATTGTTTTGTTTCGATCCCCAGTTAATATATAGCCTATGTCCAATATTTATTTGCTTTACATTTTCTACATATCTCCTTGCCATGAAGCTGAAATGGTGACTAAGAAATTTAAACAAACAAACACTCCTGGCTCATGTTTTTTTTTTTCTCTTCTGGACGACAGTTAGACCACAACACCGAGTTCCCCCAAACCAATATTCACTTTATATTGCCCTACAGTGAATTTATTTTTTTTTAAGAAACACTACTAATGCCGCTTAGTAAGGCTTTTTGAGACAGTTTGCTTCCATTTTTTTTTAATCTTGCCTTAAGGGTCCATAGCTGCAATTTAATTTTTTCCTTTCTCTTTGGAGTATTACAATCTCTTGGTGCATAAAGAAGATATGTAAAATTGCAAAGACTAAAGTCTCAAATCCAAAGAGATATTCGTTATAAAAGTTAAGAGTCAACCATGCCTACCTAAAACTGCTTGTTCTAACACGCCTCCACATGTCTACTTCACGATGTGGGAAGATTTCATAACGCCGCCCAAATGTTCACACAAAGAAAGACGGCGTAACTTTTATTCTCCCTGTAGTATTGTTGTTGTTGCCGCCGCCGCCATGTCGTGAAGACTCTGTGTTTCTTTGTGAAAGCGAACTACTTTGTTTGGCCGTCCAAAAGAGGACACAACTAGAAATCAGTGGTTAGGTTGTATTTACAACACTGTTCCAGAACATTTCAACCCAAATATTAATTTGTGTGCAGTGCATTTTATGGAGGACGAGGAGTGTTTCCTGAGAGAGTAGCTTACAATGTCGGTGTCTGTTTCTATAAAGTGGGGTAGTTCCAACTTTACAAGGACAGTCTGACGCTTTCCCGTTTTTTATTTTAAAGAATTTGCCAACTGATGATTCAAAACGGAGTTTTGTAGCATGTAGAGTAGTGCTTGTTGTTTTCCCCGTTTCTCACGAACATGGTTTATTTTACGCACCTCGATACGCATGCGTAAAAAGAAACGTATAAAGCCAGGGGTGGCCGAACGTCGTCCTGGAGAGCGAATCCGCAGCCCTCAGAGTTTTGCTTCAACCCTAATCACCACAGAATAAACCCGACAACTAATCAGGTCTGAAACGTTACTAGAACGCTACAGGCATGTGAGTTTACTTATGGGTTGGCAGCTGTACTCTGCAGGACTGCGGCTCGCCAGACCTGAGTTCGCCACCGCTGGTATCAATTCCATTATAAGCTTACTTATGTATCCACTGGATCAACAAAGCCTATTTTTTGTAATGGGTTTTATTTTTTTGTCTTGTCACGCGGAACCAGGCACACAGTATGTTTAATGGACGTAACATCCGTCACACCACTCATGAGGTATTCGGCCAATCACATTGCATTGGATAGCTGTCCAATCACAGCACACCTTGCTTTTCATAACGATGAGCTTTGTAAAAATCTACGAGTTTCAGAAAGGCGGGGCATGAGGAGCAACAATAATGTACATTATGAGGAAAATAATGTGTTTTTTAAACTTTAAAACGCATAAACACATTTCTTACACCCCAATACACCACTTATGTTCTTTTTAGCAACTGTCACTTACCCCTTTTAAGCCTCTGTAAAGTAATTTCCAGTTTTTGCTCGGGTCTGCTCATCTAACTAAACCTCTCTACCTTGTTTATTCAGTTGCTCCTTAAAATAATTGATAATATATATTAGTGCTGTCAAACTATTAATCGCTATTAATCACATCCAAAATAAGTTTTTATTTGCATAATGTATGTTTGTGTTCTGTGTATATTTATTATGTAAATATAAATACACACATACAGTATATAATTTGAAAATATTTACATGTATATATTTTATTATAAATAAATATATTTAATATATAAGCATAACATATTTTTCTTGAATATATACATGCATGTGTGTGTATTTATATACACAGTGCACATACATATATTATGTAAACAAAAACTTTTATTTTGGATGCGATTAATCGCAATTAATCGTTTGAAAGCACTAAAAATACATTGTGTCCCATGAAGGCTTACGAACACTATTTATATTGCCTAATGTAATTATTATTAAACCTCTAGAGGGAGCAAAGGTACTGTATTAGATGGTTAACCAAATATATGCAGAAGCATGTTTAAGAAAACTCTCTGAAAAGGATCAAGGGTCAAAACACAATGAAAATGAAGGAAACTATGTTCGGTCTGCCTTCTTAGTCATGTACGTTTATTTTAACTTGTTTGACTGCATTCAGTTGTTGTTTACCGGCTTAATTGCCATGTAGAAATACAGTTGTTGTTGTTTTGTTTTGTTTTTTTGTTTTTTTCTAGAAGACTGATATGACTGGAGTCCTTACATTTTTAATGTTTTTTTCTCAAAATACAATGTATTTCTTTAAGTGTAAAATTTTATTTACCAAAAAATACTGAATGCAGATGTTTTACTATAATAAAAAAAACAATAAATGTAAAAAATATATATGAAATAAAACACTTAATAATTTCTTGTTTTGTGTAACATATTTTCACTAAAAACTGCAAATGAAATCCATAAGTCCTTATTCCAGCTGTCTTATGTAAGAGACTAAGCATTTCACAGAATCCAATTGACGACTTTGAGAGAACTGCTGATCAATGAGAGAAGAGTGATTAGAGCTGGTCTTGTGTCCAATAACAGTTAACCTCTGATGTGACTTCTGTTCGACAGTTGCATAAATACAATCAATCTGACTTGTTAGTCTGTGGTTATATTTTGGAGGAGCAAGCTTAAAGTTACTGTGAGCACCATTTTTTATGTGTGAATCAAGTGGAAATGTCTTGCATACTCGCGGCGCTACTACTTCGCTGGGAGACCTCGCTGGTGATTTTGGCCCTCTGTTGGATGACATGCATTTACCATATTGACTACTGAAGGCATCATTGCTGTTCCATAGCAACAACGAGGTGCCAATAAGTTCCATAGCAACAAGGCAAGCCTATCCAAAAGGTTTTTGTTTTTTTTTTTTCACTTGTTTACAGTTCTTACTGAGTGCTTGTGAGGATTTCTCTTTCTAAAATGTAGCAAAGCCATGATTTGAATATTTGGGAAGGCATCTGTCCATGTTGTTAGATGGACTTGGAGGAGGGACTGTATCAGTTAAATTGTCCTTTTATTGGCAACTTGGACTTGGGACTACTGTATCTATGTCCTGTTCCATTAATCCAGGAACCAACTAAAACCACACTGAGAACCCTTACAACATATCAACAGCATTATATACATTCAGTAAGAAGTTACTTACTTTGGTTCAAATCATGTTTATTTTTTTTTTTTTTTTTGTAATTTTTGTAAATATGGTGGCATTTTTAAAAGAAAACAATACCTATTTGTTTACTTAATATCTATATTTATATATATATATATATATATTATACTATATATATATATATCTAATTTTGTAATCCTGTATTTTTCCCACAATTTTCACATAAGATCACTCAAGAAAATCAAGCACACTTAATAAAGTTAAATATTGAGAAATAACTAGTTCTAATCAAATAAAAATAATTGCAATAGTATGTATTACATTATAGCGTACAGTTTCCAGTTTTGTAATAAAAACATTCACAGAATTATTCTAATTAAAAGACATATAACATTTTTAAATAAATACATCATACAATAAACCCTAAAATGATCATGATTATTATATTCAAATAAAAGATATATATACATATAATTACTAGCAAATATAAAATAATTATTACAATAATTCTTAAATTATAACAACCTAAACACACACACACACTCTTAAGCGGTGCGCTGTACATTTGGGTTTCATAGGTCTTTATGTTTGTCAAGGAGGCACAATTCACATTACCCCAGGGAGCAACATGCCCTCATACCAAATCAGCATGTTTCTGTAGATCCATAGGGAATTTGAATATAAATGTGCATTCTGATTAGTTTGAGCAATGGAGATGTATTGTATGCACATATATACAAAACAGTCTGTTTTGAACCAGCAGAGTGATAAAGAAAGTTAAATGTTTCCTCCATAAGTGTATTTTGCCCTAATTTCCCTTGACCTAAAGAGAAAATTCAAAGATTCAGGAAAAATCTTACTGCGGTAGTCAGTATCATTTTTCAGCCAGTAGGTGGCACTCAGCTCTACACTTCTTGTTTTTAAGAGCACTAAACCACAGAGGATGTCGCCACAGCTGAGTTCAAGATCTTAACATGTTACTATCATAGCAAATCATGTTTTGATAAATATTACATGCACAACACAACGATCATTCTGATTGTGACCTTGGTATTATTACTCTCAGAGTTTACTGTCATCATTGCTATCATTCCGGAAGAATATTTGACTAATGACCTTCAAGACAATATAGCCCTCTGAGACAGCACTGCACTATAGGGAGCCATGCATAATCTAACCATCTGCTTGCTGAAGCACCTGAGCAGACTCAGGACATGACAGCAAAAAACAGAGCCTGACTTTGCAGAGGTGTTCAGAGATGCCAAGAGTTTCAGAGACACTGTAAAGAGACAAGTTACCCGCACTGTAGGTGGCTGGATAATGGCTGCTTAAATCTAACACTTGAGAAATGAGGTCATGACTCTCTTGTTTGTCATTGAGATCAGTCATCTGGTCCACAGCAGCTTAGGCTTTTTGTTTAGTCTTCTGCATTAGACCTGAGGATCATTATGTTTATTTTGAGACAGTGATATTTAGAAAAGATGCATTTTCATATTTTCAGATTGTGGGCCTTTTTAACTTTTTCTTTTCACTAGAAACATGTTTAACCATCAATGTCTGACCATGCTATCAAAAACAGTAAAAAAAAAAATTATTTTATAAAACCACTGTGGAAGATTTAGTGTGTCCCAGTACATGAGGTTACATTATGTTTTCCTTTGTTATTTTAATCTGTGCAGATCTGCACTTTCATTGAACCCTCTGCTTACCCTCTCCTGCTCCACTGGTGCATAACTAAACAGCAGGACATTTTCTAACCTAAATAACACACAGAATCTCTCCACATCCTAAATGTCTCACACTGGACCATTCATGGTCACCATTTACAATGATTACTTTATATTTTAGGATTAGGTCACATATATCTACATTTTCTAAACAAATTAACATTTTAACATTAAACATTTTAAGATTTAAAATTCATTTGATCAAAATGATGGTAAAAACATTTCCAGTTTTCAAATAAATACTCTTCTTTTGATTTTGATTTATCAAAGAATTCTAGATGAGCTCTTGACTCCCGAACACAGGTTTTAAAGGACATTCTGTCTTTTTTTGAAAGGTAGCCTATTTGAGCATTTTTCTGTTTGTTTGATTTTTCTTGTAAGATTTGAGATTTCTTCAGTTCTTCGCTCTTCATCTTTCCGTGGCAGACATTGTGTTGTGAAATACAGGTTCATTTTCCTTTTGTTCTGCACTTTTAAGCAACAACATGGTTTCTGCATATATATTACCATTGATAAAATGAGAAATGTTTATTGAGCACCAAATCAGCATCTTTGAATGATTTCTTAAGGAATATGTGACACTGTGAAGTGGAGTAATGGCTACTGAAAATTTCACAGGAAGACATTACGTTTTAAAGATATAACTTATATACATTGTATAGATTTCACTAAATACTTAGTTTTATGTGTTTTTGAACAAATAAATGCAACCTTGGTGAGCATAAGCATATTCTATATGGTTGATATGTTCTGATATATTTTTCTACACTATTTCTAATTTATATATATTGTTGTTTTTGTTTGCTGTTGTTACCCAATATACATAGCACACAATAAGTTAAATAATTAATGCTACTTTTTGCTTATAGGGGTTAGTTATTGCATTATTCAGTACTCTAGACATGTGTATTTTGTGTTTAGATAGTTCTCATAGGATTTTAAACATGTTTAATAACACTAAATACATTTGGACAACATATATTGCTGCTCAGATAAACAAGTGTCTCCAAAAGTTTCAACACAATGCAATACGACTTGATGCACTGGCTAAGATATGTTGTAAAGGAAGATACCTCAGTACTGCAGGGTTCATAGCTTTACCTTTCAGTTTGTTTGCAGCAGAAATGACCTGTGGCTTGTTTTTTAATAGCTAAAAGACAAAAGCACCAAAAACCAAATCGTCATGTTATAAAAGTTTATCTAAACCTTTTGGGTAGCGTCCATCCTGTATCAAGTTCAGATACAGGCGTCTTTTGTTGTGTTGTAGTAATTAGAGGTCCAACAAACATGGCAGACCAAATAAGAATGAATACAATAGAGGCCTTGTTGAACACAAATAGCTTAGTTTTTCCTTCAAAAACTGTATTAGTGGAATCAAACAAACAGAAAGATTCTGTAGAAGTGTTGTCATCTCTCTCTCTTCCTTTTATCATCCGTGCCATGAAACAGTCCCCGTCAGTGCTCAGTAGAGTACTGTTTTCCACATCATGAGTTCAGTATGTAACTGGCCCTGAACACAGGCCCCGGTGGCTGTTCCTCAGAGCACTCTTATGTAATTTGAAGGCTGCACTTGTTTTCATTCTCTGAGAGGACTTTGTTTTTTCTGAGCAAATTGTATCTTTGAATCCAAATTGATGACTGTTCTGTCACATGAGGATTCAGTGCTTGTAAGCACAGGGTTGAAATAAGGCTACAATTATCTTATGCGAGTTAAAAACTTGTAAACTGTAATTATACATTGTTTGACACCAAATAGTAGGTTTCAGAAAATAACTCGCTGCAGTTTTAGAGAAGAGAGAGTCTAGATTTTGTTGCTTTAAATAAAAAGGTTCAAAAGAGCTCAGCTTTCAGACCACAACACCCTTTAGAAAGAAGAACAAAGGATGTCACACCTAAGAACAAGGCTAGACTGGGTGTAATAGGCCTGTCGGACTCGGAAAGAGGTTAGGCTTTATTAGGTTAGCCAAAGGGGCAAGACCATATTACCTTATCTAACGTCTCCGAGTGGCTTAGTGTGTCTCAATGGCAAAATTATTGGCTGGACACAACAAATAAATAAAACTAACACAGACTGCTTGAACGTATTTCTCTGAGTCTGGATTTAAAAGATCTCATTCATGGGAGTTCAGCACAAGTTCAGTTCTATCTAAAGCCTTTGCAAATGTAGTGTGTTAAGCTGCCAAAGCCAAGTCCTGTGAAAATGCTACCCAAAATGGAACATAGAAGGAATTGTGGTGTTTATCCTAATTCATCCTCTTTAAAACAGGGTGCATTCAGCATATGAGGGGGGTCCCAAAACCACAGCTTGGCAGAGAAATGGAAAGGTGACAGTCTGTCTGAGCAGATGTTAATGACGCTTGGCGGAAAAAACCTTTTGTGTTCCACAGAAGAAAGAAATTCTAAAAAATGTTTGTGAAATTGTGTGTGTGTAGGGGGTGTGTGTACAATATAGAAAGCTTTATATAAGATATAGATATATATATATATACAGTGGGTTACGGAAGTATTCAGACCCCCTTAAATTTTTAACTCTTTGTGATATTGCAGCCATGTGCTAAAATCATTTAAGTTAATTTGTTTTCCTCAATGTACACACAGCACCCCATATTGACAGAAAAAACACAGAATTGTTGAAATTTTTACAGATTTATTAAAAAAGAAAAACTGAAAAATCACATGGTCCTAAGTATTCAGACCCTTTGCTGTGACCCTAATATATTTAACTCAGGTGCTGTCCATTTCTTCTGATCAGCCTTGAGATGGTTCTACACCTTCATTTAAGTCCAGCTGTGTTTGATTATACTGATTGGACTTGACTAGGAAAGCCACACACCTGTCTATATAAGACCTTACAGATCACAGTGCATGTCAGAGAAAATGAGAATCATAAGGTCAAAGGAACTGCCCGAAGAGCTCACAGACAGAATTGTGGCAAGGCACAGATATGGCCAAGGTTACAAAAAAAATTCTGCTGCACTTAAGGTTCCTAAGAGCACAAGGGCCTCCATAATCCTTAAATGGAAGAAGTTTGGACGACCAGAACCCTTCCTAGAGCTGGCCGTCCGGCTAAACTGAGCTATCGGGGTAGAAGAGCCTTGGTGAGAGAGGTAAAAGAAGAACCCAAAGATCACTGTGGATGAGCTCCAGAGATGCAGTCGGGAGATGGGAGAAAGTTGTAGAAGTCAACCATCACTGCAGCCCTCCACCAGTCGGGCTTTATGGCAGAGACGGAAGCCTCTCCTCAGTGCAAGAAACATGAAAGCCCGCATGGAGTTTGCTAAAAACCACCTGAAGGACTCAAAGATGGTGAGAAATAAGATTCTCTGTTCGGATGAGGCCAAGATAGAACTTTTGGCCTTAATTCTAAGCGGTATGTGTGGAGAAACCAGGCACTGCTCATCACCTGTCAATACAGTCCCAGACAGTGAAGCATGGTGGTGGCAGCATCATGTTGTGGGGGTGTTTTTCAGCTGCAGGGGACAGGACGATGGTTGCAATCAAGCGAAAGATGAATGCGGCCAAGTACAGGAATATCCTAAACGAAAACCTTCTCCAGAGTGCTCAGAACCTCAGACTGGGCAGAAGGTTTAACTTCCAACAAGGACAATGACCCTAAGCACACAGCTAGAATAACGAAGGAGTGGCTTCACAACATTTCTGTGACTGTTCTTGAATGGCCCAGCAGAGCCCTGACTTAAACCCAATTGAACATCTCTAGGGAGACCTAAAAATGGCTGTCCACCAATGTTTACCATCCAACCTGACAGAAATGGAGGGATCGCAAGAGGAACTGGAGAGGATCCCAAATCCAGGTGTGAAAAACTTGTATCTTTCCCAAAAAGACTCATGGCTGAATTAGATCAAAAAGGTGCTTCTACTAAATACCGAGCAAAAGGTCTGAATACTTAGGACCACGTGATATTTCAGTTTTCTTTTTTAATAAATCTGCAAAAGTCAACAATTCTGTGTTTTTCTTCAATATGGGGTGCTGTGTGTACATAATGAGGAAAAAAATTAACTTAAATAATTTTAGAAAATGGCTGCAATATAACAAAGAGTGAAAAATTAAGGGGGTCTGAATACTTTACGTACCCACTGGTGGTGTCAGGTTGGCTGGTAAAAGGTGGTGGACAGCCATTTTTAGGTCTCTCCAGAGTTGCTCAATTGGGTTTAAGTCAGGGCTTGGCTGGGCCATTCAAGAACAGTCACAAGTTGTGAAGCCACTCCTTCGTTATTTAGCTGTGTGCTTAGGGTCATTGTCTTTTTGTAAGGTAAACCTTCGGCCCAGTCTGAGAACCTGAGCACTCTGGAGAAGGTTTTCAACCAGGATATCCCTGTACTTGGCCGCAATCATCTTTCCCTCGATTGCAACCAGTAGTCCTGTCCCTGCAGCAGAAAAACACCCCCACAGCATGATGCTGCACCACCATGCTTAACTGTTGGGGCGGTATGGGACAGGGTGCTGGCAGTGCTGGTTTCCCAAACATTACCGTTAGAATTAAGGCCAAAAAGGTAATCTTGGTCTCATCAGACCCAAGAGACTCATTATTCTCCATTTGGAGTCCTCAGGGTTTTTAGCAAACTCCATGCGTGCTTTCATGTTTCTTGCACTGAGGAGATGCTTCCGTCGGGCCACTCTGCCATAAAGTTCCGACTGGTGGAGGGCTGCAGTGATGTTGACTTTCTACAACTTTTTCCCATCTCCCGACTGCATCTCTGGAGTTCAGTCACAGTGATCTTTGGGTTCTTCTTTAGCTCTCTCACCAAGGCTCTTCTCCCCGATTGCTCAGTTTGGCCGGACGGACAGCTCTAGGAAGGGTTTTGGTCGTCCCAAATGTCTTCCATTTAAGGATTATGGAGGACACTGTTCTCTTAGGAACCTTAAGTGCAGCAGAAAAATTTTTTGTAACCTTGGCCAGATCTGTGCCACAATTCTGTCTCTGAGCTCTTCAGGCAGTGCCTTTGACCTCATGATTCTCATTTGCACTGACATGCACTGTAAGCTGTAAGGTCTTACATAGACAGGTGTCTGGCTTTCCTATTCAAGTCCAATCAGTATAATCAAACACATCTGGACTCAAATTAAGGTGTAGAACCATCCCAAGGATGATCAGAAGAAATGGACAGCACATGATTAAATATTGAGTGTACAGCAAAGGGTCTGAACTTAGACCATGTGATTTTCAAGTTTTCTTTTTTAATAAATCTGCAAGAATATCAACAATTCTGTGTTTTTCTGTAAATATGGGTGCTGTGTGTACATTAATGAGGGGAAAAAAATAACTTAAATGATTTTAGCAAATGGCTTGCAATATAAACAAAGAGTGAAAAATTTAAGGGGGACTGAATAATTTCCGTACCCACTGTATAAATATGATATTATATATATATATAATTATGTTCTTGTTCTTTAAGGTTCAGCTGATCAGCCTGAATAACAAATTTTTGAAAAATAGAATGAAGTGGGTATTTTGGTAATAGTTCTGGGCTCTATACAAATTACATTTCATAAACTGCAATATGATAAAAACTAAAATGCATATGAAAATCCATAGTTGAGGTATTCCTATCCTATATCCATAAGGACCATCTGGGATTTGCGTTACAAGCAACATCTGCTGAATATTTGTGATCAGCCAAGATTTACTACAGAAAATTTACAATATATTGATTTTTACATAGACAGATAGAAGAAAAGATATTATGCATTTATCATGACTCTGAATTCAGGGTTATTAGTTAACTAAAAGAAAAAACATTACAAAAATGATTACTGTTACTTGGACATTAAATAAACATAAACTGAAACAAAATTTACAAATTAAACTTCATTGTATTTTAGTTCAGTTTATTGCCTTATTTTCAACTTTCTCATTTCATTATTCAACGGAAAACTGAAATAAAAATGCTAAAAAATCTTACTAGATATACTAAACAAAAACTAATATGACAAAAGGAATAGCACATAGATTATAAAAAATTAATTACATGGAAAAGACCAATAAACAAACATGCAGATATTAAAAATAACCAATCTAATAGTAATGTAATGGGTTACAGATTACAAGTTACTTTGTTTAAAATGTAATAAGTAGTGTAATTATTTCAATTACTTTATTAAATTATGATTACATTTGATTACTTTTCTAAATTTCTAATGTTTCAAATTGTTAATCATTTTCAAGCTTGTAAACCAGGCAGGGTTAACCTTAAAGTACTCAACACTGATTAGTGTAATTTTCAAAATCCTTCATCACGAATTAAAAATATATATAAATTTAAGGAGAACATGGCATGCAAAATATCTAATTGCATAAACTGTGTCTCGTAGTGCTGTAGAAACAACCATCTACAATCCAGTCATCTTTTTTTTATCTTACACGGTACCAGCCTAATTAGGATTCATATATCGGCCCTCCACGACCCCCGATTACGTACTGTCCCATATTAGCATATTTAAACCCTCAGCCAGTTGTACGATGTCCGTCATTTTCTCCGCGCTCGAGCAGCTGTAGTGACAACAATGTCTTGTAAGCAATGCAGGTGTTTTGTGTTGAGTAGAGGAATATAAGAGTCCTAATTTCTCAGCTCAGACCTGAGGACGCAGTGGATTAGCTTTGATTTGATGGAAAGCGTAAACGACTAATAATAGTTCTAGTCTGCGCAATCATTTACCTATTGACTTCGAATGAGGGGAAAATTCACCGCAAATTGTTAAAAAGTTAAATCTCAAGGATGGATCAGTACCCATTGTTCGTGACCCAGCTGCACCTCCAGAAATAGTAAGTCTCGCACTTTATTTTTTTTATGATTATTTGCGATTATTTCCACGGAAGAGAGGGGCGGGGTGAGCAGAGCTCATTATCATGTAAAGAGATATGCACCGAAACGAGTCGCTGTGAACAGAGCTGTTTTTGACCAGGTTAAAAGGGTGTTGTTTTACACGCCACTGACCATTCAGAAAACCCTCCTGAATCATAAAGTACTCATTCCTACTTGTGGAGAATGACATCTGAGAATGCCAGCCCACCATCAAATCAGAATATTTTAGATCCTTTGAGTTAAATACGATTTAAAAATCATAACAGAACTAGTTTAAGACGATAATCCTTTTTTGAACGTTTGAAACCAAAATCTCTGCATAGCTATGACAGGAAACACTGGAATCTAACAATGCCTTGGAAAAAAAAAAAGTTAATCTTAAAAAATAAAGCAGTTACATAAACAGGAAATAAAAAAGTTATAAAAAAGCATGTTATAAACTCCTGAAACATTGGTGTTTCATATTTTAGAGCACTCATGGCAATTTATGAAAGAAATCAATTAAATCTGTATGTGGTGGGGCTGTGCAATTATAATCGCATGCGATTGTCAAGCGCATCTCGTCAGTAAAGCCGGTTCCGTGAACTACGGCTCTGTGTAGTAAATGCCGCTCCATCTGAAAGCAGGTAACGGCGATTTACTACCAATCACGGAATCAGCTTTACTGACGAGATGCGCATGACAATCGCATGCGATTAATTGCACAGCCCTAGTATGGGAGAGTGTGTGTAAAAAAAATCAGATGTAACTGATTACAGTTACTTTTATTTTGTAATTAAATTGCGTAATTCTGTTACGTGTAACTAGTTTCTTCCCAACACTGATCTCAATGATAGTAAAGTAACATTGCTCTGAATGTTGAAGACCATGTGAATTCCAAAGCAAGCATTGCTTATTCCCTCTATCCACTGCATAGGCCTCTCATCTGTGCTCCTCTCTGCTTGTGCGCATGTCTGTTTGCGTGGCCCAGTGCATTCACTAACCTTGAGTGTGCCAGGCGTTAGCATGCCTGGAAGCTCTGATCTATCTTTAGCTAATGCTGGATTGTTTTCCTAGTGGCTTCCTCCTCCTCGTCTTCTACTATCCCTTCTCCTCACTGCTCACTCCTTCCACTGCACAATGCAACTGTTACTGGGCAGATTAGTTGAAACCTAGTTCTGAGAAGCACATGCCACATGTTTTTGTGTGAGAATAAATGACTGTGCACTCAGCTGGCCTTGATCTCAGGCAGAAGGGAGCTGTCAGCTGGAGGCAGTGCACCGACGTCTCTCCACGGTCTCAGCCCCCGCACATGCATGCTTTTGTGGAAACACGAGCTCCACTTGAGTGAGATGCTTATGTGTGTTGTGTGTTGTGTGTGTGTATCTGTATGTGTTGAAGAGGTGAGAGAGTTTATGTGTGTGGGCCTCTGATCTTTAACTGTTTGGGAGAAGTTTAACAAACAGGGGACATGTCCTGCTTTAACTTCAGAGTATACTGTTCTATCTATCTATCTATCTATCTATCTATCTATCTATCTATCTATCTGTCTATCTATCTATCTATCTATCTATCTGTCTGTTTGTCTGTCTGTCTGTCTGTGTCTGTCTAATCTTGTGAGTTGAACTACTTTCTCATGCCACGGATTCTGGATATAGTGTTACAAATTAGAAATCATAACATTAAAAACTAGCAGTGATGGCTCGAGCTGTTTCTGAGAAGTGAGAAGTTATTGTAACAAGGTTGCAGCCTGATTGTGTGGCTTTTATGCAACAGTTCATAAAACTGTTTGTAACCGTGAGTAACTCACATTTTAGACATAATATTGACAAATAAATAAAGATAGTTCCAAACAAAGTCACAGCAACACACTGTAGTGGTGTTTTGTTCCTAAATGATACAGCATTTTTTCAACAAATCAGTTGAGTGAATTAATTAATGATTAGTTTTGTTGGTAAATGAACCAGGGGTCTTAAACAAATTGGTTGAATGAATGATTCCATGACTCGCTCATAAAAACAGTCATTATGTCTGAAATTGAATGCTGTCTGGATAGGTAATGATTGAGTAAAGGCTCCATGATGCGCTCAAAAAATCACATTTATTTTGTGTATTGGGGTCATGAAAGTGTTTATCGGTTTAAGGTTAGAAACAACCCGATTATTTCCCCATATGTACATTATTGTTCTCCTCATGCCCCGCCTTCTGAAACGCACGATTTCAAAGCTCACGGTGAAAAAGCAGAGGTGTGCTCTGTGGCCAAGCTATACAGTGCGTGTTGATGGACGAATTCCTCAAGCGGGGATGAAATGTTATGTCCCTTCCATTGTTGAGTGCGGCAACCACTGTCGACCCCGGGCTGGACTCTGCTTCGTACACGGTGAAAGCTGATCCGGCGATTGACAGCGCAAAGTTTATTTTTTTCCTCAGCGATCAGCACGGATCAGCTCCAGGCATGACGAAGCGGATATCGTCCTCTTTTGGAAGGCCAATCAAAGTAGTTTCGCTTTCACAACGAAGAACACAGCACCTCACGAATGTGGCGGCAACAACAATACTACAGCGAGAATTCTTTCTTTGCGTGAACATTTGGGCTGCATTATGCAAATATTTCCACATAGTGATGTAGATGAGTGGGGGCGTGTTAGAATGAGCCGTTTCAGGAGGGTGGCTGACTCTTAACTTTGATAAAGAATATCTTTTGGTTTTGAGACTTTAGTCTTTGCAAACTTACAGATCTTCTTTATGCACCAATAACTTGTAACACTCCAAAGAGAAAGGAAAAATTGAAATCGCATCATATGACCCTTTAAAAACTTACTTCACAACTGTTAAAATAATGTTCTATATAGTATGGATGTGTGTGTAGTATGAATGAAAACTGGACATACTACATCCATCACGTTGTCACTGTCATGTGACAGTGACAACGTCACATGACAGCATCAGTTGCGAACTAATTGGCTGAATGAATGATTCAATGATTTATAATCAAGACTTTAAGTTGTCTGTGAAAAAATACCACAAGCTAATACCAGAATGACAGTCAGTCAGGAATGCACAAAAAAGACAAACGGAGGATACAAACAGTAAAAATCAGCACTGTTTACTGTATATCAGCTCTGTTGGAACGATGTTAAAATTCAAGGAACTAAATTATTTGTTGTATAAATAAATAGATGGAAAATATAATGCATGCTGTTTATAACTGTTAAAATGTTGGTAACAACATTCATTGTGTGAGATTGTATAGTGAAAACTGACATTTATGTTTGTAATAAAACACCCCCACCCCCCCACCCCCCCCCCCACCCACCACCCACACACATACTGGAAACACCTCCTCCTCCTGTAGGCTGACTGACCGCCCTCACATTACTTTTAGATCCAACACCAGTCCAGAAGAACCTTATGCACGTGTGGATTTCTCAATACATTAGAAGTACAAGATTGTCTCATTGCATCTCAATTTATCTTTTTACTTGAAGGGGGCAATGGAGGGATTTTATCTGTTAGGAGATTACCATTATCTATTTGGGTGTATCTCCTCCCTCTATCATCTGATCACTTAACCTTGCAGTGGAGGATCAAGTGAGGACATGAAAACTTTGCTGCCAAAATAGGCCCTGGCATGGTTTCTAACAGCGGTTAGCTTTACTCTGTACTCCACAGCGGGTTCCTGAGGACAGATCAGGGTCAGACTTCAGGTATTGAGACAGGTGGACAGTAGAGGTTACCCATCCACAGCAATGTCATACCTGAGCATATCTGTGTGTTACAAGAGAAGTTTAAATGCATGCGCTGATTTGCATTTACATGCAAATGAGCTCATGTTAATGTATAGATTAGTTCTAACCCCTTAAGTGCACTTTTATCCAGTCAGTATGTGCAAAACGTGCACAAAATCTCTTTATTTAGAGCTACTGTTTCAAAAGAAAAACACCATCCCTGACTCTTTAAATAATTCAGCATAAGAATAATCTTGCTGATCCGTGAGGAGAGAGAGAAGTGAAGCTTTTGAGAGTTTGTGCAATTACTGGTGAGTGTGTTTGTGTGTTTGTTTGTTTGTGTGTGTGTGTGTGTGTGTGTGTGTGTGGTGTGTGTGTGTGTGTGTGTGTGTGTGGTGTGGTGTACACCCCCTAGCACACACCCTTTTTTTTCTCTGCAATGCAGTAAAGTGTATGAACCTGCATGGGGAGCAGAGCTGCAAGCTCCGGTGCTGCTGCTTTGTATCACATCCATTTTCTCTCTATTCTCCTCTCTTTTGCCATACATCTATGCTCTTTACATCCATAACTCTTCACAATCCCCATCGTCCTTTCTGACAGCTTTGTTCCCCTCAACTGCTGCCTCGAAATTGCGAGCTGTCAGGCTCCCCTCACGCAGGCTGCATCACAGCGACTTTGTGTTTGACTGTCCATCTGTGCAGCCCATCGCACCTAGATTAACCACATTGAAATGGATGGCTTGTCCTGATTGTACTTTGATAGCCTGAGCTGGTTTTTTTCTGTGATCACAGAGTCTTTTCAAGTTCTGTGCTGCACCAATTAGTTCAGGTGCTGCATACATTAATGCTGACCCACATATCGCAAAGTGGGAATTGTGGGACGCGGGAGATAGAGAGTGCAGTGCTCAACACATTCCTTAAACAGTGTGTCATAATGTTGCATATTACTGTCACGTTGTAATTGCACAATACTTAGGAGAAATATTATGGCCACATTGAATGGAAATGCATATATCTACTATATTTACATGTTAACTAATGATAACAGAATCTATTTCTGCTTAAAACTTTATTTTCAGTTATATTATGTGTACATTAAGCTTCACTCTGGAAAATAAAAGTTCCAAATGAGAATTTTTCGCAGTGATACCATAGAAAACCATTTTGGGTTCCCAAAGAACCTTTCAGTTAACAGGTAATTATTTTTTCTAAGTATAAAGAACATTTTATTAAAGAACCTTTTATAGAATGGAAAGGTTTCTTGGATGTTGAAGGTTCCTCGTGGAATCATCAATGCCAATAAAAAACTTTTGCTTACATGAGTTTATATTGTTTCTATATATTTAGAAATTACGAGATACTATAGATATACAATACTAGATTGTTCGGTCCTTGTTGCAATAATACATTGCATCAGTACAAGAGCAGATCATCATGGTGTCAATGAATAATTCATAATAAAACTACAAGCAATAATTGTTTAACTTAATAACTGGTTCTGCTTTTATTGCGAATATACTTTAAAAAATAACTGAACTGGCCACTGGGCAAAATAAACGTTAATTTGCAGTATAGGAGTTTCATGGGGGCTCAGTGGGTTTAATGAGACAGAAATGGAGAGAGGCAACGAGACCCGAATCCAACTTTCTTTTTTTTTTTGAATACCGTTCTGTATCTTAGCAAGCTACCCTACCTTAACCATATCACTGACCCATAATCATATGGCATCATTACCTGGCGGTCATCCACGGCCCTCTCGACCAAGGCTTTGTGGTAGATTAATTGTTGCTCTTGACTTGTGTTTTTACATGATTGAGGATTGTCTAGAATTGCTTAGCCTCCATCTCTTAAATAAGACCACAGAATGGTCAAATACAAGCAGTCATTCTTGTCCATTTTTAGAGATCAAGAACACAGTGATGGTAAAAGTTGATGAAGGGATCATCTTTTCTGTATTATGTATTTTACAGTCTCATTTGTGTGCTTTAAAGTTAGTATGTGTCGCATGCTTCTTCATTGCCTGTGGTTAAACTTTAAACATTCTGATCCTTTCCAAACAAGCCCAAGTGATGTTTATGCAAATGCCGGTTACTTACTTGAGTTAAGTGCTAGTTCCAAGAAGATGAGTGAGTTTGTCCCCAAACATGGTATTAAGCAGTAACAGCAAAGAGTCTGCTGGTCTTCAGTGCTAACGTATGAGGCAATGGAAAAGTAATGCTGTCAACTCTGGCTGCCTGCTCTTTATAAATCTCCCACAAATTTTTGAGGCCATTTAGCTGTCTGTTATAATTCATGGATCATATGTGAGCATATTCATTGGGCATTTAAGGTTATTTTACAGCAACTGATTCATTCATTTTTCAAACCCATAAGCACTGAGGGGAATAGAACGATGTCCGTTCACCTTTCTGAACTCGAGCTGATGACCGCTCTGGAAGGATAGGTTCAGAAAATAATCAACCGAGCGAGCACAAGCCAGAAAATAATTGTCCGGGAAGATTGCGATGGACCGGGTAGCAACAGGGATAAACAAAAGCGTCTTTATTGAGGTGTTCATTTAGGGGCCATGGAGTGAATACCCAATCTGCTTTGCATGGGTTCCTCTTAACATCATGAGAGGAACCATGCTTGGCTTCCAGCCCTGTGCTCAGAGCTGACCCACACACAGCTTCCTGAACTCTCACCTGCAGAGCCTGCCAGCTGCCAGCATGAAAACTGTTTTCACCGCCACACACAAGGGGAGAATGGCTTCTTAAATAGGGCAATTGTTTTCAGAAATAAAGGGTGTGAGTGCCGTGAAAAGTCCAGTTCTAGAAAAAAGGCCTAAATCATCTTTATCTTTTAATGAATGAACAGTGTTATGGACCTCATATGTGTGTTTGCACAGAAGTCATAGAAGGAAATTTGCTAAGAATGTTTTGCATTGTCATTTATTTACACATCCGGCTGCATTGTTTAAGCACCTGATTCAATAGGAAGTATTCAAATTAGGTAAAACCCAAACATTATAAACATTTTAATTATTTAGCACTTTGAACAATTGTGTATTTGCACTGCAAGAATGACAATAACGAAATTAAATTAAATTGAGAAGTGCACAGAACATTTGGCATTTAGCTTTAGACACATTTACTGCATGGTTAAATAGGTTTATAACGACTTAAAGAAAAAAATCTTTTCAGTGAATATAATGCATTTATAATATTAACCAGTAACATTAATAATCATATATAAAATATTAAAATTAAGAATTAAAAATTAATGATTAAAACACGGTTTTTGCCAGTGCCACACGGGTTGATCAAAAAAATCAAATTAATAATATCATATTAAAGCAATAACATTAATAATAAAATAATCTTCATGTAAACGGTATTAATATTAAGAATGAATAAATTATAGGAATAAAACACTTTTGCATGTGCAAAACGGTTCAGTAAAAAAAAAAAATAATTCAAATCAATACCATTAATAATAAAAACAATATAATTGTAAAATATTGTTAAAATTAAGAATTACTAAATTAATGAATACAACTAAATTATTGAACAACTGTTCAGTGAATTTGTTTTTATTCTTTTTTGGAGTCTGGGAGCTTTTCATATGATCACATACCAATGGGATTTCTAATTCTAAATCAGAGATGAGAGTCCTTCTGAGTCTGTGAAAAGACGAGAGCAATGTTCTCTATTAAACGAGTGAAGAGGACCTCTTTTGTTACCAAGTGAATCGGTTTACTACATGAGCTCCCACACTCACGTGGGCTTTACTTCACACGTGTGTTCCTTTCTCTCACACCATGACCCCACTCACTGTTCTCCATGGCTGGTTGAGCAATAATGGCACTAGAATACTGTATCTAGAATACTGTACTGTTGGCTGCTTACTAAACGAGTTAGACGATGGGATGCTGGAGCAATAGGGGTGTCCTGCTATACAAAGGCATCAGCACCAGTGTGCATTCTGCCAAAGGCAGTGCAGGGGAGTGTGAGATCACCCACCCACACTAAAAACGGCTTTACTATCAGAAAACAAAGGGTGGGTGGTGAAAGAAGAGCCCTGAGTGTGGGTAGGCAGGCTACTGATGGAGTGATATGATACAAGATTTTGATCTGTTGATAAGTAATAGTATTGTACAAAAAACATAAATTTTGCTGCATCTGCAACTGTAATGCAAAATATGCCAGCACAAAGTGTTTTGTAAATTATTTGTGCAATCAAATGTAAAAGCCTGTACACAGAACTCACAAATGAATACTGAAGTAAAACCCAATTAGATCACAAATCACTAGTTTCTAGATTCTAAACATCTTATAGAAACACTATTTTTCAGAGCCCTGCACATAACATGGGAAAAAATATAAATAAATCATCACCACAAAGTAAGAATGTGTTCCTGTGGTTTATTAATTTGTTCCCTAATTGCAAGAATATCCTGGCCATACTGTACTAATTCGTTTCCACAATTTATCCATTAATTCCCTCATTTTAGTTAAGCCATGACCATGTATTAATTAAGTCGTGGGAACAAATTCTTAATTCATTGGAACATCATATATATATTTTTCACATAAATGATGTCTAGGGCTCTGTAATACATATTTGGAATGAAAGCTAAAATATAATAAGGGAAAAATTATTCAGTGTATGGTAAGCTTTATCCTCAGACAAGGATTTATATATTTTACTGGGGCACAGCAGTATTTCATTGGGGCTTGTGTGCCAAAAAGGTCACGCTGTGTATTTTTGGATTCCCTAAAAGAACCAGTTCATAAGACTCGCTTATTTGGGATCGAAGGCTATCTCGCTGTGTGATTTAGTGACAAATTGTCTGGAATCGTTGCGCTGTAGTCTGACTACTGATCCCAGTATGGTCTTTACTAAAGCCAAGAATCGGACTGTCGTGCGGTGTGTTGTGATTCAGTAAAAGATGCAGCTCATTAGAGTAATTCATTTGGGCATTGGACTACACTGGTTACTCTGTGTTTTTCATAATAATGGTCTTTGTTTTGGAATCGAACTAAACTGACCATAGTTTATATTTTGGACAACCCGTTCTCATGAAAGTGCGTATAAATAGTACGCTAAAAATAAAAATGAAAACTCGTGGTATTGATACGCAAAAATGGACTTTGGCATGTATATGTTACGCGATGGGTAGGATTAGGGTTGTGGGGTAGAATGGTATTGCCGCGGAAAACTGCATATTATATGCACGCCAAACACGTGCGTAGCGTATAGCCTACACGCCAAAGTCCATTTTTGCGTATCAATACCGCGAGTTTTCGTTTTTATTTGGTGTACTATTTATACGCATTTTCATGAGACCGGGGTCGTTTTGGATTCATTAACTCTTGTCCGCACTGGTGGAAGGATGCACGTGTGATCCCCATTAACGGAACTGGTTCTAAATGTAGGTTTTCGGTGATAACATTGATGGGGAATATTTCCTTTTTTTTGTCATGCTATCCTATTTTCAAAATACACCGAGCTGATGTGTGCTACATTTTATTAGTGCTGTGGGATGTTTAAAGTAACACTAGACTATAATGAAGCTACCTGAAGCTTCAGACACGCTGAGTCAGAGAATTTTTGCTTTATGTGCTGTTGTCGTCAAAATTGAGTCTCTTACATTAACTTAATGAAAGTAGAAGAACTTACTTGACCCTATCTTGCAGAAGAGGCATAGGTTGTACTGTTTACTATAAATCATGTATGCTTATAAAAACCTGCTCTGCATCTGATCTCACTCTGAAATACCTTAATTTATTTGTTCTTTGAAATTAATTTCTAACTCCTATTTTTTCGAGATTCTAAAACTTTAATTTCAATGTTTACATTCCAGGATTTTCAGTGTACCAAAAGAGAGACAGATCAATTATCATTCGCTCTTAACAACCACAACACTGCAATACATAAATCAGCTGTTGAGTTTAGCAGTGATCAGATAGTGCTGCATTAATCCTCAAGAGCTGTTTGGCCAGATGGGATACTGGGGTAATCCTGGTACAGGATCACTAGACCTCTGAGAAAATACTGTTGACAAACACATAAAAACGTTTTTTTTTCCCTGCCTGGACTTGAATGAAGGCTGCTTAAGGATCCCAGTGCACCACACCAGCATTACCAAACATGTGCTTTTCCAATATTTAGGATTAACATGTCTAGGATTTTACAGTAAAGCAGACACAAAGAGTATCAACACAATACATTCTCAGAATGGACAAAACATCTATGTAAAATTATGAAATTATCATTTCATTATTTGTTGATCACGGGAGCAAATCAAATTGAGGTTTGTATTACAACATTAATGAGGTGTGTTTTGAATGCTCAGAGGCCCACTGGTGAATTATATGAAACCTTTGACACAAGCATTTTGGTATTTATGTAAGGCAATAATTATAGTGGGGCCTCCTGCCTAATGAATCACACTTACAAAACCAGGCAACTAAGAACAATGCTGCATAGGAGTACATAAATAACATTTCCTAGATATTTGGGAACATCACCCATTACATTTTACCCCCAAAAAATGTGTTTATAAGATTTTAACTTAATGAAGACCCAGTTTTAATTGTGAAGAGATAGACACAAGCCACAAAAATTCCAGTCCATCACATATCGTTGTTTCAGAGTGTTTTCTTCAACCTCCAAAGAGTGAAACTGTGTGCTCCCCAGCAAACCTCTCGAGCTGGGGTATAGATTTATGACCCTCGCTATCTTGCCCTGGGACTCTGTTTGGTTCTCGGCAATCCCACTCCCCAGGACACTTTCTCATCTCAGTCCCAGTGGCAGCTTTATGAGCCTGTGGAAAATAGTGCTGGCTAGAGAGATCCCCGCCTCTTGACAACAACGGTTAAACGATAAACACATTCGCATCCCCCAGTGTGATAGGCAGTCTTACAATCATACTGCGTTGAATCTCTTCCAGACCCATGAGGTGTCTTCTAGACAATTTTACATTTAGCAATAAAGAGTTTTGGAGATCTTAAGAGACACAGTAGCCATTAATACTCTAGATCCCTCTCTGCCCCCTCTGTCACCCCCACATGAAATACATACCCAGTCACAAAGGCAATTAAAAGGTCCTGCGCAGGTCACCCATGGTTACACGCTCACAGTTGCTGAGGTGACAAATAAGAACGTCTGGGCCATTTGATTTGCCAGCTATTCCACAGAAAGGGCTCCCCGAGCACCTATGTGCACTTTTTTTTGTGATGTGTGAAATTACAGCCGGAATGAGGCCAAAATTGCATGCCAGAATGGCAGCTTTTGATGTTATTGTCCTCTGATCTAGACCAGATTTTAAAATAGAGTGCGTTCGCAGCTGCACATAATGACGGAAACTGTAACTATTGGTGTTGTTTTGTATGTAAATTTAATTTAGAGAGCAATACTGTGGGGAACCACTCTGTGATGGATGACATGTTTGTAGCATGCACCTGCCATCTTGTGATTCCCCTTCTTAATCCTTTCATAATCCCAGAGGCTCCCCCTGCCTTACTTGGGTCTGTGTCAAAAACACGCCAATGGCACATTTCACCAACATCCAGATCCTTAGGGCGTTAGACACAATAGTCAAGGGATGTGCTTAAATAATGAATTTTCATATTGACAATCTGTTGGACAGATTTGAAAAAGGGGGTTGTTTTCAAAGGATCATTCCTTGACATGTTTTATTTCAGATGCTGTCTAAGCCTCTGTATTTATGGTGCTCAAATAATGTGTAGGGTTAGAGGTGGCCAAACCCCCTTAGTTGTTTATGTTAATAACCACAATTAAAATATTTTCTTACAGTACTCTACACCACAGATATACACTGCCATTCAAAGGTTTTGGGGTGGGTAAGATAATTAGCTCACCAAGGCTGCAGTAAAAAGAGTAATATTGTAGGATATTATTAGAATTTAAAATAACTCTTTTAAATTTTTATATATTTTAAAATTTAGTCTTTTGATGGCAAATCTAAATTTTCAGCAGCCATTACTCCATTTTACAGTGTCACATGCATGAGCTTTCAGAAATCGGTGATTTGGTGCTCAAGAAACATTCCTTATTATAATCAATGTTGAAAACAGTTGTGATGCCTTATGTTTTTTGTGGAAACTGTGAACATTTTCAGTATTCTTTGATGAATAGAAGGTTCAAAAGTAAAATAACTGCTAAATAAAAAGTGTTACCTTTTTTAAATAAATTTGGAGAAATTTCCAATACATTTAGAAATAATTTTTTTTTTATTACAGGTAAATGTAGGGACAAATGTATTGTGATTTTAATTTTTTTTAATGATTTTATTACACATAAGCCACAGTTTAATAACCCAGTGATTCAAGCAGCAGAAGAACATCAGATTGTAACTAACATCACTGTAAATAAACTTTTTTTTTTGGTATGCCTTCTTAGCATTATCATGTTTTTTTTCTTCGTAATAATGAGCACCCGGAAGATTTGGTAATTTTGGTCATTTGAACACTGCTTACAAATCCACATGGAACAGCCTTCTAGCTATCAGTTGCACTGATAAAATTCCACCGTGAAGGTCTGGAGCATATTTACTCAAAAGATAAATGTTGAGCGCAAAGTTGAAGGCTTAATAGTTTGGGTGAGACTGCAAGCGCGAGCATGGAAATACTCCACAGGGCTTGTTTAGTGGTGCACTAGTAGTGCATTATCAATGACTGCTCATCTCACCCAACGTGACATCATGCATGGCTGACTGGAGGGGACATGAACAATTTAGAATGCTGTGGAACAGCTCTTTGTTACATAAGACTTTTTCAGAGCCTTGATGCATTTTAAGGACATCTAAGCCTAAAAATACTGTTTTTTACAAGACTCAAATCCACTTCATTATAATAAAATATTTAGACAAACATTTACATAACTAAATCCGGCTTCTCAGAGAGGATTACTGTTTGTCTTCAGCTTAAGAGGACAGTGCCACTTCTTAATTAACCAGCTCAGCAGGGTGACTTGCCTCATTCTTAAGATAACATTGAGAGAACCAGTTAGGCGAAATGCCACTGAAACCAGGTCTGTCACGACATTTGGCTTCGTCTTCAGAGCTCCACCCATGTGATGATACTCGTGGTGTATTGACAACCAGAGGTCGTGGATCAGAAACCTTGACAAGCATCTGTTTTCTGAGGTGGAAGCAGTGTGTAGACCCCTGAGATCAATAAAATCTTTAACATTTAACTTGGTGGTGTCCCTTTCAGCACAGCAGATGCATATTGGAAATTGATGGATGAATTTCAGTCTATTTCAGTCCATTGTTTGGAAAAATAGGCACTGCCACTGAAATGTAACACATATAATGTTTAGAAAAACACACAAGTTATATAGTATAGCAAATATTTTATTCCTAAACTAATTATCAAAATGGCAAGTTACATATCATCCTGTCAGAGGCCTAGAGGTCTGATTAAGTTTCCACATTCAGTGATCTCATAAATCAGCCCCGTTTCAGTCTCCTCATGCAATAAACCCAGAGCACCAATTAATCCAATCAGAGCAAAGCAGCTGCTTCACTGGGAAGTTGATAGCAAAGTAAATAGATTTGTCTGTCTGTGCATTGGTGGGGGTCGGGACATTCAAAAACCATTTGCTCTCTTAAAACAATGCAAACCCCAAAAGAATACTACATTTGCCCATGCAGCATTAAAAATGATCACCCGCTGTCTGTTTTGTGTTTAATAAATCTTGTATATTGTGTCAGCAAATGTGATATAATATTGCTTCCGCCCATTTCTAGGCTCAGCTTCCGAATTAGGCTATAACACCAAGGTTACATCAAACAATGTTCTTTCAGCATCAATGCATTTCCTGTGGGATGCTCTCCCTGAACACAGATGACATCATCATGAGCGCTGCTCTATTAATAGTTTAATAGGGGCTGTTTTCTGTTTCATCACAGCGAATGAAAAGCTTATGTCATATATATTAGTGTGATTTGATGTTTTCTAGGCTAACAGCACATACAGAGCAGGATCAGGTATCATCAAATAAATTATAATTAATATGATTATCATATCAGCAAATACCATTCAGCCTCAGGTATAAAAGATATGGCTTCTGAAACACTGACTGTGTCAAAGCAGTCTATAATTTATTCATTCTACAGCATTACAAAAACTATTTACAGCATGTAAAAACAAAACTAAAATGTAGATCTCTGAAGAGTGAATCTCGACTTCCGTTTCACAACTAGCATAGTGTGAACATTTATATGGCCTTTTATTATATCGGCACTGGCAATCAACCTAACGTTTGTGGAAAAAATTATGTCTGAAGTCTGGTGAAATGTTTCCAAGCTATTATTTAGTCTCTTTCTTGCTTGAAAAAAGAAAAAAGGCAAGGACGTAGGCTTATATTCTGCTGAAACTACAGCCTATCAATGCTGTCACATTTTCCTTGATTACAAAGGGGAGCTGCACAGCAATTACTAGGCATGGAAGAAAGCAGTTCAATACTGTGTGACACATAAAGGTCAAATCAGTTTTCTCCTGACCACTGGGCCATCTGGAGCATTTCCTTCATTCAGGGATTCGATGCAAAATCCGACAACCGGGGAGCTTCGCAAATATGCTGTCCTGTTCAGCTCATCTTTTTTTCTTGCTGTGCTTCACCATTTTCTTTCGTTTGAGGATCATTTCATACAGTTTTTCCAAACCCGGCTGTAAGCCCTGCCCATCGACTGCACTGCATCCTTGCACATGGTGCAGGGTGGAGGCACTCAGTTCATGTACAGCCAAAACCTTCTCCACGTCAGAAACAGGCAGCGCGACTGGAAGGTCCTGTTTGTTAGCCAACACCAGCACTGGCACTCCTTGGTTCTCTGACGTGCGTGTGATCTTGTGCAGCTCCACCTTAGCCTCCTCCATGCGCTCCACCTCCGTGGAGTCCACAACAAAGACCATGCCGTCCGTGCGCCGCGTGTAGGACTTCCACAAAGGCCGAAGCTTCTCCTGACCACCCACGTCCCACACCTGGAAGGTAATGGCACGGCCATTTCCCACAGGAACTTTAATCTTCTCAGTGTTAAATCCCTTGGTTGGGATAGTTTCAACAAATTCCTTCAGCTTCAGTCTGTAGAGAAGCGAGGTTTTGCCTGCAGAGTCCAAACCAATGACCACAACGTGGAGGGACTGGAAGTTAGGCAGGAACGGTGTATTGGGGGCAATCTCTGTCAACTGGTTTCCCATGGCAACTTGGTTTTCGCACCCTCTTGTAAGGAGAAGTAGATTTGTCTAAGTGTTTGGCATCTGCACCTACTTCAAAGGTACTGCAGACAGACAGAGGTGCTGTAAGATCGGAGGCACCGTGTGGACCCTAATTAAAGAGAAAACAAAAGTTGATTATCGTCACAGATATGGAAGTTATTTACAACTTTGCTTTAGAGCAAAAGCAGACAAAAAGTATTTCGTTCTATATGATAAAAAAATCTCTAAATTAACTTAGTAAAAAGGCTTTGGTGTCAATAGCTCACTGAAAGGTTCAAATTAAAATTAACACACAAAAAAAGTAAAGACTGTAATTGAGAGCCTAGAGGTTGCTGTGTATGCTTATTTGCAGCACCAAATCCTCTTAACAGTCAAAACAGAAATAGATTTCCAAAAAAAAGACAATTTTATCTTTATCTTTATTTGACCTATTTAGGAGACAGATAGCAACATTAGATGTTTCTAACAAAATTGAGAGAACCAGATTTGAACATGGATATTATAATTTTCTATACTGCAACTGATTTTTACGCATATAGTTTAAATGGAAATGTTGGGTACGTCAACGTCTAAGTAATATTACCACAACTGTCAAAACTATGAAATCTGGTACCTTAGAGCATTTAAAGTTGAAACAGTAAAATCCTATTCGAAACAACTTAAGAAAAAGCATGAAAAAGATTACAGACTGCAAGTTAAAATCAAAAACAGCTTTGTCGAGTAAATTCAGCACGATACTTGAGAACGAAAACCGCAGTGTAACAAGAACGAAAACCTATCTTGTAAAATGATGTGAACATTTAACGTTACATCACTTACCTAATATTTATCTTGTAACAGGCATAGTTTCCATTTCTCACTTTAAAAAGTTATCCAAACGACTCAAAACAATGATCATTTTTCCAGAGTCCCTCTCCCCTCTGATAGCAGCGACCTCAGATATGAAAGTGGAGCTGAGCGCGCGAGCTCTAGATCAACGATCCCCGCATGTGACGTCAGACGAGCCCCTCGTCCCGCCCTCGCTACTCCCTCTAGCGTTTGTTCGGCGTCCGTACCGTCCTGTACCGTCCTGTACCGGCGAGATAGCCAATGTCAAGTCGTGTTTGTTTCCTGCCCGAACAGCACCTCTCTGTGGCGAGCCGGAGATCTTGTATCTTGTTTTGTCTGTGCATGCCGAGTGCGAAAAAAGTTTGGGCTTTTAATGTATTTTTGCAATAACGTTTCAAACAGCGTTTCAGTAACCACATACGTTTGGCACAATGCGCTACTTATACTTATGCTATTTGCATCAGAAAGTGCATCTACGGAAGTCAAAAAAATCACGTTTTTATAGATTTAGACATCACAAAAATATACTTTGAACACTACCAACTCGGAGATATTGTAACTTTTTGTCTGTGCCTGCAGAGCACGAAACAACGTTGTGGTTTTAATATAAGTTGCAATGACGTTTTAACGTTTCAGCAGTAGTTCGTCACAATGCGCTAAAATGCTGAATGCTGTTTGAATCAGAAGCAGAAGGTACATCAAGTTTTTAAAGATTTACACTTTAAAAATATATATACTTTAAATGCGTTTTGTGTTTTATAGCCAACTGGCTACAGGCGTCAAATAATTTGACAAAAGGCTGTGAACTAAATGTAAGTTACGTGGTATTACAGACTTTTCAATCAACTCTGCTGCTTTTAAGAGTGTTTTATTGAATGTTTGTCATTTAAAATACTAAAAATAAACAATGAAATGACGTAGCATGCGCTACAGTCGGGCTGTGTTTCGTCAGCACGTTGTGAGCTATTACTGAACGTTGCTAGGAAACCAGCAAAGCCGTCCTCGGACGCAGAGTTCGCTGCGGATCTGCAGAACATCAGGTCTGGGTAAATTGTGTCCACTGCTCTGCAAATTAGCTTTTCTTGGCATTTTGTTAAGAACTTATATTATTTAGTGTAGTTTGTCTTAAATTAGGACAAACTGTCGCATGCTTTTACTTTGCCTGTTACAATCATATGTGTTGTAACGGTATCAGGCTTTCACTAGATGAATGGCACAGGTCAAGACTAATAAATGTTACACTACAATTCTAAAACTGCATTATTGCATCATGAACGGTTTGTTTACCTTATTGCACATAGGCTACTGCTTATGTCAATTCTGACCTGTAGTGTCAACATTTATGAGCAGCTAAGAAATCAGTTCAGTGTTTATTTCTTTATGAGTGTAATCATGACAAAGGAAACATCTCAGCATCTGGGTTTGAATTTCATTAATCAGGAAATGGTCTCAGGTTACTTCTCATTGACTTGGTCTCTCTTACAGGCCAGCGGGTGGTGTAACATGTCAGCCATGCACTGGGAGGCCCGTCGCCGTCAGCAGGTGCTGGACCGTAGATTATCTGCTAGAGTTATGCAGGTGCCCATGTTAAAAATCCTAATTGTATATATATATTCAATTGTAATATATTTTTCATATATATAGCTTGGATTTGTATTGCTTTTTTAGGCAGGCAACCAAGATAAAAAGAAAGAAGAGTCTATGGCACCTATGACACCCTGTGAGCCTGCAGTGTCCAGTGAGTCTCAAGGTAAAGCTGCTCAAAATAACAGGTCATTGCATATCATTGAGAACATAAGAGTCACCACTTTACAGTTGACTGAATTTAAATGATTAGAAAACAAAATTAACAAAATATGGCATCCTAATCAGTGTAAACATATTATTTGTGTTCTTTAGAGGCTGACAAGCAATGCATTTGCAAGTGTCATGACAAGATGAACAAAAGATACACAGTGAGTACATAACCGCATCATTTTTAGAGAGATTGCAGTGGTTAAATTTAAACATGTGTAACTCATTTCTATAACGTATCAGTGAGATTCAACAATTCCAGTGGTGGGCATTATCTATTTAACTTTACTATTTTGACTATATGGCAATGTATAATATCACAGTGAATAATTAAAGAGCTTATAATGTGGAGATGATCCAGAAAACGCAGCATCTACATATGTGCTTCATTTGCTCTAGTCTCTGCAGTATTCCCAGCAATGGTGAAGATGAAGGCCAGACCACTGGATAGCACCAACTCCAATATCAAGGTGTATTTCATCGAAAAACCAGACTTTATTGTTGGGTTTAATAATCCTAATTATAACAGAACCGGGTGTCTAACAGTTCTGGTTGGATTTGCTCAAGAATTCTCAACAAATAAAATGCAGGCCATTTAATGTGCAATTTCGTGTTGTGCAAATTTTAAAACACATTTATATCATGTAAACACTAATTAACAAATCAACATACAAGAAAAGTGGTCTACATTAACAATGCACATTCATGGTTCCAGTGATATTTACATTGTATCATATGTTACTATCATTATAGTCAAAAACCATTTAAATGAACTGTAGTAACTATACTTACATATATATAGATATATATATATATAAACTTAAACATAAATGGCAATCTGTTTGAAAGCAGCTATTCTGATTATTATAACATCAGCATTTATGGCCATACATTGGCAATTGTTTTCGTCTCAAAGCAGAGGAAAATGATGAGGTATAGTTGAATTCACTCCACAGTCAATATACTCATAGGCATCTGTAGACATCTGCTCTGAATGGGACAGGTAGGAGACTTTGATTGTCAGTCTGTGAAGAAAACAAACAATTTTACTTGAAATAATAAAAATATAAGCATCAAATTAGCATATTAGAATGATTTCTGAAGGATCGTGTGACATTGAAGACTGGAGTAATGCTGCTGAAAATCACATGAATAACATGAATAAAACAACGGAGTGGCTTAAATGACCCCCACTTAACAGTAGTTTATATTTTATTAACATGGCTTATGTTTTATGTCATACCTTTATAACCTATCCAAAATTTCAATATAGACCAAAGTGCACAAAGTTCACATGACTGACAGTCGGGGGAAAAAACAACATCTCACTTGGTTTAACCACTGTGACAATTTCTGTCATGACCTATGACAAATTTGAGTTGTAAGGATTTTTACAAAAACTGATCTCTAGAGAACATTTCATGGTACATGAATACAATAACTTATGCTTGTGAGGTCTAAAACCGTGGTTAGGGATCTCTGCACATTTCTAGGTTGTTGAGCCCCCTATGGTCTTCATCCACCTGCATGAGAACCCCGACAAGCACAAGCAATTGTATGTGACGTCAGTCATGATTACAAGCATGTGTCATGCCTAGATGAACATCTCTGCATATTTCTTTAGACCGACTGCAGTGGCTAAATGTAAACTTGTTCCTATAATGTATCAGTAAGATTCAACAGATCTAGTGACTAGATATTATCTATTAACTTTACATGGAATACAGACTGTTACTAGCTGTAGAACTGTTTTATTTTGTCCAGCCGCTCTATATGGCAATGTACAATATCAGTGACTGCTGACAGTTCTGTCAAACATGATTTAACATTACATGTGGATTGAAATACAAGTCTTTTGTTGAATAAATACTGATAGTGAATAGCATAGATACAAATACGTCAACAAATGCTGACTAGTGTTCAGTGATTCAGTCAAATAGCATGCTAACAAAATTAAAATAAAGCTGCATACTTTGATAAGATAAAGATGAATACTTACTGCAAATGCAAGAATAAGGTGTGAATCTGAAAGGAACGTGACTTGCAGTAATTACTGTGAAAGGAACAGACATTAATGAAAGTTTTTAAGTATATTGTGTGTATTTGAGAGTTCATGATGTCATATACATTGGGATTATAATGGAAAACAGTACATAATGATTAAAAGACCTTATTGATAATTGATAAAGATATGACTTACTTAAGGCCAGAGTCATCAATAACAATGTCAGCTATAACTTTAATCTGAAAGATGAAAGAAAGATGAATGACATCTTTATTTTAGATTTGTGTTGATTGTGAGGATTAGAAACTTTAAAGAAAAATTTATTCCTAGATTTCAGATGCCTTTTGTAATGCATTTATGTTATATAAGTTTGCATAAAGTTTTACCGTTTTCTGTGATCGAGGAGGCAGTATGGTGACATCGGGCAACTTGTTGTTGCCAACCACCGTCTCGAAAATGAATGATTGCACACTAAGATTATTAGCTGTGATACCGACAAAGTTTTGGTTGGTAAGGTTCATTTCGTGCTGAAGAATGGATAATATGGACAGAGGATTACAAGTTTTATACAAAAATAAATACACTGCAATTCATCAGGCAAATCTTAATGTGTTCTTTATATACTTGCTTACCGTGATCACCATTTTTACTGTATCTGGAGTGAAATAGACCATAGATGACTTTAGTTCTACAGATGACATATCCATACTCCGTGGGAAGAGGAAAAACAGGATCAGGGAGCAGATCAAGAGGCAAAGCCCCACTGATATAAACACATACAGTTTCCTGTGGGACATAAAACCATGTTGTACATCATTTTGAGAAAACTGACATTACAAAGCACATTTTTTAAATCCCTGAAACTGAAAATTAAAGAAGGATAGTCTACTTGTCATAGTGATACTGACGTGTGGTGAGGTTTCAGCCTTTGGTCGCTGCAAGGAATGACTGCCACAAGTTGGTTTTCCTGACCTGAGGATGTCAAGATAAGATCGACAGAATAAGGGTGAGTGTTAAAAGCCAAAACTACAAATGAAATGTTATTTGCAACCAATAATAAGAAAATTAGTAAATACAGTTACTTCATGTCAACAGAATCACTGAAACTTGCCTCTCGGGATGCGTCCTGTGCCCTGGCAGGTAGGACATGGATCCGTCTGTCCTTCTCCATTGATGCTGCCATAGTCCAACCATTTGGAAAGCCTCCGCTTCTCTCCATTTTTATTCTGGGACATAATGCTGTATTTCCAGAAGATGAAGGGTCAAAACTAAAGACCTACGATAAACAGTAAGAGAGCTTCACTAAGGTTTGTCTGTTGTAGGTAGGTACGTAATTGCAAAGAAAGTCTTTTACTTAAGGTTAGGGTGAAAGCGAGTGTATTGTTCTAGTTATACATTACAGTAATGAACCAAACTGTCTCCAGAACATCCATTGTAGGTCACACTGTAAAACTACAGTAAAATGGCCCCAAATGAACAATAAAACTCCAAAGATCATTATGAATTAAAGTTTCATAATTTGATCAAAGCCCTTAAATGGCACAGTTTCCGTGACATTAGTGCAAACATTTATAATTATATATAACCCAACGTTACAAACAATAACAACTATGATAGCTAAAGGTGATGACATTTTAAACTTATTTACAGTTAGCTAAGTTAATTTCGTCAAGCTGTAAAACATCAAAACAACACTGATGAAGTGAGCTGTCCTCGCCTAGAAAGCATTTGTAACCATTCAAGCTGACTCAAAACGCGTCTAGATAGGCAACATTTATGCGTTTAGAACAAAGTCATAATATGTCAAACTAACAACATTTTAAGAGAGGAACAAGTGTACACTCAACCTCACAGAGTCAGACCGGTTTGGCTGTTTTAAATCACAAAATACTGGGTGAACTAATGTCACTTTCCTTAACCAACGTCATGACACATTTTCTCGTGTCATAACATTACTAAATGCTTTTCCACCTACCGTGAATTCATCGAAACATTCTTGTTTGATATCTCGATTTACTGTTTCCCGCAGAGTAATGTCATTTGTTTCGTAAGTTATATTAGACACCACACGCAACTTTCCTTCAAGACTCGTGCATGAACTCTGGAGTGCGCACTCAGCTACTTCCCTCTTTGAGTCTCTTCAGCTGTCGCCATCTGCTGCTCAGAATCAATACTGCGTGTTTATGGACAATCGTTAGAGACAACAGCATTTTGCAGGGAATTGCATACTTAATTAAAAATTATTATATTTGAAATAGTGTCAAGCTTTTGTAGAGGTTTTCTAAATGTGTTGTGTGAAGAAAGAAAATGAACAAATTTGGAATATTAAGAGAAGTGAAATTTAGTTATTTTCTAAACAAAAAAAATCAAACAATGGAAAAGGAACTCAAATATATATCTCGTGTGGCGTGGTACTTGCCCGTGTACAAACCAAATACAAATAGTATTGGAGACTGTGCCAGTACTAGGCTCGTGGTGCACACGGATAGGAAAGATTGTTGTTATAACACGCAACTCGCAATAGGCAAAACAAGGAGGAGGTATTGGAGGATACTGTGGCTCAGTGGCTGAGAGACATGCACTACAAAAATAGGGAGTAGAACGATTATAACCTTATAGACACATGTCTGTTTTAGAGTCTAAATCATACAGCTAACGATACAGCCTAGCAGTGCTCACAAAATCAACCAAACTGCCACAATATTATGCGTATAATTTAGGTGAGATAGATATGCAGTACTGAACAAAAGGAAGAACTCTCACAGTCTAATCGCATACGTACTCCTGAAGCTACATGGCATAGTCGTTGTGCACATAAGCTCGCATGGGCGGACTCCATCACCTACAGTGACATCGGGACAGACAACTGGGAACATGACGTGAATAGTTTCTTATGGCCACGTGGGTGGTCTACAGCACACAGGACAAGCATGGTGGATAGGAAGGTAAGGGCAGCTATGCGTCAGTCTAACAGTGAAGTACACAGTACTAAATAATGCACAGGAACTGGACAATGCGACGGTTCCCAATGGTGCACCCTTCAACACAACCCTCTGATAGTACCACAATTCATCACTGTGAAGGGTTGATGCACACACATAAAGCAACTTAAATACGACAAACCACTTTGCAACAATCATTTCCTATGACAAGATAGTTGTGCCTCCACCTCTCAACGTCGTTGACTTAATGAAGGATGGGTGGATTTAAAATAAGATGTATTCTGGTCCAAATATAGGTGGCACTGGTGACATAAGATAGGGACCAATCAATAAGCGCGTGGCTATGGCCTAGATCACTAGGTACACAAAACCTAGAGGAGCCGAAATACAGGGGCCGCAAAACAAACATGCAAAACCACACACATCTCACACACTCCGTGTCAGCAATTTGATCGCTCAGAGCTGAATCTAAGCAGTCATCACTGAGAATCACTGACTCCCTGGAAGGCCGCAGGCGTGAACAACGCGCGATAGACCGGGTTAGCGAGGTGCCCACAGTCCAGACTGGAGAAGAAAGTACACAGAAGCAGCAACTGCGAAGCAACCCGTCTGAGTGTGTGTGCCCCAGTGGCATCACATAATGCGACCATCAGAAGCGAAGGAAGACGAAGGTCAAGGGGAGCAGCGGATGCAAGCTACGACAAGGAAGATGCAGGCAATTGCAAGGCGATGGAGTGGCGAGAAACTGGGGTCGGTGAAAATGGACACGGGACTGGGTGGGTGGGGCACAGGGGGCCAAACGAGGGCGACCTAACAAACAACAAGCCAGAGAGCAGGTCTAATCAACCGAAGAAGGCAGCCTAACCCAAGCTGTCAGGGGCGTGCGTGGAGAACCTCGCACGGCGCTCTGTACTGGAGGTGCATGGCCACGGTCAAGCGGAAAGGTAGTCGCGAGAGGTAATAAAACTAACGGCGTGCTAAGGCGTGAGAGTGACACGGGCGTGATTCCGTCTCCAAGCGTTGGAGCGAACTTCAGCTCGTCCGTGAGAAGAGTGACAAGCAGCCAAGTGTAGGGGATGAGTCCGCAGAAAAAGGGGGAGGGAGAGCGGGGGAAGACCCACACTGCCCTGACACTCTAAAGCACCAACCTATCCGAGCGACGACGCCGGCCTCATCTCGGCTAGTCCCGCCTTGGATCGGCGCGGAGCCGAGAGCTACCAGAGTAGATACGGCCTGATACAACAACGACCAACAAGGGATAAAGTGTGTGCAATACAAAGGAGGACACACAGACCAGCAGGCACAGTCAAGTCTAGGGGGAGGAAACAGTGGCGCAGTGAGGAGTGACACACACACACACCCGGTGACACCCAGGCTGCGAGGCAACTGCACAAGACTGTCGTGTTGGCGTCCACAAAGGAGGAAAAAAGAAAGAAACGGAAGAGAACAAAGAGAGAAAGGATACAAGCCGCTAGAATGGAACGGAGTAAATCAAGCGCCAGCCTCAGGAGAAGAAAGAGGGAGAAGGAGAGAAGAAGAAAAGAGAAGGAGCAAAAAGAGAAGGAGAAGAGGAAGAAAAGGGAGAGAAGCCCGCAAGCGGCGAAGGACACACCGCCAACACCCCCCCGTCCCTCTCCCCCACTCAACTGGCAACTGTTTCTAAAATATACGCATGCGAGCGGTCAATGGAAGTAAAAACACTCCAGCGTTATCTGGAAAAATGGGATTTTTATTAGCAAGAGCATTAATGATCAAAAGTGAAAGAAGAAAGTTAGAATTTACAAAATAGGTCTTTCAAGGAAAAGGCGGGTCTGTGAACTTGTGTTAGTCAGTCAAAGAAGCCTGAAAATAAAACAGGAAAAATTACAACACTGTTCAACCATTGATAAAAAAATGTTTCTAGCACTACTATCTGCATATAAAATTTCTATGATCTTGACACTGAAAAACTGTAGTATGCTGCGAAAATTCACAAATACATGTATTATCTGTTTTTCATTCATTTTTGACCAAATACATGTCACCTTGGTGAGCATAAAAGACTTATTTCAGAAACATCTTGCCGACCCCAATCTTTTGAACGGTAGTGTAATAAAAAGAAAGTCACTATATGGTGGCTGTTTATGCTCTGGTCTAGTGTGTTGTGCACTGATGAGGGAAAATATCTCACCTGTGCAGGTGTGCTCTGGCCTGTAAAGAGTGCTTTATAAGCAGAGGCAGCCACAGAGAGAGCTCCCTTCACCAGCCCCTCTGTCAGACCACCGTGACGTGCCCTGCAGAAGAATAAAAACAGGAACAAAAGGTTGTGTCATAATAGTAGCGTGCCAAAAAAACAGAAGGACTAGAGACATTCATGAAACCTAGAACATTCATGAAACCCTCATGAAGCAAAATGAAGAGAAACAGCTAAGTGAACATTCATAACTTGACCTAACTGTGTTAAACAGTGTGCATATTTAAAGATATTTTTTATATTTAAAAAAAAAAGTGTTATGTTAACCATACTATGACAACAAAGAAAACAGCTGTGGGTCAACCACAGGAAACATTGCCTGCAGAGCTACAACCGCTTCTGCTGCATTCAAGCTTTCAGCTTGAGAAAAAGGTGCATTAAAAAAAACTACATTTAAGTAGATATTTAAAACCTGATCTTTCTCTCCTTCCTGAAATATATGCATCCTGGACTAAATATTATAATGTGATGCCTGTAATGCATGGAAGCAGAACAATAGCTCAAAAGGATGACCTCATGGTGTTGGTTTACCTGAGATCCTGGGAGCCGCAGGTCTCAAAGGCACTAACAGGGGCCTCTAAATGATCTGATCTGCAACCTAGGGCAAAGAACATTTTTTAAATGGCTCAAAGCTACATACCTAGTTTAGCTACACAACATTTAGTTAAAATGTCAAAGACAGTCTTCCTGACTATTTGAATAAAACAAGGCACAAAACTAAAGAAATATATATGACCCGCCTATAATATAAAACTTTAATATTTAATAATAATTTTTACATCTCTTTGAATATATTTTTTTAATTGTATTTATTGCTTTTTCTTGGTGTCTTCTTCATACCTCCTCACACTTTAAAAACTTTTAACCTAAAAATGCTTGACACTACTTCCAAAACAATAATTTCACACACACACACACACACACACACACACACACATACAAAAAAATGTAATAAAACAATAATTAAATAAAAAGTCATTAGAATGTATGTTTATATTTATTTAGTTATTTATTTTTAAAAAAACAATTCAGCCAAAATTATAACATTGTATGACTGTTAACAGTTGCATACAGTCGAGAAACTTTAACCTAAGTTTGATTTATACTTTTTTTTTCTTCACACAACTGAAACCAAGTCTAGCTGACATGGAAACTCACCACTTGAGTCATCGTCAAGTTGACATGAGGTGTTGTCTTCAGAGGCCCCTGGTCCTGACTCAAGATCATGAGATCTCACTGATCTGCAAAAGAATCATGAAGCGTTTAAAACAAATGAAAGTCAGTGCATAATAATACATTGCATTCACTCTAGATTTTGAGGATTCTCTGAATTTTTTTTAACCTGTGGGTTCGAAGAGATGGGGCTGGCGAAAGAGCTATGGGTGGAGGTACCATCTCTGGAATTAGAGGAGGAGTGTCCAGTATCTGAGAGGTGCAGAGCATCCGGTTCAGGCTGTTTTGAATAGCTGGAACAGGGATGGGCTCCTTGTTTTCTCCTTCGGCCGTACTCTGGATTTGCCGTACCTCTGGCTCGTTGGCAAGAGGGACTGCAGGCTGGGACATTGCTGAGCTATACATCGATTCTCCCAGGGGCCTGGAAGTATCGAAGCAGTCAGGCAGGATGACAATGTAGTCCTCTGATGAGGCACAGGACACCTGGCTGCTCACCTCATCCCACTCTCCTGCTTCTTCCTCTTTTTCTTGATCACTTTCTTTTTCTTGATCATTTTCATGTCCACTTTGTTCCACTTCCTCTTCATTCTCGTCCTGTGCAGCTGGGTCGGTATAGAGGTTTTCATTTGAGCCAATCAATGCTTCTGAAAAGACTGTGAAAATAACCAAGAGTAAATTGAAAGAAGGAACAGCTCAAGCAGAAAAGTTTACTATTAGCAAACCCAAGCGGAAGGGCACACTGCTTTCATAGTAACTGTTGCACTTTCAGTATGTCTAAGCGACAGTGACGTTAAAAAACAAAACAAAACAAACAACGAAGGAAGAACATGCGCACCTGGCATGGCAGGTTCCTCTGTTATAACTGGCTTTGGCACAGGGACTGGAGCCTCAGGCCTGTTTATGATTGCCAGAGGTCTGTCGTTCTTCACCAGTAATGATATCTCTTGAAAGCGAGCAGCATCATGAACTGTAAAATAATTAGAAGCTAAATTAGCAAAATGATAGTGGCATCTGAAATATCTATTGGACAAATAAGCAAAGCTCTGAGTTGAGCGAGCACTAATACAGCAGACGGAAGCTCACCGTCATGCCTCCTCATGTTGGGCCGAGTCCTGCGTTGAGGCTTGCGCTCTGGTTCCTCCTCAAGAGTGAGAGAGCGAATCACAGTCTCGCACACAAACTGGGTCCCACTGATGTCTTCATCTCCTTCCTCACTGCCAGGAACATCCAGAAGTTCATTCTGTCTCTGAGGCTGCAATGCTAACAGAGAACAAGCCACATCAGTATCAATAACCTGCCCATGATTCATAAACAGATCATTTTAAATCTGGTTGTAAAATGTAAAAAAACAATTAGAGGTCATTTTTCCTCCTGGTACATTGTTTGTGCTACTCTGAAGTTTTTGTAGAAAAGTAAGTGAGAAAAAAAAAGGTGTATTGTCATTTATTGGCAAAAGTCCTTTCAAGTTAATTTTGAACTACCGTTCAAAAGGTTGGGGTCAAGAAATTAATACTTTAACTGATCAAAAGCGACAATTACACTCTTTTCTATTTCAAATAAATACTGTTCTTTTGTACCTTGTATAAATGAAATAATTCTGAAAAACTTTTCACATTTTCACAAAAATATTAAAGGGATAGTTGACACAAAATGACCATTGTCAGTATTCTCCCACTCATTGCGTTTCAAACTCGACGACCTTTGTTCGAATGTCTACAGGTTTGGAACGACATGAGGGTGATTAATTAATGACAGAGTTTTCATTTTTGGGTCAACTATCTCTTTAAGCAGCACAAATATTCTCACCATTGATAACAAGAAACGTTTCTTGAGCATCAAATTAGCATTTTAGAAAGATTTCTGAAGCATCATGTGCCAATTCAGCTTTGCATTGACATGAATAAATTACATTTTAAAATATACTAAAATAGAAAACTGTTAAATATTACTGTTTTTATCAAGTAAATGCAGCCATTATGGGCTTAAGAGACTTCTTTCAAACCTCAAATCTCACTGCCCAAACTTTTAAACAGTTTATACGTCAAATACGGATTTACGAGTTTATGAATAACTCTGCTTCAGTGCAGCTTTATAGGAACTATCCTGCTATTTAGTCATTACTTCGATATAATCAATAGGGGTTGTTAGATGCAACTACAAATCAGTAATCAAATTCCACATAAGATCAGGGTTCCCACTCTTTCATGAACGCCAGATTCAAGGACTTTTTAAAGCACCATTTATTTTATATCAAGCACCGCTCAAATTCAACTGCATATGTAGCGTCATGAAAGACCTCTTACAGTACTTAACTTTTCACTTACACTTAACATTTACATTAAAAATGTCAGATTAATGAGGTTTTGAATGTGTAGCAGTCGTGTTCAAAGGAATTTTGAATTTCTCAAATATTGATAAAAATATATATTCTGGCATCAAACTTTTTGCTGTAATTCTTGTAAAAGATTTAAATTTGAAAGAATTTCTCAATTTTTAAATTAATAAAAAGTGGTTAAACAGGGCTCTATGCTTACTTTTCTTTTTAGGAGCACGTTCAAAATTTTAGGATCAGCTTCTAATCAATAATCCAAAATTGTATCAAAAATTAGCTTTCCCATTACGAGGTGATATTTGACTTAGTTATTTACAGTAGAATTTTGTTTTTACCTTTTGTGATGGCATTTTTCTAACTTTATTAAAATTATGTCATCTTTTGTCAGATTCAAAAAATTATATTTATAAGCTTTTTTTTATTATTTAATTAAAACAGAATAAAAACAAGTAGAATAAGAATAAGTTACCAATCAAATGAAATCAGTATTAAAAAATAATTTGTACTACAGAGGTGGCACAGAAGAACACGAAAGTAACTTGTAAGTGTATTTTCAGATGTTTAATGAGGCTCAGGGGTCACATGAGTGCAATTAAATTCATAAATTCATATTGAGGTTAAATGTGTTTTAAAATCTACCATTTTGAATATAGAAATATTACATGATTTAAAACATATAAGCTCACTTTAAATGAAAGTAAAACTGCCAGTAGGTGGCGGCAAGTCACTGATTTTATCACTGAATCATTCATTCAATTGATTAGTTCGAACGGCTGATTCATTCAGTAACACGAAGTAAGTGACTCTTTATGAATGGGTAATTGAATCAGATTTGTTTAAAAACGCCCATTCATACGTAAACGAAACAACACTGTTTGAATGGAGATGCGCAGCGGCTCAGCTGTTACTTTGTTTGAAACTATTTTCATTGACGAAATAGAGCAAAATCAGGCAATAGTGTTGTAGTCAGACAATGTGAGTCACTTAATATTGACTTCTTGTTTAATGAACTGTTGTATTAAATCAATATAATTTGCAAACTCTCTTAATCATTAAAAGATGTCACTCTCCTTCGTTCATCGCAATCTCACAAAGTTCCATTATAATCAACGCAGCTCTCTACAATTCACAGTGAATCTCTTATTTACACACTGTCTACACTTTGTTTGTTATAATTGAGAGGATTCGTGAGCTTGCCGAACTCGGCACTGAACGAAACTGGTGTTTTGAGCAGTTAGTGGATTCTGATTAGCATTGCTTTCAAGGAATCAAGAGATATGTCTGTGATACATTACTCAAAGCTGCAAAAACACATAGAAACCTTTGAAGCTCCCCTCAGCGCAAACACAAATATGCTGACTGGGTCATTTGCACTGGTGCTCCTAAATATTTTTTCATAGTCGCACGCAGTATTTTTCAGTCACAAATGCACTGCTTCTCCATAGGTTCATGCAGGGCTGCGCAATGTGCGCATCAGCTCGCATGCTAAGATTTTTTCTCGCGCTACCCCATCTCCACCCCAATCATTAGCGCTGTTTCGTTTTGCCTTTGACAGCGCATATAGGAACATTTTTTAAATAGCACCATTCTACTAAACAAAATTTATTTCAAATTTATTTCAAGCACTTTCAAGGACTTATCTTTGTTTTCAAGTACTTTCCAGGCCTTGAATCCATGTGTCTGATATTCAAGTACTTTCAAGAAGTGTGGGAACCCTGTAAGATGCTCTAACCTTGACTTTTTTTCCTGCCTGAATGTCCAGCCTCGATTTTGCTTAACCCCGTTCCATGCTTTCCAAACAAGGGTCCATGATGAGGAAGTGGAGATACACAGGAGGTCATATCTGAGGAAATTACACAATTACTCTAAAAATGAGGCCAGACTAATTATGCACGACGTTGAGGAACAGACCCTGAGGAAATGTTACATAATTGTGACCAGAATGAGGCCTTACCAGCTGGAGTTTTGGCTGGGACTTTCTCTAATTCTTGCACAATGTTTATATCCAGCAACTCAAAGGACAACAGATCCTGGAAAACAACAAGACTTTGGACATTAGTTAAGCACACATCATTGAACAAACATAAGGTGGCGTCTTTGTGTCCGAAAAACGCACTACCTGTGCCGTCAATAAGTCCACAGAGGGGATGAAGTATTCTCTCCGGGAGCTGGTGGAGGCTTCACAATCTCTGGTGCCTGACCAGAACATGCCATCTTTCCTCACTAGACAAAGTTCGGTCCTCTAGAAGAGAAGATATTACAGTATTTGATCTCAGTTGGCATGACCGTTAACTCTTAAACCGGCAATATTTGAAAACATTAACGTACTGTGGCTTAAAGTTGACTCACCAGTGATTTGCTGCAGTGGATTGGTTTCGGTTCAGCACTTGGCACCACCACAATGCTACACCACACTCTTGGCCCAAACTGCACCCCGCAGTGTGCCAGGCGCCAGTGAGACGTGTAGGTGCCCTCCAGCAGGGGTGCCACAAACGCCACGCTCACCACACCGACCTGACCCGGCTGCAGAAAGGGCACTGCGACTTCTTTTTGCTCCTGTGATCCCAGGGTCAGGTTGCCCCACATAAATTTCAACTACAAAAGACACAACACACATGCAAACGCAGCCCACAACATGTGTGGAGACACATTCTTTTCAAGCTATGGTGAGTTTCAAAAAGTACCTTGGTATCCGAAGTCCAGCTGATGTTGCCAGTGTTCCTCATCTTCCAGTACTTGATGAACTTGGTGCCTGGCTCCAGACAAGTGCCATCTGGTAGATTCTCATCCAGAAACATGGCAGTCATTGTGGGCACCAAGGTGGAGCAGGAGACCTTGGGACCCCTGGTTTGAGTGCACAGAGGATCGTCAGAACAGCTTTGTTTCAGCGTCTGTCTTTTCCTTGAAGCTCATATCAAAAAAAGTACAAAAAGGACGTAATACATAAAGGCAGCGGGTAGCATTTTGAGGTAGTTCCATCCACTTGCCAGCGATAACTCAACTATAACAGACAATGTGATAATCTTGATAATGATTGTTCTGGGCTGGGTAGGGAGGTCAACCCAGCCCTGACCCCTCTCAGTATGGCCCTTACTCTGGACTGGATGTTTGAGGGTCTGGGCACAGGGCCGGAGCTGGGGCTGATCCTGGGCCTAGAGATGTGCCGGGAGCGGGGGCAAGGCCCGAGCTGCTGGTCCCACTGGAGGCTCCACTCCACAGCAGACCTCTCTTCTCCAGCCTCAGCTTCTTCTTGATCTCCTTCACCTCGGCCTTCAGCTGCCTCCGCTCAGCTTTCAGCCGTTGTCTCTCTGCTTTTCGCACCGTCCTGTCACCCCGCCTCAGAAACCTGAGAAGGAGCCCTAATTAATTAAATTCAACTAGCAAGTTAACACCATTCAGGCTAAGGAGAAGATACTAGGGCTGGAATCATTTCTTGATCCTGAGGTGTTGGGAATCAAAACTCAATTTCAAATCGATGGAATTGATTCCATCAAAGGGAGCTGACTCCTCTTTAATAGTCTTTTTCAGTTCAGATTAGGTGAACATGTTAGGAATCAATTCTAGAGTTGATCCCAGAAACAGAAACTGGAATCAGATTAGTTTCCTAACATTTCGGATTTGAACAGCCCTAAAAAATACACAACATCGTGCTGAACACAAGTGTTTATTTTGGCTTGCCTGGGTTCCGGAGTAACTCCACGTTCAGGGACAGACAGAGGAGTCCTTGTTCTCTTTAGGTTGTGGCTGGGATCGTGTTTATGACTACATGGCTCACATAAGATGCAAGATGGACAAACACTGCACACAGAAGAAGGAAAATGTTTCATAATAAGCTTTACATTTGACAACCTGTAATTCTGTTTTTTTCAAATAGTGTCTGCTTATTAAATATTTTTAAAGAGTATCATTTGTAAGACAAGTTTTAGGACATTCTCACCTGCACTGATATCCTCCTCCAGTGGCTGGTCCTTTGCAACTACTGCAATTTGGAGTTGAGCTAGAGGCCCTTAGCGTGGTGGAGCTTATAGCTTTCTGAGTGCCAGAGGTGCTTGGCTCCTCTACAGGAGGATCCGAGAGACTGTGTGTGCAACACTGACCAGAAAACTCACTACACATCCTGTCAACCACCTCCCTTACCACTTGATCTTTGAACTGCAAAGAAGATTGAGAACAACTCTGCAACAATTTGGACCAGATTCAACATTAAGTAAAGTGTTTATTATGACATGCTAATTTCTTAAAAATCAAAAGCAAAGATCTATAGAATTATCAGTTTGACTTTTGTAGGATACATTACCCTGTCCATGTAGGATTTAAACCATGTTGGTACTGCTTCCTCCTCGGTTTTCATCCCTTTGTTTTCTTTGGCCACAGCCTGTTTAAGGAAAACAACAGAAACAGGTTTTCTCAGTCTGAAATGATCTCAGCCTGCAATAAGGACAGTCCATTATTATTCACAATATCTTACTGAAAAAGTAATGCATGAACTAATGAACAGCTAACACTATAAAGATGGCATATAGTAAGTTTAATTACAAGACTGCAAACTGCTTACCGAGTCCCGCTCGGGGGTCACCTGGGTCTCCTTGTCTGCCATCTTGACCCTTGCTCGATATGGCGGAGCTGGTCTGGGATCTATCTTTAGTTCTTTCAGCTCTGCCTTCACTGCACCACCCTCTGCCTGACCCTTCATCTTATAGACATTCATGTGTAGCTGGTTGGCCTGTTTAAATGCACTCTAAATGAAAAAATAAATCACGAAAACATTTTGTTAAAAGCCAGGGGAATTTTTTTTGGGGGGGGGATTAACTTCTAATGATACCCATCTCATGCATGTCTCAGCTTTTGGCTTGTGCCTCACAAAAAAGCTTGGTGTTACTTACTTTAGAATCTCTGTATATTCATCTATGATAATATCCATAAAATAATAATATAAACAATATGTTTATATTCACTATAATATCAATATTTGAGCACTACAGATAACATATTTGGTGACTGAATGCATTACATACCTTGACTGTTTATGCACACCTGTAAATATAAAAAGACAATATCAATGTAAATATAAAAAGACAATATCAATAGAAGTACTTTTGAAATGTACATTTATAAAATTTCATTATAAATTAAAATTTTTTCAATTGTATTTATAAAAATAAATACTCAACCGACTATTGTCAAAGTCATACTTTACAAAATACAATCCATCAATGTAAAACTAAAACCACATATATATTCAAAATGATATAAACTCGTTATTAAATTATTATTATTTACCTCCTCGTTGTCCTCGTCAAAATATTTCACTTGAAAATGGCTCAAGCCGAATGTAGTTTTAATCTAGAAGTTATAAAAAGGCACTAAATCAGGTAACAATGTAAACAAACACCATCAGGAACTGCGGACTTTGTTAAAGACATCGAAGAGTTACAAGCAGATTAGAGAGAAAATAGATATTCTCCAACGTTACTCTTTATTTACAAGCTGTCATCTGATTTATGGCCGAACAGAAAGGTCAAGTACAAATGACAGATATTGTTGCAATTTATATCACTCGGGTTTGTATAAAAGACCCAACAGTGATATATGTTAAGACATATCTGCTATATAATAAGATTCAATGTTTTGACTGAAGGTTAAACGTCTTATACCCCCCGGTTAAGGTTTGTTTATGTAGGCCTCGGCTACGGCCTTCCAGGAGCAAGAAATGTAAACGTCCCCACATAAACGCCACCCAGCAAAGCTTAATGACTCCTTACCCAGGCCTCCACAGTCTCCCACTGTGCTTTGTTCGTGTCCAAGACTGGAAATTTCTTCACGTTGCCCCTAAAGTTCACTTTGACAGTGACAGGGAGGTTCATGGCTGTTAGCCAGAGTCAAATAAGAATGCGTTTGATGCGGGGATGTGGCGCTCTAAATGCCCGCGGTGGTGGCAACACTGTCAGATTTGTCTTTTGCGTTCTTGTTTACATCTAGATTCGTACACGCCCCCAACACACGTCAGAGGAAGTGTCTCAGATTTACTTACTAACTAAATATATCTATTTTATTATTACAAAATATTAAAATTAAAAATACGTCAAGGCTCGTAAAAGTATTTAACTGGTCCTTATATGTACTTATTTTGGGATTCCATCAAATAATATTTTACAGAGAAAATATGACGCACGCATGCACACTACGTCTTTCGAAGTCGTCCCGAACATAGATGTATGACCATATAGATTCCGTGTTAGCACGGTAGCTATGCTGATTACAGGGATACGTCGGTGTTTACACTATATTGTATTGATTTGGTTTTGCCATGAATATCAGGTGATTTTGCATATTCCAGATGACATCAAATTCAAAATGAACGAAGAGTAAATATGTCCACACGGCAGAACAGATGTGACAGCTATGTATTCCCATCTATGGTCGCGAAGCGCTTACGTCATCTAGAAGCGCGCAAGTGCCTTGTGGCTGACAGCAGTTAGTGAGCCACACGGTTAGTTAATGCTTTTAGGACAATCCCTTACTTTTGTCATTTATTGAATTAATACGATGTCTTCGCTTCTTAAGGTGGACAATGAAATCAAAACAAAGGTAAATGTCCCGCCGCTTCCTTTATTTAAATACAGGGAACTCAGATGAGTTGTTTGTAAACGTTAGCTTGCGGCTAGCCGGCTTGCGCGTGAGTAACCTCGTGAGCGTGTTAGCTAACTTTTACGCTCACATATGCTTGTGAAATCAGTTGTAAATTAAAACAGAAAGTACATATTGTAATAAAGCATGTGAGGATTATACATATAAAATCTTCAGAGGGAAGCCAGAGCTCTCGCATGCGCGTTAACCGCGTGTTTTTAGCACAGCAGCATGCCGCTACGGGAAAAGTACATAACTGTTAGTGGTTTTTAGCACGTTTTTGACAGCAGTAAGCTAAAATAGTTTTGAAGTCGTTGATTAGGTTGGCAAGGGATTACGGTGAAGATCGCGAGGCTAAAAGTCAACAGAGAGTGGGAAACGGCTCTTTTACATGGTACATGCTGTAAAGTGTAAACATTCAGCGTCTTAAAATAGAAGGGCCGCCGGTTGTGTTTTTTCTAAAAGAGATTGACTTTCAAAGACACGACATTATAAATTGTGACGACAAAAATCAGTCTGTGGGTTATATTTATATATGAATATTGCTTGTTTTGTCAGGTTGATGCTTTCAGAGAACGAATTACAGCTGAGGTGAACTACTGCACTTATCCAGATTTATATATATTATTAGTATCATCAATGTGTCGTGACTATTGGACGGCTTATTGTTTTAATTTACTCAAATTTCGGCTGAAGACTTGGTTCCAACTTTTTCCCGAGACACTGTTAGAGCTTGACAGTTTTTTTTGAAGGAGGCTTAATAATGTAAAAAATGATGCATTCTTGCATCATTTACTTCCTAGATATGGGTAAAACACGTGCTTGTTGTGATAAGCCTTTGTCACATTTTTTTTTTTTTTTTGTTTGTTTGTTTTTTTAAATAGGATCCCACAATTAATATCCGTGAGCTGAAAGAAATTCATTCAGAGATCAATCTGACTGTGCCAGACCCAATTCTTCTTACAGACATCCACGATGGGCTTGAGGGGGTAAGAAGCCATTTTTAAGTTTTCTTCATTAATCAGTCAAAAGCAGCTCAGGTTGAAAGAGTGATATAAAGTCTCTGAATAGGATAGGTTTCTGTTGCTTTGTGCAAAAGATTGTCTGTTTGACATGTACCAAAAAAATCAGCAAGTAACCTTGAAACATTTTCTCAATAGCAAAATGCTAAAAAGAGGAAACTCGAAGATGGTGCAGGAGATGACAAAGGTGAGTTTTCCTGCCTAATAGAAAACAGCATCTTGATTTTGGCAAGTGACTCAAATAAATTTGAAACGCGTTGGTACCAAAACACTTCCCTACATTATCCTGTTGCCCTGTTCACTTCTGGTATTAAGATGCGTTTTGTGAATCCGATCTCAAGTTGACAACACTATATACAGGTGTAAACAGGGTTTAATACATTTTGAGTTTATCTACTCGACCACCTCCAGATGTAGTTGAAAACGTGTTCGATTAAATGGTAATGTCTCGCCTTTCTGTTTGTAGTTGGTGGGACCAAGGTCTTTGTCATGCCTGGTGGAATGATGAAAAGCAATGGCAAGCTGGTGGAGCTGATTGAAAAAGTCAAGCCTGAAATCAGAACTCTCATAGAAAAATGCAACACGGTAAGGCCATGTAACCAAAATCTCAGACATGCTCTCACTCTTTAAAAGTGTTGTAGATAAATGTCATTTCCTTTGTTTTTTAGGTCAAGATGTGGGTTCAGTTGTTAATCCCAAGAATAGAAGATGGCAACAATTTTGGCGTCTCAATTCAGGTACGGTGTCACATTTTTCAGGTCTTCATTTGCTACACTGAAAGCCTTGTAACAACATGAGCTGCATTTGCTGTAGGCAGATATAAAAGAACAAGCAGTGATTCCTCACAATTTGCTGTAATTGTTTTGTCATTTAAAAGAAATTATTCCTTATCTTTGGTCCTGTCCCTGAATGTCAAATGAAAAAGAAATTGTCAGCCATTTAGTTGGAGTTGTGATTCTGTTTATCTTCATAACAGGAGGAGACGGTAGCTGAACTCAGAACAGTGGAAGGGGAAGCGGCTTCTTTCTTGGATCAGATATCCAGGTACGACACATCAATGTTAGTCAAATTAAGAATTAGACACTTTAGTGTTCCTTCATTTTTTGTTTTACAGGTACTATATCACAAGGGCAAAGCTGGTATCCAAAATAGCAAAATACCCTCATGATTTTTTTTTTTTTTTTTTTTTTTTTTTTTTTTTTTTTTTTTTTTTGTTTTTTTTTTTTTTTTTTTTTTTTTTTTTTTTTTTTTTTTTTTTTTTTTTTTTTTTTTTTTTTTTTTTTTTTTTTTTTTTTTTTTTTTTTTGGTTTTTTTTTTTTTTTTTTTTTTTTTTTTTTTTTTTTTTTTTTTTTTTTTTTGGGTAAG
>JADLZN010005484.1:0-24076 GCA_018155175.1 Sinocyclocheilus anophthalmus | reverse complement strand
TGACCAGAACTGTAATTTATATGCAAATGTCAAAAGGCTAAAAGGGGTCTTTTAAGCCATAAACAGTCCAACTATCATGCATGATCCTACGCAGACGCTACAGCTCTGTTTGAATAGGTGTGGCGGATTGTAGACTCGGAAGTAAACGCCCACTGCTTTGATTGGCTAACAGTTGTGTAACAGTTCAAACTTTCTGAAAATCCTGCATTGAATTGTGCTTTGTTTGTAAACGAATCCACAGTAAAATAAAGTGCATAAAGGACCAAATTCTTACTGACGCATTTGGCACTTAATTAAAAATAAAGTTCATTCACTTTTTCCTAATATTGCGATCAGAAGGAAAGCAATCCAAATACTGTTTCTACAGCTTGGCTCTGCACAGTGTCTTATTGTCTTCAGAGCTATTTTTATCGTTTGATTTCTGCGTAAACCTGCATTTGCCCTTCTCATTATTTACCCACTATGTGCATGAATCAGTGGGTGGGGCTAAACAGGCAGTGATGTAGAAGCAGGCGTTGATCTTCTGCCGAGGCGGTGTTTAGCCACACTATTACATCATAAAATTGTACATTTTATGATTTTTGTATATTTGCAAACATGTTTTCTTTAGAATAACGTGCAGCAATGAATCATGTTTAATACATTAAAAAAGTAGTAAACTGACTTTAACTGCAGATAATTGAATTGTCTTGATTACAGTACAGTCCAGCCTTTCAGTAATTAGATTTGAACTGTTTTGTTATGACAACTGAAAATTTAGACTTACTTATTCCATTCCCATCACCAACATTCAATATTTTTTGGATAGAAAAATGGATTGCTCCATCCTTCCTATTTTCTACGAAACGGAGGGAAGTTTACTGGAAATGTGGGTGAATGAGTCATGGCGTACCATGTGCTGTGTGTACGGAGTACAGAGCCATCATGATCTGACAGGCGGGAGAGGCGGGAACGAGCACGTGGCCCGAACGCCACATCTGCACCTCCTCAGCAGGCCTGCCTGCCCTTCTGGAGCATTCCACCGCTGCGGTGTGGATGACAAGGGCGCAGGCAGACTCTCATAATTACCATCAGGAAAAAGGGAAGTCACGTTATATAACTCTGGCTGTGCTGTTTCAGTATCCGAAATTTGATAGAACTTGATAGTCCTGATGGTCTTGGAATTCAAGTTTTGGTTTCAGAATGCTGTGGTGTAGTTCCACAGAACTAGACTGGGAAGAACAAAGCTTTTTGCAGTGTGTCCTGTTTTGATAGGTACAGGTGTGTGGCCTCCCTGTTCCAGAGGACCTGTTTGAGCTTGCACTGCTGCCTAGCATTTCCTAATAAGTTAAAGCCCTATTCAAATGAGTCACATAACCTTGGTGAAAATTACTGTGCAAATGATCTAGTTTTTTTGGCAGGTTTCAGGGTTCTTATGAGAAATCAGGTCTGTGATTTGTGGTGTATTATTTTTCCAGATCGCTTCCCCTTATTTATTTTGACGTTTTGTTTATCAGAATCAGAATCAGAATCAGAAGAGCTTTATTTCCAAGTATGTTTACACACACAAGGAATTTGACTTGACGACAGGAGCTTCCAGTGTAGAAGAAAGTACAAACATAGTGCAGACATACATGATAGTGTAGACATACATAGGAATAACACAGTAGGGACGGAATATAACACCAATATAAGAAATAAAAAAATTAAATAATGTACTATATACAGAAATAGAAGTATAGGAAAAATGTAATTGTTTAGATAAATGTAAATATATGTTTATTAGTGTGCAGATAGATATGCTATTTACAAAGTGTGCAGTTTAATATAAATATACTATGGTAGTTGTGATAATTTTGAAAGACTTAATGTTAGATAGTATAGCCTGAGGAAAGAAATTGTTCCTGTGTCTGGTCGTTCTGGTGGTCAGTGCTCTGTAGCGACGACCAGAAGGCAACAGTTCGAAGAGAAAGTGGGCTGGGTGTGAGGGGTCCAAGGTGATTTTTTTTAGCCCTTTTCCTCACTCTGGAAATGTAAAGATCTTGGAGGCTGGGCAGAGAGGGCACCAATAATCCTCTCAGCAGTCATGACTGTCAGTTGTAGTCTCCTGATGTCTGATTTGGCAGCTGAACCAAACCAGACAGTTATGGATGAACACAGGACAGACTCAATGATAGCAGAGTAGAACTGTTTCAGCAGCTCCTGTGGCAGGTTGAATTTCCTCAGCTGGTGAAGAAAGTACAACCTCTGCTGGGCCTTTTTACCAATGGAGTCTATGTGTGAGTGTCCCACTTCAGGTCCTGAGAGATGTTGGTGCCCAGGAACCTGAATGACTCCAACTGCAGTCACAGTGCTGTCCATGATAGTGAGAAGGGGGAGAAGGGGGGTTTCTACTGAAGTCCACTATCATCTCCACAGTTTTGAGCGTGTTAAGCTCCAGGTTGTTAAGACTGCACCAGACAGCCAGCTCTTTAACCTCCTGTCTGTAAGCAGACTCGTCTCCACCCTTGATCAGGCCGATGACTGTAGTGTCATCTGCAAAACTTCAGGAGCTTGACAGAGGGGTATTTAGATGTGCAGTCATTTGTGTAGAGAGAGAAGAGCAGTGGGGAGAGTTCACATCCCTGGGGGGCGCCAGTGCTGATAGTGATGTCCTGAGTGGAGTCTGTCCAGCCTCCCTAGCTGCTGTCTGTCTGTCAGGAAGCTTTTGATCCACTGACAGATGGAGGTGGGGACGGAGAGCTGGTTGAGTTGGTCTGAGAGAAGGTCAGGCATGATGGAATTAAAGGCCGAACTGAAGTCCACAAATAGGATCCTTGCGTAATTCCCAGGTCTGTCGAGGTGTTGCAGGATGTAATGCAGTCCCACGTTGACTGCATCATCCACAGACCTGTTTGATCTGTAGGCAAACTGAAGAGGATCCAACAAGGGACCAGTGATGTCCTTCAGATAGGCCAGGACCAGTCTCTCAAGTGAATTCATGACCACAGATGTGAGAGCGACAAGTCTGTAGTCGTTAAGTCCAGTGATTTCGGGCTTTTTGGGGACCGGAATGATGGTGGAACGTTTAAAGCAGCAGGGAACTTCACACAGCTCCAATGATCTATTGAAGATCTGTGTGAAGATATGGGCCAGTTGGTCAGCACAGACTTTTAAACACCATCTGGGCCTGAAGCTTTTCCAGATTTCTGCTTCCTGAAGACCCGGTACACATCCTCTACACAGACCTTAAGCACAGGTTGAATGGTGGAGGAGGGAGGGAGGGGGGTTGCAGGGGTGGTAGGTGAAGGTGTGAAGTGCAGATCAGACCGGATGGGGGGTGGTAGACGATCCTTTCCAAATCTGCTGTAAAACACATTCAGATCATCAGCCAATTGTTGATTCTCCGCAAGCTGTGGGGGTGGTGTCTTGTACATGGTGATGTTCCTCAGAATTATGATACTAAAACAAAATTTGGTTTGGTTGTGTGCTGGAACCTGCCAACTTTCTAAGTAAGATAATACTTTGTTACTACTGGCAGCCTATCAAATAGAAAAAAGTGAACTGAATCATTAGGAGATTCAATTCAGGCAATTTTCTCAGAACAGCCACTGTGGTTGCGGACTTAGGTGTGATCCTCACCTTAAAGTCTGCATTACAGCAAAATTCATCCTATTGTTTTTAAAAGCTCTTATTGTGAACAATTAATCCATGCATACATTTCATTTATAACAAAAATTGAGATCACACAATTTTTAATAATGTCAAAACTCGATCTTCCAGTGAAATAACAGACTTCTCTTTGGTGACATATGTCAGACTTCTCCAATCATTTAGTAAACACTGCCCTTTCTTACAATCAACTGCAAGCTCTCATTCAGATCTGCCTCCATCCAATCAGTAATCAGTGTATTGAACCAAGTCCCTGTCCTAAATGTTTAAATTTTTCAATAATCCATTTTTTTCTGATGTAGGACACAATTTTACAACCCTGTAAAATCTGGCACGAGAAATGATAGTCAGAAAATCGAATCAGAATCAGAATGAGCTTTATTACCAGGTATGTTTCCATATACGAGGAATTTGTTTTCGTGAGTGCTATCCACAGTGCATCAGAATGACAGTGACAAGACAAAACACAGATAATAAAAGAATAAAAATAAAACAAGTAAATAGGGATAACAATATACAAATTGACAATAGTATGTACAGGTATATTACAATAGACAATTTTGTATGTACATGTATATTATGTGCGAATTCGAAGTGTAAACTAAGTATGTGTGTTAGATAAATAAATGTATAAGTATATAAATAGTGTTGTGTGTTCCACAATTATTGTCCAGTGTTCATAAGATGGATTGCCTGAGGGAAGAAACTGTTCTTGTACCTGGCCGTTCTGGTGCTCAGTACTCTAGTAAAATAAAAATTAAAATGTTTATAGTTTAGAGGGCTGGGGCTATACATAATATTTATAACATTAAGTCTCGTCTATTCAGACCACATGTCCACATCTTTTTATAATCCCAGTCTCATCTGAATAATACTTAAGTTAGAGTTCCTGAGAACTGCTAGAGTTCCTGTGAGCATGTGTGCATGTGTTTTAAACATGAGTGTGAATGTTTATGTTTATGTGCGTGCTTGTGTGGTCCCCTATAAACATTTAAAGGGGTCATAGGATGCTACATGCACTTTTACAAGTTGTTTGAACTGAAATGTGTTTTGGCAGTGTGTGTACACAACCACCATAATGATAAAAATCCACCAAGTGTTTTTTTTTTTCATCTGGTTAAATGTTTTCCCCTTTCTCAAATCGAGCCGATCTCAGATGCCTGTCTGTGTGACGTCACACAGACAGGCCCCTCCCACGATAGTTTGATTGACAGTAGCGTTTCAGCACAGACTGGACTGGCGTCTTACCTTAGACCCGCCCTGAGTGAGCTGTCATCAGTCCGCCATTGTTTCACAGCCGGAGCAGATGTAGACAACAATGACTCCTAAGCAATTGAGGTGTTCTGTTGTTGGATGTAATAATGAACATAGCAGTCGTCATTTACTACCGACATCTGAGGCGCTGAAGACGCAGTGGATTACATTTGTTTCTGAAGGGAATGCGCCCCCGATCTACATAAATGCGTCTATGTTCGCGCAAATCATTCATGATCCAGCCTCATCTACAGAAGAAGTGAGTATAATGTTTTGTAATGAATCTTTGCAAATCGAAAAGTTTAACGATGAATGCGGCTAAAGTAAACAGTCTCTCTGAGAGCAGCTCGGAAGAAAGGGTCAGCAGAGCTCATTAACATTTAAAGGAAAATGCTACAAAAACGGCTTGATCTGAAAAGAGCTGTTTTTGACAGGGTAAAAAAAAAATTTTACACTACCATTGAGAAATTTTAACCAAACTATGTTACAGACTTTTCATTAAGACCCCAACGAATCATATCAACTTGTGGAAAATGGACATCCTATGACCCCTTTAACTACAGCCAAACACGTGTTTCTTGGTCAGAATTGGACTGGATGAATCATCCTGAATAAATGAAGCATGGGGCTCCTCCTGTGTTTGGCTGTTTAAGTGTGTGTAGTTGCACAGAGTTTCTCACTTGGTCTTGGTCCTGATGGTCTGACAGCTACTGGCTGCCAAAGCAAACTGTAGATTCCTTCTGCCAGCCTGTGAAGATCTTTTCTTCTGCATTCCCAGAGTAGAGGAAGAGGCCCCTGAAGGAAAAAATACACATGGACATGATGAATAAAATACCTATTGCAAATCCCATTACTTATTATTAGGCCACTCAATTTAACACTGTTAATAATGTTTGGAAAAATGATGTGATAAAAAGATATGCAATTAATCATGGCCACTGAAAGATCATATTTTGAGCGCACAAAAGTGCATTTTGCATGCGCGCGATCTGAGTTTTGTGGAGAATATGTTCGTTTCGCAAAGAAAAAAGTCTTTTGAGCGCACGGAAATCAATTTTGCATTTAAAATACGTTTTTGGATGTGTGCAGACCTTCTCTTTTGCGCGTGCAGCGTTTCACTAGCTTGCTCCCTTGATGTCCGCCCTCAGTGCTCTCTAAATGCCAACAGCTCGCTTGCTCAACACAACCCAGTGTTACAGTATGCCATAATTCCAGCCAATCAGAGATGAGGCTGCTAAATTCTGATTGGCTGCTTTGACAACCATTCACAACATTCCTCGACAGCAGAAGAGGAAAAATACAGTGCATGCATAATTGTTATGCAAGTTGATATTCTGATCATAATTTTTTCCAAGCACATTTTACCAATTCCAAACAACATCAATCTAAATAACCACTATTAATCTTGTATTTAATAATTTATAACTGATATATAATTATTCATGAAGGCTGGAAGTGAAAAAAGCGCCGTATATGCAGGTGTGAAAATTATTGATAAGGTTATTTCTACAGATAAAATATCGAGATGGAATAAAAATGAACTCCCAAAACTTACTGCCAGATTCTGGAAAATAAATTCATCAAACAGTGGTACAAGAGGATGTGGTGTTGGTCCTTCAAGAGTCATTCGCAACTTATCTGTCTATAAGTCCTATATATATATTATATATATATATATATATATATATATTATATATCTATATATATAGAATCCGTCTCAACGTATATAGATATAAAATAGTTTTCAAGTATTTTACTACACTTCAGTATGTGATTCTTAATAAGTAGGGGTAATTTTTTTTAGGATTCTATACTTAACCTAAGTCTCTGAGAACCTGACACCTTGTACTTCTGGAGACAAAGGTTGCAGTTCTGGAAAATGGTGGCGCTGGAGAATAAATGGTTCCTGGTGATTTCACACCTAATTCTTCACCTTAATTCCTAATTCTTTTGCAGTTAACATGCATCTTTTCTTCTCCACATGATTTTGACTGACCCTGCTGACCCACTGAGCATTTTGCTGTCCAATGGTTATGCATAAACTTTGCAGTTTCTAGTATTGTATTAGTTTTGAATATTTTCATGGGCATTTATTAATTTTTTTATCTCTTTTTTGGCTCATTTTATCTGTAAATGCAAATCTGCTTAATAATTATGCACACCTGAATATAAGACATTTTTCACTTCCAGCCTTCATAATTAATTATATATCAATTATAAATTATTAAATACGAGATTAATAGTAGTTATTAAGATTGATGTTGTTTGGAATTGGTAAAATGTGCTTGGAAAAAAATATGATCAGAATATCAACTTGCATAATAATTATGCATGCACTGTATTTTTCCTCTTCTGCTGTTGAGGTAATGCAAGAAATGTTGTCAAGGCAGCCAATCAGAATTTAACAGCCTCAGTCTCTGATTGGCTGGAATTATGGCAAATTGTAAGGCCGGGTTGTGTTGAGCAAGCCAGCCGTCAACATTTAGAGAGCACTGAGGGCGGGCATCAGGTGAGCAAGCTAGTGAAACGCTGCACGCGCAAAAGAGAAGGTCTGCACACATCCAAAAGCTTATTTATTTATTATTTTAAATGCAAAACTGATTTTTGTGCGCTCTAAATACTTTCTTCTTTGCGAGACAAACATTTTCTCCACAAAACTCTTTTAGTTTTTTTTTGCAAACAAAACTTTGCGCGCTCAAAATATGATCTTTTGCCCGCAGAATTGTGGCAGAAATGTAAGCCCATAAAAAAGACTACAGGCAACAGCCTTGCCAAACACACTTACTGAAAGCAGAAAGAAAGCACGATGAGTGGAGTGTTTCCTGTTTTTTTTCTTCACACAGGACATGTTCATGTATTCAAAACAGCTGGATAGAGCCCAGCAGAACAAAAAGTTCAACTTTTAACTACTTTTAACTTCTCACAGCATCTTAAAGACAAGCTTGAGATGCTGAAAAACAGATCTACAAGTTTTTCTGTAAGGCAGGCATTCAACCACATGTAAAAGCAAGTCCATATGAGAGCTCATCTCCTCTCTCTTGCTAATTTGGCAGCCCAGGGATTTAGAAAATAACTTGTTCTTATATGTCTGTTACTGTGGTTAGTTTAGAGTCCAAGTGTTTGCCATGATTTCTTACTTGGACATGTTATAAAGTGCTCTTTCTTAAAGGAATAGTTCACCACAAAATAAAAATCTGCTGAAAATGTACTCACCCCCAGGCCATCCAAAATGTAGATTTGTTTCATCATCTGACAGATTAAAGATTTAGAGACTGGTTCATCCGGGGTAATTACAATCCTAATCATAAATATTGCTTATGAAAAAATTGAAAATCTGAAAAGTCTCATCTGAAACAGGAGAGAAATATGCACAGATTAAGTACTGTTTACAATCAAATATTGTCTAAAAAAGTGTAGACATATATGCTGGTGGATTTTGATGTGAGAGAACAACAAGGGATGGACTGGATGGGGGAAGCATTATTGTTTATGCATTTGCGTTCTAGCCAGAAGTGACAGTTTAAAGTTAAAAAACATCTTAATAATGGATTTGTTTATTACAAACAAGCAGTGTTTGCTTCACAAGATGTTAACCGATAGACTGGAGTCATGTGGATTACTTGTGATTATTGTGATGTTTTTATCAGCTGTTTGGACTCTCATTCTGACGGCATCCATTTACTGCAGAGGATAAATTGGTGAGAAAGTGATGTAATGCTGAATTTCTCCAAATCTGTTCCAATAAAGAATCACACTATTTGGAGGGCGTTGAGAGTTTCAGCAAATGTAAATTAAAAACTTTCTTTAAGGGGTCATATGATGCGATTTAAAAAATGTCTTTCTCTTTGGAGTGTTACAAGCTCTGGTGCATAAAGAAGATCTGTAAAGTTGCAAAGACTAAAGTTTCAACTCCAAAGAGATATTCTTTATAAAAATAAGAGTCAACCACGCCTACCTAAAAAGGCTCTTTCTAACACGCCCCAACCTACTCGTCACTATGTGGAAATATAGCATAATGCCGCCCAAATGTGCACGCAAAGAAAGGCGGCGTGGTTTCAGGAACAGCAGTCGTGTTGATGCAGCCATGTCAGGGAGACGCTGTGTGATTCAGTGCGAAAGCAAAAGCACTTTATTTGGCCTTCAAGAAGTAGATTCATTTAGGAATCTTGAGTTAAGATGTATTTACAACAGAACAGGAAACCCAGATGTTGATTTGTGAAAAGAATAGAGGGACGAATTTTTGACAACCCTAGAAGAGTCCCAAGCTGGATGCACAAAAAAAGGTGTAAATTCCGACTTTGCTATGACAATATTCTGGCGCTTCTGAATCAGCGACTGTCAGTATGTTTTGTTATTAGTTTAAGTATTTGCTATTGACTGTTCAAATGTGGAGTTTTGCGCAGCGCAGAGTAACGCGTCGGGTGTGTGTGTGTGAGGGCACAGGGTCACATCACAGGAGAGTGAATGCGGCGCAGAAATCCATAGACGTCCGCAGTCTTAACCGCGGAAGTACTCATAATCAATGTGTCGGCACGCAACTATGTTGGGCCCTTTCGGGCTTGAACTGATGGTTAAACTAATGACATTATTAACTGTCTTGATTTTTACTTTGAAAGCTGAAGCTCGCGATTTTGTTAAGGGGCGTTACATTTCCGACGTGTGCTTGTGGTGTTCGGCCAATCACAATGCACTGGGTTAGCTGGCCAATCAGAGCAGACTGCGCTTGTCAAAGGAGGGGGCTTTGTTGAAAACGACGCGTTTGAGAGAGGCGGGGCATAGAGAACCTACAATAATGTACAGTATTTGAAAAATAATGTGTTTTTTGAACATTAAAGCATGTCAACATATTCTGATAAACCAAATACACAAAATAATGATCTTTAAAATAGCATCATATGACCCCTTTAACTCGTCCATCAGTTCGTTTAATCCTAACTTTCTTTAACTGTTCACTTGAAGGTGAAATGTGAGTGGCCAACTTTTTCTCTGGGCAGATTAATGCATCAAAGTGTATTTCCATGACAGGTCACATTATCACAGTCTCATCCCTTGTGCTTGTTTTCCACAAGACTAGAAAGCTTTCGAGAGCTTCAATCGTTGTCCTTAAACCTGAGATGCACATTACACACCTCGCACATTACAGAGCTGAGAGCATGTCCTTGTCATAATGACAGTGCAAGTAAGCAACGGGAACAGCAGCTCAATATTTAGACACTGAAGTGAAGGGGAAGTCTTAGCCTTAGGGGAACATACAGGATATCATTTGCTGAGATAATCAGTGGTTCGCTGACAAAGCCTGGAGTTGATTTATGGTTTCCAAAGTTCCTCCTGCAACACTTGATACTTGGCTTTTGTTTGTGTGTCAAAAAAAGAAGTAAAAGAATAAATACAGATGAAGTTATTGAAAGGGATAGATTGAGGGACAGTGACATATATTGTATGCTGCTTAACTATGCAATAATGGATTGCTACGCAATAATGTTTTGAAAGAAATTAATACTTTTAACCAGCTAAGAGGCTTTAAATGGATCAGTAAAGACATTTTTCATTGTCAACATTGATAATAATAAGAAATGTTTCTTGAGCAGCAAATCAGCATATTAGAATGATTTCTGAAGGATCATGTGAAACTGAAGATTGGTGTAATGATGCTGAAAATTCAGCTTTGCATCACAGGAATAAATTACATTTTAAAATGTATTACAGCAGAAACGGCTATTTTAAATTGCGCTAATATTTCACTGTTTTACTATAATTTTGATCAAAAAAATGAAGCCTTGGTGAGCATCGCATAATTCTTTTAAAAATGTTGTATATTCCTTATATTGTAGTACGTTTTAGCGCTTGATATTGACTTTAAAGCATGATATGGATTTTTACTGACATTTTCCAGGTATTACAGACCTTGTCTTGTGTGGTTTATAGTGGAGTTAATAAGGCTCATTGTAGTTGTGTGTTTCTGCTGCCCTCTACTGCTGCTGGTGTTGTTGTATGTGATGTGTGACGTGGCATGGTGAACTCCTCTTTCTCTGCCTTCAGAGCTCAGACCATAAACACACCACGCATGTTGGCAAGCACAGCAAAGCTTGCAGCAATATAAATGGAAATTCTGCATAAACAGCTATTTTCTTGTGTTTCCCAATAGGTTCCATGACAATTTTGGGACTGTTGTTTTATAACTGATAACTATAACTGAGCAGATCCACTTAGACTTATGGTACTGACAGTTTTAACCTAGCTTTCATTTTCAAGTACAAAAAAAAACAATTAAAAGCTGAAATATTTATGAACGTATGTGAATATTATTTGCATTTGTGAGCAAATAATATTTATAAAATCAAGTCATTTTGATTACAGATTAGGTCTATAAAATCTTTTGACATACGTTTTCAATATGAGTTTAATGTGTTGCAATATGACTCATGTTTTGTATGGCTTTAATTAGTCCTTCCTGAACTGATGTAGTTTGTACTGAACCGTTAGGGCTCTTAGGCCCGCTCTCTAAATGTGATTTTCCACCATCTGGGGGAAAAAATGAAAAAAAAAAAAAAAAAAAAAAAGAAATCCAAGAGATGTGGCTATTTTTGGAAAGGAAAAAACACTCCAGAAAGTTTGTTTGGGGTTTTTCCACTTCGAATAAAGGGAAATTGTTCTTCATGGTAACCATGGATAGCCTCCACACCAGCTAAACTACACCCACAGTATGTGACATGTTGTTAATGGTATCTGTAGTTTTGATTGGTGAATCTGTACTCACTGTTTTCTGTCACTGTGTTCCTCACAGGTGGATAACGCCAAGGTTCTTCACTATGTTGGAGCAGGGGTAGCCTTCCCCACCAGTATGCTGTTTGTGTGTCTGCAGTCTGCACTGACCTACCGCCTGGCGAAGACTCAGGGAGAATATAATGTGGGTCATTTGCGCCTCTTTATGACCCTGCTGGCCTTTGTGGCCCTGGTGCTTAGTATCCTTTACACTATCGCTCATTCTCATGTCATTATATTGTATATTTGTATTAGGATTGTGAATCAGTTTAGATTAGGGCTGTCATAACATCAGATTTTCACTACATGATTAACGTAGCCACAATAATTAACAATAATGATATTAATGCAAGAGCTATTGAAGAAAAAACAATCAAATCCATCTCTATCATTTTGTTTTGTTTTGTTTTCTCTTTATTGGCCAATGATTTGTAGATGTAGAGAGAGAATTAACATGTTCACATTGTAAGGAATGAAAAAATTATGTGTAATTAATCACTAATAACTTATTGGCTGTTTATTAAGCACATATTCTGCATGACCATATTCTGCATCCCTAATCCTACGCAATACCTAAACTTAACAACTACCTTACTAACTATTAATAAGCAGTGAATTAGTTAATTGAGGCAAAAGTCGTAGTTAATGGTTTGTTAATAGTGAGAATTGGACCTTAAAATAAAGTGTGACCTTTTTTCTTCTTCAAATCAATATAACATTCTGTCCTGTTCTCCCACCATTTCTCAAACCACCAAAGCCAATATTAAAACAAGTAATTGCTTTTGTATGTGTTATTGTCATTTGAAAATACTTAAAAAAAAAAAAAGATAAGTGGTAATAATAAATGTAATGTAAAGGTAAATTCAGTTTTAAAATATCGATTTATTTTAAGGACCAGTTCTTCCTCTTAACTAGTTGCTTATTATCATTGTGTATTACTAGCTTATTGGCTGTTTATTAGTACAGTTATTAGTTTATTAATTTAGTTTATTAGTAGTATAATAGTATTAGTAATAATAATATTGTATTAATTGTATAATAATAATAAGTATTACTACTTGTTATTTATTGTATTTCATAAAGCACATATTAAGATTATTCTATATCAACATCCTCTATTAACATTAACATTCTCTTTTAACATTTTAGATCCTTAATCTACCACATCATACACTAACCCCCCCCTCAGCAACTACCTTACCATTAATAAGCAGCAAATTAGGAGTTTATTGAGGCAAAAGTCGTAGTTAGTAATTAAAATAGTGTGAATTGGTCCCCAAACTAAAGTGTGACAAAAATGTCAAGCACTGATTTTAGATTTTTATATGCATTATGTGCACGCCTAAATATGCACCCCCTGCCCCCTTCAAATGCACAGGAAATTCAAACTGCAACAATCTGCAAAGTAAAATAATTAAATAATGTAACAATTTTGTCACACTTTACATAACATAAGCGAATTTGGCGAGTGGCCTGAACTTTTTATCGAAAACATTTTCTATGATGTCAAAAAAGCATTAACAGCGTTAAAAAAATGATTAATTCTGACAGCAGCTGTTATTTTTTCATTGGTTAGGTTTATTGTTGCAATATTCTCAGATAACATATTTTCCCAGAATGTTTGAATATCCTGTTGTATTGAGCTTTTGCACTGCTTTTCTTTCTCAGTCACTGATTTCATGCATGTTCTTCCTGTAATGCAAACAGGCCCAATGATTATATAGTGTTCACTATGATTCCTTGACGAAACTTTCCTCAGGCGGGGTGTTTTTTGTCCAGGAGAGTTTTGTCCTGCAACATGCATCAGCCATTTTCGAGTGGGTCTTCTGTGTCATTATTATGCTGTTCTACGGCACATTCGCTTTTGAATTCGCCGGGATATCTAATGACACAATGATGGTGCTGGCCCGAGGGCAATCTCTACAGTCCGTAAGCCGAGACCACAAAATGGAGTCTCTTGCTGGGGCCAGTCAGCACCAGCCTGAGAGCCTGTCCATACTGTAACCTCAGTGTCCTGTATCTTTCTCAACACTAGAAAAAACACTACAACCGCAGAGGGAAAGTAACAGAAACTGGACCTGGCTCTCATACACCTTTGCCAAAGAATCCTGCTCAGATTTTGCACATTTTTGAGAGACTTCTTCACTACCTGGGGACCTTTTGAATCGCACAGCTTCCATGCTGGGAAAAACAAAGATCATTGCCTGGATGTGTTGGAGTTTCCATTAGATCTCATTGGGATTTTTAAGTGTCTGCGTTACTTGGATAAAAGAACTACATGCGTACATTGGTGAAACCTGCTACAACAATGGTGTAGTCAACTAAACCGAAGCCTTTTGCAACCATCAACACTCAAGCATTTTAACATAGTGCCTCAAAACAAATGCTATTGTGCCAATTTCAGCCAATTTCAGCCAATTTCAGACAATGGATCCCAAAATGCTGATGCTTTCTGTGCCTTTAGGTTTTTTTCAAAGGCAGAGATGGCTAAATAACATTTTATTGTCACATATCTCTGCTGTCTGTTAACTGATCATGGTGGTTCATTTTGCCTTAATCATCGTATGCTGTCTGAAATGTATATTTCAGATGATTGTCATTACCGATGTGCCTTATACCAAAAACCAGATACCGATATTTAACAGAAATGTATGTCCATAGTCTAACTGCCTTAATTGAATATATAAGGCATGTATTTTTTTTGATATGCAGCAAATATTATGCTTGTTGTAAACAACTAAGCTGAACGAGATCAGCAAAAACCTCTCGTGAAACAGGCGCATAAGCTTATCACATTAAGTCGCCAGTAATTGGTGCCATTCCAGATGTCATGTTAGAGTCTATGAGTATTGCTGTACATTGTGACCAAATGTAATTGAGAAGAGAGTTTGTCCTGAGGTCAGTGTGATCATAGGTTTCCCTCTTTCTGTCACTGTGGGAATTGTTGCGTGTGTGTTGGGGGTTTATGGGAGTTGGTTACAAGGAAGTGTCTTGAAATGAAAGACTGAGTTTTCTCAGAAGCTGCCCTTTAATGTAAAGGGTGACTAGTTTAGGTGTTCTTAGATTACAGTAGGTCTCTGTGAGCTGTTTTTTGCAGACAAAATGACTTGCAGCAGGACTGCAAGTTCAGAATTGATTTTGTTTTAAAAAACAGATGCAATTTGGTTTACATTGGTCAAATGTTTTCATGTATGACAAAAAAAATCGTATTGTTCCTCAATTAATATCAAGGGAGTTTTGTCATTTCATTTGTCAGGATAAGAGCCATATTTATACCTGTCACCGATTGATCCTACCAGTGCCATCCTGAAAACATATTTCGTGTCATTTCAGTTTACTAATTCTCTTCGCTCAGGAATTCAGATCTGTCTTTTGCTGTCACATATCTTCTCTCTGCATTCAAGACTGCGTCGATCCACCAGATATAAGTGAACGTTTTACCATTTCCGTTACTTGGTTATAACAGTTCCTTCATAGAGAGCTTTATTTTGCTTCAATTGCATCTTGCAATACTGTGTTAACCCCGTAAAAAATTCACTATATACTCACTTTCATTTTGTTTCAAATCCAAATGCTGTTATGTTTCCTGTGGAAGTCAAAAGAAGAAATTTGAAGAATTGTTGTGCAGCTCTATTCCTTCACAGTAATGACCACCATAAAAGTTTCACTGATAATCTTCCCCTTTGCTGAAGCTATGAAATCTCAAGAAAGTGACGTATCACTCCCATCAGTGCCATCAAATATGAGATTTGATCAGTGCAGAATAAGGGAGGATTTTCTGTGAAAAATTTATTAAATTTAATTTTGTTTCTCACATAAAATCATCACATGGCTAGAAGAACTGAAATACAGCAAACAAGTCACACACCAGCACACTGTTTTTGTGCATTTTGGAGCTTAACAGACATGAGATACATTTTTAAAGTAACATGCAAACAACCAGCATCTTCAAAAGTTTGCAAAAATTCAAATTTTTTGTTCCACAGGGGCAAAAATAAATAAAAATGTCAACATGAGGGTGAAAAAGTCCTTTTTGACTAGTCCTTTAAAGGGGTCATCGGATGCCAATTTTCCATAAGTTGATATGATTCTTTAGGGTTTTAATGAAAAGTCTATAACATACTTTGGTTAAAATTTCTCAATGGTAGTGTAAAAAACACCCTTTTTACCCTGTCAAAATCAGCTCTGTTTTCAGCACGTCGTTCTAGTCCATGTTTCTTTAAATGCTAATGAGCTCTGCTCATCCCGCCCCTTTCTTCTGTGGGGTGACGAGCAGTACTGTTTACTTTAGCCGCGAAACTTGCTAACTAGCACATATTAGGAAAGGCGATTTGCAAAGATTCATAAAAAACCTTATACTCACTTCCTCTGGAGGTGAAGCTGGATCACGAATGATTCGCGCGAACATAGACGCATTAAGGCAGATCGGGGATCGGCGCATTCCATTCGAAAAATGAAAGTAACGTTAATCCTCTGCGTCTTCAGCGGCTCAGATGTCGGGAGTAAATGACGACTGCTATGTTCATTATTACATCCAACAGCAAAACACCTCAATGGCTTAATCTGAGACATTCTTGTCTTCCCCTGCACCGGAGTCCATACAATGGCTGGCTCATGACAGCTCACTCAGGGCGGGTCTAAGGTAAGACGGACTTGTCAATCAACTATTGTGGGAGGGGCCTGCGCAGAACTACGTCATTATGATAGGAATCTCAGAACAGCCTGATTTGAGAAAGAGGATTTTAAAATAGGGATTTTAAAAAAAAAACACTGGGTGGATTTCTATCAATATAGGGTGGTTGTGTACACACAATGCCAAAACACATTTCAGTTCAAACAACATGTAAAAATTAATTTTGCATCTGATGTCCCCTTTAAAAACAGTTAAAGAGTGATTGTTTTCTTGATTACCTTTTGCCGAGACTTGGCTCCGTCATGTATTACTATAGTTTGCTAATTTGGAATCTGACAGTCAATAGCTGATTGCTGAAAACCTGCTGTCATCATTCAACAAGACATCAGCATTTAATGACATACCAGATGGCAAAAATACCTTCACGTGCCTTTGTTTCAACCAAAGATTGGAGAAATGTTTTGGAGTTTTATGGCAGGATGTGTTTGATGGTGCTGTAAATTTGCCTTAAAATGTATGGAAATAAAGCAGAATCAGACATTACACTCGGTAAGCTTTCACTCTCATTTCTGTGAATGAACTTCTGTGAGTCATGTAGACTGTGCCACACAATTCCTGTTAGTGGTCACCATGGCCTTTGAGTTTATTTAAACAGATTGGATTTGGTCATTCTCGTTTGACTTATCAAGTGTTTCACTTCAGCTTTTGGTGACCAAAAGCTGAACTGTGTAGTAGTAAACATATTATTTGCACATAATGGAATGATTGGTTGGCATATTAACCAACAAATGAGTCATTCATTGTGTTTAAAGACATCCACACTGACACCAGAATTTTCCACAATTTAATTATTCACAATTATTTACATGTCAAATCCTTAATTCAATCTTAAAGACAAAAGTTGAAAATCTAAAAGAAAACAGTAAGAAGAAGATGGTTTATAGTGTTTTTAGGGGTTAATGCCTCTGTTGAACTCCCAGAAGTCTAAAGAAAAGCAATGAGTGGCTTTCACACACATTTCAAGTGTGCAACATAATCTGGCTTTGTTCATAACTGAAGTAGGCTACATACACACACACATATGCTCACTCTCCAGGGGTGACAATTAATGCAAGACCAGCACAGGATCTGTACACGTAAACAACAATATTCTCATAATATCCCTCTGCCATTATCAAACATTAATGAGATAATGAATTCAAAAAATGAAGCATAAAAAGCTAATGTTCTTATGATGCAAAAAAAAAGCACACAAATTAGACCCTTTTGAGACTGTAAATATATGATGCAAGGAATATGTTTATCAGATTGTATAACTTATAAAACCTAAAGCTCCCAATGGTCCACAATATGCTTATAACTCTTTGCAACACACTGCTGTAACTTGTTACAGCCACGATGAAAAACTGACTAAATAGTGAATTTGGCTCATGAAAAAGAAATAGAAATAGAAATTACAATGTAGTAAAAACTGAATAATTATGATTTAAATAATTTTAAGTATAAAGCTGAAATGTGTTTTTCTGAGGCACTAGTGGCACCAAACAAAATTGCACTGCAGTTTTCCCGAACTCTCCTCTGTTGATGGGAAAAACAGATATTCCCGCCCAAAACTTGCGCCAGTGTTGCTGCTGACAGAGTGATCTTTTGATAGCACCTCAGAGTCACAGTACATACACTTTTTAAGGTAATCAAACTATGATATTATTATAAGGTTTTCTCTATATATTCTAAGCTGGTATAGGCTAGGATGCACTTTAGCCTTAAGGAATGCAGTGTTGCCAACTTAGCAATTTTGTTGCTAGATTTAGCAACTTTTCAGACTACCCTAGCAACTTTTTTTTTTTTTCAAAAAGCACCTAGCAACAAATTGAGCTATTTTAAAAAAGTTTTTGCCAACTTTTAGCAACTTTTGTAAAGTCAGTGACTCACACTGAACAGGATAATAAAGACATATTTTCATCTAAATTACACAAAAAAGAGGAAACCATTGAACAGCTAGCAAGCCAGGCATCACATCAACCTGGAGAGAGCTAGAGAAAGATGCCTAACAGTACAAACATCAAATGTGCATTAAGTTGCTAGTTCCAATTGGTCAATAATAAATGCACATTTATGATACCGCGTGTTATTAGCTTGTATATATAATTGTTGTTCAGTTAGGTTCACTGTAAGAAAAACTGTTCAGAATGTGCAGTTTTACTAGTTAATTAGAAAATACATAAAATGTGTAACTTCAATAATTCAATGTTGTAAAAAATCAGATCATAAAGATGTTACCTATGTTACTTTTACAAATTAAGATATTTTATGTTTATAATATTTTTATGAGCAAATAACATTAAAAAAAATGTATCGCTGAGATTTGAGTAATCTCGTGTATTCTACGTAAAAACTCTGTTTTGTGTCATGGTTATGCAATGACGTCATCACGCAATGACATCACAACATAATTTAGCAACAAATCGACCTTCCTTTAACAACTTCCCCTGAAAATTAGTTGGCAACACTGAAGGAATGATAGATTGTCATGAGTGAAGGTGCTGATGATGCGTGTGTTTGAAAACGTGGTGAGGGCTGCCTTTCACGATGGCTTATAATAAAAAAAAAAATTTAATACTTAATATCATTAGTATAGTAATGTAATTATAATTATTTATTTTATCAATCTTGACATTTACAGTATATTCATCTAATCTGAAATGTAGCGTATGCGGGAAGAGAACCAAAATCAGCTGAGAGAGGAGCGCTGGAGGAAAGAGCGACTGAATGACTGCACCTCTCAGTTTAAACCTTGAGACTCTTGGCCATCTCCCAGGGGAACTCTGATCGGCCAAAATGACCGTAGCAGGCGGTGCTCTGGTAGATCGGTCTCTTCAGGTTCAGGTCCCTGTCAAGTAGAAATTGAGTTTGTTAGCTTTCCACCAACAGACCTTGTCGGATCCTACTTTCCATAACTGTAATTAATTAAATAAAATGTACTTAATTTATGTGCATCGTTACTTTTTAAAAGACGCTTAATACATAGTAGAATCGCCATTTAGGCCAGTGGTTTCCAACCCTGGTCCTGGAGGCACCCCAAACACTGCACATTTTGCATGTCTCCTTAATCAAACCAACTGGATAAGGTCTTCAGCTCGTTAGTAGAGACTCCAAGACCTGAAATTGATGTGTCAGAGAAAGGAGACATGCAAAATGTGCAATGTTGGGGTGCCTCCAGGACCAGGGTTTTGGGAACCACTGACCACCCCTTAGGCCTATTGATGGTAGCGATACTTCCCCTGGAGGAAATATCGTGAAATGTCATGTTTACATATATTAGCCTACTATGACGCTTGAGCAGGATTGTAATCAGTGTATTTCTTAGGATTTTTTTTTTCCCATGTCACATATATGACCCTGGATCACAAAACCAGTCTTAAGTCGCTGGGTATTTGTAGCAATAGCCAAAAATACATGTATGGGTCAAAATTATTGATTTTTCTTGTATGCCAAAAATCATTAGGGTATTAAGTAAATATCATGTTTAATGAAGATATTTAGTAAATTTCCTACTGTAAATATATCAAAACATTTTGATTAGTAATATGCATTGCTAAGAACTTCATTTGGACAACTTTAAAGGCGATTTTGTCAGTATTTAGATTTTTTGCACCCTCAGATTCCAGATTTTCAAATAGTTGTATCTCGGCCAAAATTTTACTGTCCATACTAACAAACCAAATCAATGAAAAGCTTATTGAATATATTAAAATATAATTCAAAAAACTTGCGGTTCCCCCCCCCCCCCCCCCCCCAGTGTCACATATTTTTTTAAGATGTGTACACACACTGGTTCATGTTTTATGGGGAATTCCAATAGGTGTAATGGTTTTTATAGTCTACCGTACAAACTTTTTTCTGCCCCTTAATCCTAAACCTAGCCCTCACAGAATTTTTTTTGCATTTTTAGATTTTCAAAAAACCTCATTTAGTATGATTTATAAGCTGTTTTCCTCATGGGGACTAATAATAATAATAATTAATTCATTTAAAAATGTCAAACATTTCAGGTTTTACTATCCTTGTGGGGACATTTGGAAGGGAATACCAGGTACACACACACACACACAAACACAATATTGTAAAAATTTGTAATATTATACAGTTGAATCTGCCCAAAATTGTGCAAACATGTGAACTTGAACCAAGTTACATGCTAAAGTGTAAAGAATTCACAATATTGTATTACAATAGTGTCCTCATTTCAAGGGGACAGTTTTCACTTGCTGTTCATATTAAATATTTATATTTACTTTAATATAGAAAATGTTAATGTAGTTTTATTTTGTGCTTACTCATTGACTAAAATGTTATTTTCGTCTACTAAAAGTAGCTGCTAATTTAGTCAAAGTAAACCTGATTGGATGGGTATAACATTACATGACACTTTTGAACCGATGTAATAGCAGAGAATAACCCTTAATTCCCCCTTATTTTAGTGAACTAAATTCCATGTAAATATTGTTTCCCTCCATTTTCAACTCACCCACATAAAGTACTGAACTTAACCAGTGTTTTTAAGGCTGAAAAACAGAAAATGCTGTTTTCCTTCCCTAAAGTAGAAGAACATAATAAGAACGTATTATCTTATTAATTGTTTACCTAACAATGACACCTGGTCGGAGGTCAAAGTTCTTGTTGACAATCTGTAGCAACTCCTTCTCTGTTTTTTCTGATGAGCCGTAGGTGAAAAGGGAGATTGAGAGAGGGTAGGCGACTCCAATGGCGTAAGACACCTACAGAACACATTAAATATTCATGACCCTCTCCAGACACCAGCACATCCATTCCAGTTTTAATCCATATCAGATCAAATTGGTCAATAATGTGGATCCATTTTTTTTTTGTCTAGACACAACCTTATGCATTGTTCACAGTTTTTTATTCAAGATGTTTACACTTTTGTCTTACCTGAACCAACACTCTTCTGCACAGTTTGGCCTTCACCAGAGACTTAGCCACCCAGCGTGCAGCATAGGCAGCAGAGCGGTCCACCTTGGTGTAGTCCTTTCCAGAGAATGCTCCACCACCGTGAGCCCCCCATCCACCATATGTGTCCACAATAATCTTCCTACCTGTGACACCAGCATCTCCCTGAAAAGCAAAGATTTTATATGGTTTAAACCAGGGCTATTCAATTAGTTTCATTTGAGGGTCGGATTATCGAATTGAAATTTTGAAGGGGGCCAAGGGGGTGGGGGCCGTCCCGATCTCTTTCTGGGGGGCCTAAATTAGAAATTAAATTTAAATGCATTTTCAGCAGTAAAATATATAATATTATCAACACCAACATCTATAAAAGGTTAAGATTAGTGCTGTCTGTGAATCGATTTAAAAAAAAAAAAAAAAAACTAAATTTCAATATCGTGATAATACCTATTGTGATAATGCTATTAATATATTTATATGTGATAATTTCACATTGAACTCCCAAATTAAGGTAGAAACCAATATAAGAGTGTTCTTTTAAATAGGTGTGGTAATGGCATCTTTTTACTGAGTAGTCTATTATTAACCATGGCCAGTATTTTTGATAATGCAATACTGCTACTGATGTCTCTATTAAATGCATTTTCACCTCAATTTTAGCCATTAATTATATACATTCAACATTATAGTATAATTGAAAGCCGTTATTTTTAACATTTAGTAGGTTCTGAAATTTTTTTTTTTTTGTACTTAAGTTAAGTGAATTTTAAAACAATCTCGCCCTGACGCACATGAGAAGGACTTGTTAATGCACGACATTGTGATTTCCTTACGGGAACCACGGTACGGTCGGCCAATAGGGTGCCCACCAGCCGGACTGCTCCAGTCCTCCCTGACTTTTGCACAGGAACTGTGCATACAAGAAATATAAATATTAAGTATGATAAACTAGTATAGATTACTCTTATTCAAGCTACAAAACTTACTCAGCCTGCAGACCTATGGAGGCAGGGGATAACGACGTGATTTCTTTTTCTTGGTTCACGGTGTGGAGATATTACAATCATATGACAGAACTTCATACAGATTTTCACGACTTCTATAAAAAGTCTCAAATCCAAATATATATTCTTTATAAAGTTTAAGAGTCAGCCACGCCTACTTAAAACGTCTCGTTCTAACACGCCCCAACATGTCTACGTCACTGTGTGGACAATATTAGCATCAACACCACGCGCAACACTAGTGCACGCAAAGAGAAGAAGGCAGGGTACAGGTTTCCATTGAGCGTGCCTGTCGATCGAGAGTTGAGCAGCCATGTCAGGGGCAGAGTCAGCCTGTGTGCGGTATACGCGCGCAGCTCCGTTGTCAGCAAAGGTCAAAAAGCACTTGGATTGGCCTTTCGGACGTAGATGCAATTAGGAATAAAGTGGTTAAAAAGATTGGATACAAACAGAACAAAGCCAACAAACCTCGGCGAGATGTGGTAGATCTAGGATTTTTGGCGAACGGAAGGTAAACATATGGATGGAGTAGTTCCTTGATTATAACCTTTAGGAGAGAGTGCCAAGGGGATGTCGCGGGAAAAACGTGCACAAAGGCTCTCATGTGTCCGACAATATAAAAAAAAAAAAAAGGGTCGGTCAAATTCGCAATTTTGCGGGATATGGACCATTGGTTGACTTCTGACGTACATAGGCGGAGCGAGCTGTACAGTGTATGGTTTTTCTATCAGTGTTAAGGCATCAGTATCTGATTATCTTGACTTCTCTGAGAATGAAGAGTTTTGGCGACGCGCAGAGGCTAAGTGCACTTGTGTGTGCAGGATCGTGGGATGTTGGTGATGATGGAGGGGACAGGGTTACACATCACGCGAGACGGGAACCGCCTGTCAGAAAATCATAGCGGGAGTCAGCGTCTAACCACGAGTATGCATCATCAACTGGTCTGTCACTGCGACTCTGTGCACTCGGGCTTAAACGATGGTAAGAAACTAACGAACTAACCCGAGCTTTTAGTTAACTGTCGTGATATTATAGTGTGAAAGACTGAAGCTTGGAGGAAGCTACTGAGATGGAAGAGTGGCGATTACATTGTCTCGAAGCAATACCTATGGCGTGATCGTAGGCCAGCGACATCAGATGCTTAGAATCCAGACGGAGGAGATCGACAAGTGCATGCTGGTTAGTTGGACAATCGGAGCGGACCTGCGCTGTCAGCAGAGGCGGGGCTGTCTGAGTGTTTTGAGCAAAGCGACAACTGATAGTTGCAGTAAGAGGCCGGGGGGCACAGATAGAGGACCTGGCGCAACAGCAAGTACAGTATTTGAAAACTACAGTGTTTTTTGGAACCATTCAAGCGAGGCTCAACAGATGTCTGTTATCTGAACAAGAGTAATACAGCACACAAAATAATTGATCTTTAAAAAGCAAGATGATGGACCCCCTTTTATTAAAATAGCGCTGTTTTCATTTAAAACCTGATCACAGGCACGCGTCTAGACTGCGTCACCTAGTCGCTTTTTGTCCCCTATCCTTTATGGTCTTGGGATTGTGTAATGCAGTTTAAGGGACCAGTTGTTTACAGATCGGAATTGCAAAAACCAGCATGTTTTAGACATACTGTTTGTGTTTTTGTCTGTGAAGCAGTGCTTGGCTGGCGCGGCGCTTGAAAACGGGCGCTACTTGGAATGAATACGACTGAACGCTCAGTGTCTTTCAGATCGCTATACTCCACTTTCTGATAACTCTTCATACCAGTGTCGGCGGCTATTGTCGAGCAGAACGTTGGGCTATGTAGAAACTATGAAGGTATTTTTGGTGCAAA
>JADLZN010005483.1:0-28268 GCA_018155175.1 Sinocyclocheilus anophthalmus | reverse complement strand
GGAGACTAAACATGAAGCAAAGTGGGAGAGAAAGAGGGGGATGGGATTGGAAAGAACCAACAGCTGAGATTCAAACTCGGGTTACGTAGAATTGATTGTCAAGATTTAGTGAACGTATGTACAGTTTGGCTGTAGTTTATGGACAAACTTCTATAACTTCAATAGGTCCCTCCTATTGGAAAAATACATTAAATAAAAAAGTAATAAATGTTGGGTTTTTAATCAGGTTTGGGTTTAAAGGGATAGTTCACCCAAAAAAATGAAAATTCTGCTATCATTTACTCACCCTCGAGTCGTTCCAAACTTACGAATTTCTTCTGCTGAACACAAAATAAGATATTTTGTAAAATGTGGGTAATCAAACAATGAGTATTTCCAATGTCAACCCACATTCTTCAAATTATCTTAATATATAAATAAAGAAATCACTGCTAAAAACATTGACAGCCAATCAGATTCAATCTGACTTTAAAAAGCTTGATATATAAAGCAACAGACACAGTAACCACAGCTCAAAACAGAACATTATTGTCAATGGATGTGGACAGTAATACAGTTTTATATATGATCATTCTTGGTGTGAATAGGCATTTAGTCCTTAGTAAATGCACAATCTCTATTGGACCTTGAAAGCTCTTCAGACACAAATGTGTCATCATTTGAGTAAAGGTGCGGTCACATTAGAGGAATTTGTCAGGTAAAAATATGTCCATGCATGAAGCACAGCTCATATAGAAGTCATGCGAAATTATGTGATCCACTTAAACCTGTTGCAAAAGCTGCAAATCTTTCCACGCAAAATTCCCATTTGCACACAATTCAACTGAAATGACTGGATTTCGCCCACAAAAATTTGCTGAACATCGGTAAATGTGACCGCACCAAGTCTGACTTTTTTTAACATGCAGCTTGTGCTGATGTATTTGTTCAGGTTTTATACACGGATGTGTGTGTGTGTGTGTGTGTGTGTGTGTGTGTGTGTGGCAGGATGCTTGTATTGTTTTTGTGGAAGTTAGACAACAGACTGTTATGAACTGATTTGAATTGTTGAAACTGCATCCTGTTTAATACCGAATAAGCCCTCATTACATAAACAAGATCACAGTGTATGAACATGCATCTAGCTGTGTTTCTAAATATCCATTAAGGTGATGATATTTTACACGGCATCTTAATATTATGTATGGATTAGCTTTATTACCTTTTCAAGACTTTTGAGGGTTAAAAAACATTATGAAGCTTCAGTACTTCACATAAAAGCTTGACTTTGTGCAAATAAATGTTGGTGTGTGTGCAGGTGGATAAGCAGCAGCAGAGTAAGGACTCTGTGTACTTCAGAGATGGCATGCGGAGGATAGATTTCGTTCTGTCTTACATCGACGACAAGGACGGAGAAAAGAAACAGGTGTGCCATCCATTCAGTTACGTTTTATAGTTTTATAATCATATGATAACAATTTCTATTTTACAGGTTTATATTCATATGATAACATTTGGCATCCTTCTGTGAGTTGTGAGACAATTGGGAAAACATAATAATTTGCCTTAACAAATTACTAACTCTAATAAAATAAAATAATCCTTCAAAACAATTTTTTCCTATCCCTTAGAAATGGTAATTAGCATTGAGTCAGAGCTGCCCGCCTTCCCGTTTGAGCGGTGGGATGCAAGAAATTTAGCAAATTATAATATCGGGCAAACATAGTAGGGAGAGAGGAGGAAAAAAATACCCGATATCGATATATAGGCCGATAATTCTTTGTGTAGGCTATTATTAAAAAGTAAGTATAGTCAAACGTTTTGACACCACTTCCTATTGTGCTGTGTCCAAAAAAAAACTTTTGAGATGGTACTGTAATATAGAATACCCAGTTATACACATAAATGCATTTTTTGCAATGATTACTCAAATGTGGTGATCAAACACTTGTGTGTCACTATGTGACAAATAGGCCAATGTAGTGGAAGCAGGGTATTTAACAATTTAACAAACCATTATTCAAAATGAGTCTGACATCAGTGCACTTAACAGTAAACGTCACTTATTATAAATAACTTAAAAAACACAAATAGAACAATATATATATACTGTATATACAGTATATATATATATCTCTTGAATAAGAAAATGAACAAGGTAACTGCATAGGCGCAAGCATAAGATAAGCTATACTGCCAAAACCAACAGGGGCAGGTTTATGCAGGAAGCACAGGTTTTCCAAATGTAAACATCTAAAATGAATAAATATTAATAATGAATAATATTTTTTCACAAATTCTTTGTATTTTCTGGTAATCAAATGAACATGTAGAACATGAGGATTCGTATTTAAAATAGTTTTTTGCAGTTTAATATTCACAGACACTAGTCTATATCGCGATTTGATTTAAGTGTACTGATATTTATTTATTCATCAAAAATAAGACAAATTCCATGAAATTCTGCTTTATACAGTAAATTTCATTTTTATGAATGGATCCCGCGATTCCGTCTGCGTTTTCCACATCGCGGAAATCACAGGGCCCTACTAATGTAGCAAACGATAAGCTCATTGTGAGAGTAAAAGACGGGGACATTGTTTATTTACTTTATAGCATTTGCGTATACACTGGACAGTGACAAATTGACGATAATTTGTACTTTGGTCAGTACGTCATAAAATAGAACGATGGCATCAGGATTGTCGGGTTTGATCGGGTCGCGTCGCGCCGCATCCAGTGTAGACAGCATCACTGATTATAATGGGTTCTATTGTATTTTGTCATGCCGCACCGCACCGCTCGCATCCGGTGTAGATACCCAGTTAGGAAATGTGAGTGAGGAACCGAGTGATTAACTTGAGTTCTGCGACAAGCGGGCGTGGCCGGTCGGTTGTAAACACAAGAATTGATGAGTGCCATAGAGCGCACGAGGTCGCTCGTGTGGACGTGGACGACCTTATGTGTCGCAGACGCATGCAGTGATGCACCAGTGATCAGCGCTAAACACCACTGAATCTGACTGTTTAAAAATTAACCCTCCAGTAATAATCATCATGCAAAAATAAGAAACTAGAATCATTGGGATGGTGACGCTCAACTATAGGTGCGGTGGTGTGTGGCAGTCGGATATATTTATTGAATAGTAGACTAGGTGAAGTTTGAGCTCATCCGCGCATACACTACACTGACCTGGGTCGCCAGTAGAAAACAATGGAGTGCGCTCTGCTGGACAACTAAGTAATTACACCATTCCAAGCATTTTATCTGCGTTATATTTTCTGTAAAAAAAAAAATTCATATCGGCGGCATATTCACCGATACGATATATCTGCGACAGGCTCATATCGGCCGATAATATCGGCAAAACTATATATTGGTCGGGCTCTAGTCAGAGGTGAGAGTCTCTATGGACTTCCACGTTCTTGTCACTCACAAAGTATGTGCTTTACCAGGCCTGGCCAGGAACTCACACACACATGCAGCTCTGCAGACACAAATATTGATCTTCAAAAGCTTTACAGTCTGTTTGTCTGTCATAAAAAGTTACCAGAAACCCTTCTTGTCCTACGTACAGTATGTACTGCAGCAGAAGCACAAATCAGTCAGATGTTTTACTGATCTTTCATGCAGGATCGAAGGAAGGAGTTTGAGGCTAACTTAGAGAAAGCTGGACTTGAGCTGGAGACGGAGGACAAATCTGTGAGTGAAACATCTAAAATCACAAATGACACCAGAAATCCCATCAGGACATTGATATATATTATTGTTCTTACTTTTTACCTTGGTGGTGGTGGTTTTTTTTTAGTTTGGCGGTTACTTTTTATTACATCTCACTGAAACGCTGGTTGAGTATTTTTATCAACGCCGGGTCAGCAGCCCTTGTTCATTTAAAAGAAACCGTATTAGAAACAGCATTAGTTACACAAGTCACACACGGTTGTCTTTGCAGGAGTCTGAAGATGGGAGGACATACTTCCTGAAGATCCATGTCCCATGGGAAGTGCTGGCAACATATGCAGACGTTCTAAAAATCAAAGTGCCTTTTAAAACCAACGATATTACTGATAAAAAAGACGTGCCCATGAGCTGGCTCTGTACTCCCTACCGTCTGCCCGAGCATGTGATGCAACCTGAGCCCGACTATTTCACCGCCACCTTTGACAAGAGCAAGATTGACTTCTTCCTCATCGAGGACAAAGAAAGCTTCTTTCCTCCGTCCACACGGAACAGGATTGTAAGAAAACTAGATGAAATGCCAAGAATATGTACAAATATTACAAGATATTACATTATAGTAACCTCTACTGCAGCAAACTTTTACTGTGCCCTGTAACCAAAGGCTTGGTTTATTTTCTTCTCCATGTAGGTATATTACATCCTTTCCCGATGTCCGTACAGTAAAGAAGACAAGGATAAGAAGGGCATCAAGAGGCTGCTGAACAACGGGACTTACGCAGCTGCCTTCCCTCTGCATGACGTAAGTCTTTAACAGAGGAAGATGTGCATTCAGTGGCACAAACCTATCGACTAGTAGATGTTTCTCTAGAGACTTGCTTTCGTAAGGTTTAATAACGATAATAACAATAACGTTAATGTGTGTTTTTTGTAGTCTAGGTACTGGACCAGGTCTCGTGATGCTAATTGTGAGAGCGAACGTTATGCCTTGTATAAATACTGGGCTCGTTTCAGCCGCTTTTACAAGGAGCAGCCGCTCAACCTCATACGGTGAGACCATTCCTTCATTCAAAAACAAACACAAAAAATTATATTGACATTTATATATGTATGTGTATGCATACATAGAATCATAATTTTAAACAGCCATTATAAGCAATTAGATTCCAAATTTTCAGAAAATGTGATACAAATTTTTGTTGAAATACTTTATGCTATCATAGCTTAAACTACTAAACATTAATAAATTGATTTGACCAATGGTGTGAGTTTGAGGGTGGGACTGTCTGCTTGTTTGACCATTTACAGATGGGCCAGGGTTCATTAAAGCTGTTTTTGCAGTGATTGCAGAAATATATGTAATGCAATGAATTAAAGGTACAATATGTAAGTTTTCACCACTAGAGGGCACGTATTCAAAACAAACAAAGAAACCAAAGAGCGTATTTTTGATGACGCCGTGACTGATTGGGGAATAATTGGGGGAGTAGTATCATCCCCACAGCTGGCAATCAACAGGACCGGCAGAATCAATGTTCATGGATGAGCTAATGTATTAAATATTTATTAACGTCGTAGTATGAAGCAGAGTGAGACGGAAAGCCGGTTTTCACGAATCGAAACGAGGACGCTGGATGATGATGCTGAGGACACCGGTCGCAAGCAGCGGAGCTTTTATTATGCCACAGTCGAGTGCTTCCGCTGCTTCCGGTCGTGAGTATGTGTGGTAAAGCAGCGCTGGTTTATCATACTAGATACGTTTGAAAGTTCTGTTATAATGCTTCTCTGTGCGGTCGTCACCGGTCTATTGAAACACAACATATGAAAGAGTCTTTGGTGTTTCCATTTTTTCTACAAAACAAAACCGGAAATCTAGGGTTATGACGTCATTGGCAGGCGACACAAGGACACTATGGACACGGTCCGTGTCACTTGTTAAAATTGCTTATTTCTCTTGATTTAAACATTCTTCAAAACATCTGGGATAATGTAAGTACACAAGTCAGAAAAATATATAACACTGTTCTAGGCCATTGGATATTTTAATAAAAATATCTTTTTTTGTTTAAAGGGGTCATAGGATGCTACACGTACATTTACAAGTTGTTTGAACTGAAATGTGTGTTGGCAGTGTGTGTACACAACCACCCTAAAATGATAAAAATCCACCCAGTGTTTTTTTTTATCTGCTCAAATCTTTAACCCTTTCTCAAATCGAGAATATCTCAAGATGCCTGTCTGTGTGATGTCACAAAAACATGCCCCTCCCACGATAGTTTGATTGACAGTAGTGTTTCAGCACAGACTGGACTGGTGTCTTACCTTAGCTCCGCCCTGAGTGAGCTGTCATCCGTCCGCCATAGTTTCACCGCCGGAGCAGTTGTAGACAAGAATGAATCCTAAGCGATTGAGGTGTTCTGTTGTTGGATAATATAATGAACAGCAGTCGTCATTTACTCACGACATCTCAGCCACTGAACTCGCAGTGGATTACGTTTGTTTCTAAAGGGAATGCGCCCCCCGATCTACATAAATGCATCTATGTTCGCGCGAATCATTCGTGATCCAGCCTCATCTACAGAAGAAGTGAGTATAATGTTTTGTAATGAATCTTTGCAAATCGCCTTTCCTAATGTGCTAGTTAGCAAGTTTCACGATGAATGTGGCTGAAGTAAACGGTCTCTCTGAGAGCAGCTTGGAAGAGAGGGGCGGGGTCAGCAGAGCTCATTAACATTTAAAGGAAAATGCTACAAAAACGGCTTGATCTGAAAAAAAGCTGTTTTTGACAAGGAAAAAATTTGTTTTTTACACTACCATTGAAAAAATTAAACCAAACTATGTTACAGGCTTTTCATTAAGACCCTAAAGAAAATCCTACCAACTTGGTGGATAAATGGGCCATCCATACACTGTATAAAAAATGACCGTGAATTTAACGGGAAAAGACTGTAAAAAATGCTACAGTAAAACCCTGTTAAATGGTTAACGGTAAATTCAACCACTATATACGGTGAAAAACTGTATTGTGAAGCTTACAGTATTTGGACATGCATTTATACGGTAGTTACCGTTTTTGTAGTGAAAAAGACGCGTATAATTTACGACGTATGAATAAAAACCGTTTAAATTGACATTCCCATAATTCCGCAAGAAAATGTCAATAGATGTTTTTTTTGTTGTGACTAAATAAACCTGTGTTTCTTGTCTTATGATTTTTTCTTCATCAGTTTTGTATATTAGGTTTGTGTGTTACACTTAATGTTGTTAAATTAATGTTTATTGTATTATTTAAGTTTTGTGTGTTACCATGATGGTGTTTAGTTTTTGTGTGAATGACACTGTGCACCTTCTTTATATGTTATTATTTAAAAGCTGCTTTTGATGGGCTTTGGTTCATCATGTGACGTTTTCATCACCGCCTGCATTTGGTGGTTATCAGTGTATTAAAAAAGTTACAAAACAGATTTCAGTACTTCAGTATTACCATTATATCAGTTAATGAAATTATGGTATGTAACTGTAAATGTAGGTTAAAACTGTAAAACCTAAAACGTTGCTACCGTATTTTTTTTATGGTAAATTTCCGGCAACCACAGCTGCCGTTTTTTTGGCGTAAATTTTACAGATTTTTTTTTGCAGTGTATGACCCCTTTAAAAACCTAACAAACAAGTTTTTATTGCTGAGTTTATTAACACTATTAAGTCTTTCTTAACAGTCTCATATTCTCAACCTAACAATATATCTCAACAGTCAAAATTGAAGGCATACTAGATAAATGTATCTTCCAATGGTACATTTTCCACAAAGGTAGTTGTTGTTGCATGAGTTAGTTTTGGTCAACTAAAACGTATATTTCATGTATTCAAATGTATTTGTAATTGCACATTATAATTAATGATGGAGGTGCAATTTAGCACATTTAAAATATATATTAACTTTAAATGTGAGATGTAAGCGGCCAAGTTCAATAATTCAAGCTTGCTGGAGGGATGCTGGACGGTGCTAGTAACTGGACGCTGCATACTATTAACTGGAATGTCCACACCAGATGTAAAATAGGTTCATATGTAGATTATTTTACTGTTACTGGTCTTCATTTCCATGTAGGCAAGAAACCAAACAAACAGTCAATAAATACACCAGTCCTTCACCTTTACAATGACTTGCATAGTGCGGTACAAACAGCCTAGCGTAGCGGTCAAAAAAACTGTGTGCACCTTCCCTCCAGCAACACCTGTTACCTGAAGGAAGGTTCTCACCTATATTTTGTGAACAATCACCCAAGAGTGACCCCTACTGGATATACACATATATAACAATTCAAAGTAAAGACCAAAATGGCTCTTACAGTGAAATCAAATAACAAACTGCAAGTCAAATTGCAATAATGTTTTCCCCCTATGTGTTTTAGTATGTTTGCTAATACATCAAAATAACTGCAAAATAACTTTTTAAAAGTGCTTCTTTAAATCATCAAAATCACATATCTTGTCTAATGATGTATAGCGAACTTAATAGCATTTTGAAAGCACTGCAATATTTTTTATCATTACTCAAATAGGCTGATGCATGTTTTGCACTGATTTGTTTTAGAAATTAACTCAAGGTTCCTTTTTAAGTAAATGATCACCAAATCGATTAAATCTAGAGAATGTGAGGTGTTGCTGACACTTTGAGCAAGTGGATGGAGGTTTCTTTGAATAATGTGTTTCCTGTACCACAGGAAGTACTATGGAGAGAAGATCGGCATCTACTTCGCTTGGCTGGGTTTCTACACAGAGATGCTGACCTATGCCGCAGTTGTTGGTCTGCTCTGTTTCATCTATGGTGTGGCCAGCTTTGATGAAAACGTCTGGAGGTGAGGATAAGACAAGGGGCCCTATTTTAACGATCTAAGCGCATGGTCTAAAGCGCACGGCGCAGTTACACTTAGGGCATGTCCGAATCCACTTTTGCTAGTTTAACGACGGGAAAACGGTCGGCGCGCCCAGGGGCCTTGTCCCAAAAGTATCTGTCCCTATCTCTCTGAAGAGGTCAATGGGTGTGTTTTGGGCATAACGTGCCATAAACCAATCAGAGTCTCATCTCCCATCCTTTAAAAGCCAGTTGCGCTCGCGCCATGGCAGGTTCGCTATTTAAAATTTTTCATTTTTAAAAATGTTTGTGTGCCTAAACCTGTGTGTGTAATAAGCAAAGTGTACGCGCGTTGTGCTCCCGCCTATAGGCGCATATTACTAACGCACCCTTTAAATAACAAAGAAAAAATATTGCACCAGACTTTAGACCAGGTTTGAGTTGGTCAATGGCGCAGTCTATTTCAGTTGCCTAAAAATAGCAACACGCAAGCAATGCACCTGAACACACCTCATTTTCAGACCAACACGCCCATGGGCGAACAGATGGGCGCAAGTGCATTTGCTATTTAAACAACGTGGCGCAAAAAGACCAAGAAAAGGACATGAAAATGATCAACTGTGTTGGGGTTGCAAACTAGCAAAAAAACACTTGCGTTGAGCCGGGCGCCCCATTTGGGTGATATGGTTGTAGTGATGGATGGGCCCATTAAAGGGGGCATATGATGCTTTTTTAAAGATCATTATTTGGTGTGTTTGGTGTAACAGAATATGTTGACATGCTTTAATGTTCAAAAAACACATTATTTTTCAAATACTGTACATTATTGTAGGTCCTCTTTGCCCCGCCTCTCTCAAACGCTTCGTGTTCTACAAAATCCCTCCTTCCGACAGCGCAGTCTGCTCTGATTGGCCAGATGACCCAGAGCATTGTGATTGGCTGAACACAACAAGCACGCGTCGGAAATGTAACGCACCTTACCATAATCGAGAGCTTCATCTTTCAAAATAAACGTAAAGACAGAGCCCGAAAGGGTAACAGTAGGAGTCGAATGACAGACACCGTGATGTGTGTGAGGACACAAAGCCACGGTTAAGACAGCTGACTCCACCTTGATGTGACCCTTCCCCCCCCCCTCTCTCTCTCACACACTCTCTCTCTCTATCTCTCTCTCTCTCTCGTTCTCTCTCTCTCTGGCTCTCTCTCTCTCTCTCTCTCGCTCTCTCTCTCTCTCGCTCGCTGCGTGCTGCAACCACACCACAGATGCGCCAAAAAACGCTGCATTTGAACACGCAATAGCAAAAATACTTAATAATAAACAAAACAGTAGCTGAATTCAGAAGCTGCCCAGATAGGTCATAGAAAGGTCAGAACTGACCTCCGTACTAGGTTCACGAAAACCACGGTCGTCCATAAAATGCATTGCCTGGTAGGTTGTAAGTCATCTTAAAGATGGCCTAATGAATCTACTAAAGCAGGCCACATAAAGTGCTTGCTTTCGCCTAGAAACACTCAGTGTCTCCCTGACATGCTGCTTCATCACTAATTGCGGTTACTGAAACCACGCCTTCTTTGCGTGGATATTTGGGCGGCATTATAGTGAGGTAGATATGTGGGGGCATATTAGAACGAGCCGTTTTAGGAGGGCTTGGACGAGTCTTAACTTTATAAAGAATATCTCTTTGGATTTTTGAGACTTTAGTCTTTGCAACTTAAGGGATATTATCTATGCCCAATCAAGATTGTTACAAGCCAAGAGAAAGGAAAAATTGAAATAGCATCATATGACCCCTTTAAAACTGAGCAGAGAAGAAGACGGTGCTATAGCGCCCCTTGTGGCACTGGTAAGAATGCAATTAATGCATTAGAAACGCAATGGCATGTGACATAAGGCTTGAGGCCTACAACACAAGTGAAGTCTGGGTTCACAGAAACCATTTCTGAGACCGCTTTTTTGTTTTATGCAGTAAAGAGATCTGTAATAAAACCATTGGTGGGCAGATTGTCATGTGTCCTCTCTGTGATAAGAAATGTGGCTACTGGATGCTCAGCACAACCTGTAGCTCCTCATGGGTGAGTGAAAAAATAACTGTCCATGGTGTAACAATTTTTACATCTTTTATTTATTAATTTACTTATGGAGCATGTTTTTGTGTATTTATTAATGTACCTTCGTCTGATTGCCTTGTAGCAATCGTATCTGTTTGACAACACAGCGACGGTGTTCTTTGCAATATTCATGGGAATATGGGGTGAGTAGAGCCTCTTGTAGCTCTTGTAACTGTTCTAGAATTGTATCTGTTGTTACCTGTGTCTGTATTTGTTACATCAAACTACTGCCTACACTCTTAAAAATAAAGGTGCTTCAAAAGGTTCTTCAAGCGATGCCATAGAAGAACCATTTTTGGTTCCACAAAGAACCATTCAGTCAAAGGTTCTTTAAAGAACCATTTTTTTCTTGCGTTTTTGTAATCTGAAGAACCTTCTTTCACCACAAAGAACTTTTGTGAAACAGAAAGCTTCTTCAGAAGTTAAAGGTTCTTTATGGAACCATTTAGACAAAAAGGTTATTCTATGGCATCGTGAAACACCTTTATTTTTAAGAGTGTACACCTTCTTTGCTTGTCATAACTTATGCAGTTTGATGTCAGTTGATCAGCCAATGAAAATAGGGATGAGCCATAATTAAAGAGAATGTATTAATATTTGGATGTAGTTTTAATTGTTATGATCATGATCATGAAAATGGCACATACGCTGCCTAAAGTTGGTAAATATGTAATATTTTCTTTTACTCTGACTGCCCCTAATGGTAAAAGATGATACTTGTTCTTAAACATTTAGTAAAATACTCATGTTGTCAGTCAGTCATTTACAGCAAGTGTTGTATTTAGTATATTGTGACATCTGGTTGCATAAAAAACATTTTCTTTTAAATTATACATATTTAGTACATTTTATAATATGCAGATAATGCAAAAATGGGGCGTCATAGGGGTGTTTCAATAGAAAGCTGCGGTGATTATGTGTTTTTATAGGCCAACCCAGAAGTTAGCATCACTTCTGTCGACAAAAACCATTAGACTTTGAAACATGCAGAAAATAAGCTCTGTGACCAACAAAAGTTTATGATTATTACACTTTAGTTCACCGTGATTATTTCAAACGTGACACAACTTTTAAGTTTGGAAGCCTAATACAAGGTACACAAACTGCAGACACAGCTTCACCACCATTAAGCTTCTGACAACTCTTTTAGTCTTTATTAAAAAAAAAAAAATTTTTTCCCTGAAAGTTTGAGTTAGAATAGTTAGTAATAAGTAGTGACTATTGAGGAAATGAGTTTGGCTGTGACGATCACTGACAACCTCTGTAGTCTCATTTAGACACGGCCTTTTTCAATACAAGTGAAAGCTTTAATAAAAAAAGAGGGCATAGCTGATGTATTTTATGGTGTAGAATTAACATGAAAATATATTGAGCTTATGTCAAACACAGACCTTATTTCAGACATTTAAACAAAAAAAAAAACATTACTTCAGGACAATGGGATCAGTGAAATGCTAAAGTACAAAATGCAGGAATTCACTGCAGAAGACTGTTAATGCATCAGGAAACGATCACATAGCACATGCAGTTTTAAAGGGGTAAGTGTTTCTCGCGTACAGTACAGCTGCTTCCTGGGAGTTCGGAAGCTAGGCGTCAGTGACTCGACTGGAGTACGATAGTGGGGATCTGGTTGGACATGAGGAAGAGCAGAAAACAGACCTGCAGCTCAGACCGAATACTGAGACCAAGTGCACCCACGCCGGGGTCTCCAACCGCGCACGCAAGTAACGGAATAACATATATAATGACCTCTTACCACGATTGTCAGAGTGTAGTTTACCAGGAATACTATAATAAAGCAATAATTGTTTTTCATATAGAGATAGGTTCTTCTTCCTGGTCGCCGAAGATTAGTATATAGTATATAGATTATAATATAATATAATCATAATATACTAATATATCGATATATAACGGACTTTCAGGATGCATGACTTTTGTGGAACCCTGATGTAAAGCACGAGTAATTATACAGTATATACTGGCTTTTTTTATTCTACGGATAACTGTCAATTTATTGTTTACTTATTATAAATGTCCATTGCAAAATGTTCTTGAATGTCACCCTTTGTTCTGAATTTAACTGTTTGTTAAACTTGTATTGCAGCCGTTCATCGCTGATTTGTAACAGATTTTATATTAGCTTTAAAATATTATTTTTTTTGTATTTCAAGTGAGGCGAGTCGAAAAGATCAGAAAACGTGTATCTAGACTCCGAGAGATGGCTGAGTGGCTCATGTTAGACCCATTAGTCAGTTTACGTGGCATATTTAATTTGACAAAATGAAGATAAGGCTGTGATGGATGGACATAACAAGGTCTTGGTACACATCTCCTGTTTTATAAAGCTTTTCATCCTTGAGAAAGTGTCTGGAAAGATGTAATTTCAGTATTTATTAGCTGAACATAGTGAATGCCACATACAATAGTTCATTAAATGGGGAAAGAGTAAGGGGACGTTCACACAAAATGTGTTTTTCCATTCCATTGTGCTACTTTTCTATTGCTTTTTTTCCCCGATGTAAACTCGCGTCTTGCATCTCATGCAACGTCTCACACATGAGCACCACATTTTAAGACAGGAATTTCAACATTTACACGCTCATCAATGTCAGCTCCAGAGCAGTGGACCAATCAGAAGACTGCAGAGGCGGAGCAAGCATTGCAAGATTTTGTTTAAATTAGCAAGTTGCCATTGCAACATTTTATTTGACAGCAACATGTCAGAAGAGGCATTCTGCGCTGCGCTTTAAAAAAATAACATTCCTGAGTGCTGCGTCTCACGTTTTTTAGATGCAAAGATACATTCTGTGCGAATGGCCCCTAAGTGACAAATCTGTACACTGCAAAAATGATTTTCATGCTTAGTATTTTGTCTTGTTTTCTAGTATAAATACCAAAACATTCTTGAATCAAGATACATTTAACTAGACAAGAAATGAGTTAAGATCTTATTACGAGACTCAAGGGATACCCAGGTACACAGGCAGGTGATCGACCACGGGGAAAACAGACAAGGCAAGCTGGAAGAAGAAGCCAAGGAACACAAGACATTAGCTCGGTAATGCAGTATCGCTAGATGCAGTGATAACGCAGACCCAATACCGGCGATCTGAACAGGAAAGAGAGAGTGTTTAAAATAGGTGTGTAATGGCTCTCGGATGCGGAGTGTGATTAGGACGGCTGTGTGATCAGGAATTCAGCTGTGTAAGTGCATGGAATGGATGATGGGAAAACTGCCCGTCCAGAGTTGACTGTAACCGCTCTGGTAGGTGAGAGTCAATGTAATGGTTAGGAGTGACTTCTGGGCAATCGGCCGGGAAGGCACGGGACCGGTTTGTGGCGCGTGCTGGGGACTATTTTCAGGCGCTCCGTAATATCATTGCGCCTGCTGCACCCATAGTACGGCAGCAAAGCTCCTTGATTATTATGCCGGAATGAGAGTATAGTTCCTAGCCATATCGGCCTAGAAAATCACAACTTTTCATTTTCCGTCAGTCTTAGTACACGATGTAACTACAGAAGAGTCAAGTTTTAAATAGGAAAAATATAGAAACTCTTTGGTAATTTGAGCGAGATGCTAACGGTCTAATCAGATTCAATGATCTATGCTAAGCTACAACTAAAAGTGCTACCGCCAGACCCGGAGATCGGCTGAATGGATTCAAAAACGGTTAAACTCAACTGTTTAACTCTAGCGGAGTTGGAAAAATATTTAAAAAAATAGTGGAGTGTTCCTTTAAAAGCATGTATGTGTAGCAGTAGCCAACAATGCATTGGTCAAATGGGTCAAAATTATTTATTTTTCTTTTATGCCAAAAATCATTAGGGTATTAAGTAAAGACCGTGTTCCATGAAGATATTTTATAAATTTCCTACCATAAATATATCAAAACTTAATTTTTGCATTATTATGCATTGCTAAGAACTTCATTGAAACAACTTTTTTTCTTTAAAGCCGATTTTTCTCAATATTTAGATTTTCCACCCTCAGATTCCAGATTTGCAAATAGTTGTATCTCAGCCAAAAATTGTCCTATCCAAACAAACCATACAACATCAATGGAAAGCTTATTTATTCAAAAAAATTTCAACATCGTACCTTATGATGGTTTTGTGGTCCAGGGTCACATACGTATATTAGATTTGAGTATATTAGGTTTGTAAACCTCTGAGGTCTTAATAGTATAATTTGACAGACAATGGGCAGAATATGAAGCTACAAAGTCACTTTAGGTGTTGTCATGTCACAAACGGTAGTCAAGGTTAGTTTATCCACCAGCCAACAGAGAAACTAGATAATCAGCGTGTTTGTTTGACTTTGTTCGTATTGTGTAGGAACAGGAGTGGGTTCTAGACCAGAGCCCAGCTGATAAAGCAGGCAGGTTTATCCTGTGCTGGGCCACTGTGGTTTTGTGGGTAAGGCAGGCACAGGACGACAATACTGTAGATCGGTTTCTGTGTGGGGTGTGAGAGTGTGTAGCATTAGCTGCCTGCTTGCAGTGTGATCGCAGCTTTGAAAGACTGTTGTCATAGACTTAATGACTCATTATAAACAGGAAGACAGCGGTGTGGACAGTGCTAGATTAGGTGTGTGGTGGTGGTTGCTCATGATCCCTGCTTTGCTTGCTTGCTGTGTAGAGATGGAGCTTATTTTACCTCTAACAGCAAGTTTGCCGTCAGTACAGGCGGGGCCACCGTCCTCTCTGGGTGGAGCATCAAAAAACATACATGATACGTTCAGTATAATAATCTAATTTTATGTATGTATATGTATATATATATATTATATATATATCTACCTATATATATATATTGAAAAACATACTTATGTCAAATTGTTATAAGCACCTCTTATATTAGCACAGTGATGTACAAAAATACAGTGGGGTCCAAAGGTCCTAGACAACAATGAAAAACTGGGATTCAAAATTGAATTAAACTTGGAAACTTGGAAAAGTTTTCAGATTTTTAAACACAATACATGTTATGATACTGTGAACAAAAAAAAATATTTAAGATTCTGCACCTTTCTTCAATAATCAAAAAGCAAATTTGTTTAATGCTCTTTGGAACTTTGAAGCATTTTCAAATCATGCTGGATAACTTGAGGTTTTGTTTAGCTCTATCCATTAAAGCAAAAGGAAGGCACACCAAATACAAGAAATTCTGTTTTTTATAAATAAATAAATATACAGAAGCATTTTCACTAGTGGTCTCAGACTTTTAGACCCCACTGTATATTAGCTCTGGTTCCAAACGGTAGTGAGCTGCCGACATATGACAGATTAGGAACTATATACGAGTAGTTATTAATACTGAAATATATCTAGAAAATGATGTAGCTGTAGACTGTTTACTTAATATTTGCGCTTGCTATGTACTTTCATGCATATTAGAGTTGTTAGCTTAGCAATATGCTAATATCAAATACATTTGAAATCAAATGTGAATCAAAACTTTGCGTGAGGAGTGTTTATATGTATAGGTTATAGATAGGTTATTGCATGATATGGGTAAGACTCAATATCGAATGTTAATAAGTCGATGGACTGTATAGACACAGAATCACACAGCAGTAAGTAAGTTAAATCAGTAAATCTGATGTTTGCTCTAGAACATTTTGCCCGAGGATGCATGTTTTTACCAGCATCATGTAGCATTTTACCGTTTTGACGTGTCCCAGTAAGCACTGCATGCTCATAATTTAGTTTTTCTTTTTTAACAATATTTTTGCATGGATAAGTGAGCAGTATTGAGTTAGTAATAGTAACTGCAGCGATTGAGTTTTGTGTGTGTGTGTGTGTGTGTGTGTGTGTGTGTGTGTGTGTATGACTTGTACCTCTCTCACTCCCAAACCCAGATCTCTCTGATTATCGCCAGTATAATCGGTGTGATTGCGTACCGTCTGGCGGTGTTTGCGGCATTTGCCAGCATTATGAAGGACAGCCCCACCAATAAGCTGGATGTGGTTGGATCCCTTATCACGCCGCAGTTAGCCACATCCGTCACGGCTTCCTGCATCAACTTTGTCATCATCATGATTCTGAACTTCCTGTATGAGCGCGTAGCCATAAAGATCACTGATATGGGTGAGTCTTTACAAGTATATCGGACTCCCAGACTCTTTTTTTTTTCCACCTAAAACCTTTAAAAACATTTCAAATGTAACGTTTCAATAAATACAACACCTAAAAGAAACTATTATTAGTTTATTGTTGTGGTTGGTTTCTGTTTTAAAACGTTTTTTTTTTTTTATTGCATTTATTTGACATCGGCACTTTCTAATTTCTGATTTGTTCCAGTCCATTCATTTTGTGTTCTGTATCTTGTAATAAACAATAAGAGAAGCAATCGTATATTCAGTTAGTAAAGTATTTCCGTAATGTAAAGATGTTTGTGCACTGATTTTTATTCACTTGTTCTTCTGTCCGCAGAGGTTCCCAAAACCCATGTGGAGTACGAGAACAAGCTAACGGTGAAGATGTTCCTCTTCCAGTTTGTCAACTACTATTCCTCTTGCTTCTACGTCGCATTTTTTAAGGGCAAATTTGTGGGCTACCCTGGAGACTATGCCTACATGTTTGGCAAGTGGAGAAATGAAGAGGTAGACCTGAGATCCCATGAGCCTGTTTTTAAAGTTGTATTGTTCTTTTTCTTCTCCATGCCATTATTTACTTTTTAAACCTTTGTTATGCATTTGTTGTTGCCAATGGATCACTAATTTATATTAATTGAATAAAGAGTTTAAAGGGTTAGTTTGCCCAAAAATGAAAATTATGTTGTTTTACTCACCCCCGAGGCATTCTAGGTGTATATGACTTTCTTCTTTCAGACGAATCCAGTCGGAGTTATATTAAAAATTGTCCTGGCTATTCCAAGCTGTTTAATGCCACTCAGCGGGGGTTGCAGTGCTTCAGTCCAAAAGAAGTGAAGCAAAAAGCGCCCATCCATAAAAAAAAAGTGTCTCACATGGCTCCGGGGGGTGAACAAAGGCCGCCTGTAGTGAATCGATGCGTTTTTGTAAGAAAAATATCCATATTCCAAAAGTAATAATCCCTTTAATGTAGCTTGCGCTCACTCTTGTACACTGAAGCAGCTCAGGGGGAATGATGTATGAGGTCGGCTTTGTGCATGCGCCGCTCAGAAGTGTAACTGCACACGGAAGCGGAACGGAGAGATCAAAACAAAACAACGGTCAGTTATTAGAAGTACAAAACGAGGATTTGTAAAGAAGAATGTCGGAGGATTTCGATATAAGCCAAGAGGAGACTGGTTTACCTTTGCTAAACAGAGGAAACTTTGCTTCCTTTGCTCCTATAAACAAACATTGGTTTTCACGAGACCAAATCAACGCTGAACTCATACGTCATCCGCCTGGAACTGCTTCTGTGTACAACTGTTGATGCAAGCTACATTAAGGTGATTATTACGTTTGAATATGGATATTTTTCTTACAAAAATGCATTGATTCGCTACAGAAGGCCTTGTTCACCCCCCGGAGCCGTGTGAGACACTGTTTTTAGGATGGGCACTTTTTATTTAACTTCTTTTGGACTGATGCATGCACCCCGCTGACTGCAATGATAGAGCTTGAAATAGCCAGGAAAAATTGTAATTTAACTCAGACTGGATCCGTCTGAAAGAAGAAAGTCATATACACCTAGAATGCCTCTGGGGTGAGTAAAACACAGCCTAAATTTCATTTTTGGGTGAACTAAACCTTTAAGGAAATAGTAAAATCCATTCATGAAAATAGACTGATCGTTTAATATTAGAATTATTAGACGGTTTATTTCTGATCATCAAATGTGTTTTCAGTGCAGAGCCAGGCGGTGGTTTGATGAGTTAACCACTCAGTTAGTGAAGTGATGGTGGGTAAACCAGGTTGGGGGGGGGAAAATACAGGAAGCTCTCGGTCCCGTACAGTCCCAGTGACAATGATAGATTACTGAATATACTGGCTATTTTGATGATAATAAGCCGAGGAAAGTGAATGATTCAGACTCACGTTAATTTAAAATGTGTTTTCCTGGCCCTGTCATGTGTTGTGCATGGTTGTTAGTGGGTGTGTTTTAGGGTATCTCTGCAGTGGTGTATAAGTACCTGAAAGCCATACTCAAGTAAAAATACAGATATCTTACCAAAAAATGACTTTGATAGATAGAAGTTGAAGTCACCGTTTAGAATAATACTTGAGTAAAAGTCTTAAAGTATGTGATATTTATTGTACTTAAGTACGAAAAGTATTTTTTAAATCTTAAATGTACTTAAGTATTGAAAGTAAAAGTACAAGTAAATGCAAAATGGAAAAGAAGCAAATACATATATATAAAAAATGTTCATACATACTACTTGAGTAGCAAGATTGTGTTCAGTTTTAACTCTTTCTTCCATTTTGTATTTTTGGGTAAGAGTAAGACCGTAAGGAAAACCTTCATCCGGTACTAGTTGTCCTTTCATGCCAACATAAAAAACATTCTGGAATCTGCATCTGAAGAGCATTTAGATGTATTTACACACTGTTAAGGTAGCTAGAGGGGACATGAGCGCATTAACTGCAGTTAACTGAGGCATAAATTAGTTTGTTTTTAACATAAAACGTTGAATACTGATATTTGAAATAATTTAAAACATGAAAAAAATAGTCGAAATGTGAAATTAAAACCGCCAGTAGGTGGCAGCAAGTGACTGTTAATGAGTGAGTCATTGAGATTCAACCGATTCATTCAAACAACTGATTCATTCCGAAACAAAGCATTTAACTGTGGCTGTGTCCGAATTCGCCCCCTATACCCTTAAATAGGGCACTATTTGAGGGAACAGCCATTTTTAGTGGTGTCCGAAACCATAGTGGACGCTCTCGAGTGCACTCATTCAATCCCACAATGCACTGCAAAAAACGAGTGTACAACTGGTGCACGCACGCTCAACGGCTAGAGAATGCCCATAATGCACCGTGAGAGTCACGCGACGAATGAGTTCCCGCATCTCGCCAGAAGATGGCGCCCGCAGCTGAATAATCAATCCGTTCATTTTTACAAAGCGCGTCCATGGCGTACAGCATAATGTACAACACAGGTATAAATTTATTGTAAATTGATTATTAAATTGTTTGATTAGGGTTTATACATCATTTCCGTTACAGAGTTCAAGATAAATCCTTTAATCTTACTGCTGGAGCTGCTAGTTTGCTAGTTTCAAATGATTAATAAACAGCAAGCACAACTATGCAAAAGCGGCATTCCTTCCAGTTCACTCAGTGTCCGAATTCACTACTCGATTTCGTTCACTCCTTCTAGTGAACTGAATTAGTGACCTAATGTAGGGAATAGTGAATGAGGGTATAGGGGGCGATTTCGGATAATGAGGGAATCACTAATCATTTATTAAACGATTCGTTCAAAAAGCTGATTCATTCCGAAACACAAGCCATATTATGTTAAAAATGTAAGTCACTTATTGCTTTACTGAACTTGTATAAAATGATTATTAAATGTGTTCATGCTGATATTGACAAAAAAAAAAAACAGACAAAAAACGGTAGGCTACTCTTTGTGTGATATAAATTAAGTTAACCATATTAAATTATATAAACATCTACAATTTTACAATTTAGCCTTGAATTTTGAGTTTTAATAGACAAATAAATCAACGTGCATGCACTCTGTGATATTATTAAGTAATGTCAGATCACACATCATTACAACACTTACCATATCGCAGACGATATACTGTATAGCGCACACCCCAGACTCGACTTGAGTGGAAAATGAATCATCCGCGGTTGTGCGCGCACTTGTTTACACATGAGCAAAGGTGTTTTTAAAAGCGTCAACTTGCAGGAAGAGGAAGACACTGTCTGATTCGTCAAACCTGCTTTCATGCAGTCCGTGTTCTTCTGACTTCTGACTATTTGTAGTAAGTAACTTGAAAGGCTTCGAGGGAAATGTATAGGAGCTAACAGATCATTTAATTAAATGTATCGGAGTAAAGTAAAAGTTGGATGAAATATAAAAACTCAAGTAAAGTACAGATACTCCCAAAAAATACGTACTTCGTTACAGTACTTATTATTACTTTGTTACAATACACCACTGTATCTCTGTCTGTGTGTAGCTGGCTGTGTAACTGGTGGGTGAGCAGAAGCGCTCGTAATCATCCGGAGAGTCTGTACAGCCGCTGGGAGCAGGATCATGACCTGCAGAGCTTCAGTCAGCTCGGCCTCTTCTACGAGTACCTGGAGATGGGTGAGTGTCCGGCAGCTACAGTACATCAGTGCTGAAAAATGTTTAACCTAATATAATATGTGACCCTGAACAACAAAACCAGTCATAAGGGTCAATTTTCGAAATTGAGATTTATACAAAATCTGAAATAAATAAGCTTTCCATTGATGTCTGTCTGGTTTGTTAGGATAGGACAATATTTGGCTGAGATACAACTATTTGAAAATCTGGAATCTGAGGGTGGAAAAAAATAAAAAATATTGAGAAAATCATCTTTAAAGTTGTCCAAATGAAGTTCTTAGCAATGCATATTACTAATCAAACATTAAGTTTTTTGTTATATTTACAGTAGGGAATTTACAAAATATTTTAATGGAACATGATCTTACTTAATATCCTAATGATTTTGGCATAAAAGAAAAAAATCTTCATTTGACACATACAATGTATTTTTGGATATTGCCTAGACAAATCTACCCAGCGACTTCGCTACACCGTTTTGTGCTCCAGGCGCACAGATGAGTATAGAATATATACCAGTAGGGCCTGAACCATAATCGAATTTATATCAGAATTACAATTATGGATTGCACAATTAGTAATCGTTACAAAGTTCAACTTATATTATTAGAACGCATTAAGATGTTTTATTTCTTTCTAATGTATCGAAGGGTTTTTTCCATTGTTTGTTGTAGTGTAACATTCATATTTTTAAAGAAGAAACCAATCCGATGTATTGTTGACATTTGAGGCTTAATGCTATAGGAAAGCAATAAAAGTTTTTCAGTTAGAGAGTTTTTTTTATTTTCATATAAAAATATGGCATGCAGTTGCATCAAACTATGGTGTAAACATCATTCAATGGAAATTGTGATAATCATAATTAATAATCAATTACAATTTCAACGGAATAATCGACAATTATGATTTTTGCCATAATCGGTCATATATAAAAGTGCTTCAAACGAATTTAATCGTGATTAGCGCATACAAAATAAAAACGTGTTGGTTAAGTAATATATGTTGTATACTGGTGTATATTTTATTACGATATATAAAACACACCATGTATGTATATATTTAAGAAAATAGTTGTAACATTGCGATATTCAATATATTATAATGATAATAAGTTATATAAATTATAAAAAAACATGTAAATATGTTCAATAATATGCTTGGGGTGGGTGTGCTGTGTGTATTATATGTTACATAAAAGATACAAATATTATGTAAACAAAAAAAATATTTATTTTTAGATGTGATTAATCGTTTGACAGCACTAATTATTATATATATACTATATATATATATAATAACTATTCATAAAGTATATCTAAAAAATAAAATCAATATTTTAAATTATTACACAGCTCTCTGGAATACTTTGTAATTGAACTTGTTGTGGTCTCTACAAGGAAGTTCATAAAAGTCAGGCTACAAAATGTCATGCCCAAGTCTTTACTTATCTGTTTCATATGTTGCTGTGTAATGAGCCGGCGTTGTGCTGGGGTCCCCGTCACTCTGTCAGGGTGTATTAGTTTGCAATAAAAAATGTCTGACTGTACAAAGCCTTTACACCTCTTCATGTAAGCGCTTTTCTCAGCAAATATTGTGCAATTAAAAATGTAAATTTTAATAAATTGTTCTAATCAATTGAAAGCCCTGGTTAAATTTTTAATCTGTCACCCTAATTGAGGTTCGTGTCGTTTTTGTGCCCAATTAATATTGTCCAGATTTTAAGTGAGATATGATCTGCTCTAGACTTAGGTCAGGGTAGACACCATGGAAAAAAAGGCTGTGAGGGATGAAATTACGGTCTTTGCAGTGGCATGCACTTAATTTTCAAAGTTTTATGGACTTTTTGTCTGTTGAATGTTTTTTGGAAACGTCGGCTGATCAGTTGGCATGTTGTTAAACAACAGTACAATCCACTGTCCATCGCAGCCTGGTTTTCATACATGCCCTTACATTTGTGCTGTTTTCAGCTGTATCTTAAAAACATGTTAATGACTAAAGTCAGATTATACTGTACTCAAACTAGGCTACAATAATATGCAAGCAACATATTCATGTGTGGTTTATGCGTGGTTTGTTAAAAAAAAAAAAATAAATAAGTAAGTCACTGTAACTTGACTACAGTTTAAAAGTAGCTTAATGAACACTTATTTACGTTAACTCACCAATACAGAGCCCCAGACATGACATGCAGGAAAAAATATATATTTTGTGGCCATAAATTAACGATCAATTTACACGACTTACTAGTTCGTCACCTCCTTTCAAGTAAATCATGAGTACAACTTACTAATTTGTCACCTTTTTTTAAGCACATCATGCGCACGATTTACTAATCTGTTGTGTTCGTTGAACACAACTATCACCCCAACCATCTTCGGTTTAAGGGCGACGTTGGGAGATAGTACGCGTTTTAGCCGATGACCAGCGAAAATGAATGCACACTACGATTTTGAAGACACCCATGAGGCTACATCCCCGTTACAGCCCTGTCATACTTCATACTGCAATAGAAGTCTTTTCTCACTATGCAAAAAAAGGACAGGGTTTATTAAACTACAGACAGGAGTTAGTAAAACATGCCCATGAATTCACTAAAATGAGGTAACAAATTAGTAAAAATTTACATAAAATAGGGGAATGAATTAGTAAAACTAAAAAATATTTTTTTACTATTAATAAAAAAAAAATAGTAGACGTATTAGGAAGTCATGGGAAACATACCGTATTGGCCCGAATATAAGACGACCCCCCTTTTTCCAGATGTACCTTTTGGAAAAAGGCTTTTTAAAAACCAAATCATGTTTTTTCTCAGTAAAACACATTTTGTCTTCAATTATTTTCAAATATTGCATATTTTTCCTATTTTAATTTTTGTTTTGAAAGTATGGTAAAAACTGGTTAAATGTACCAACAATCACATTGAAAAAATATACACTTTTTGATATACCATTAAAAAACAAAAAAACAGGTAGCCCATCTGAATTAGGACATTTAGGCTATCCATCTAATAGTAGCCTACCAAAATCTTATTAACAGTAGAAGTTCAATCTTACTGTAGTCTTCAAATCTGGCACACTTGTTTTATGCGTATTTGGCGCCACCTATTGTTGTGGGTGTATTATTGACATGTCAAAGTCTAGACCCTGAATATAAGACGACCGCGTTTTTTCAGATGCATTTCCAAGAAAAAAACATTGTCTTATATTCGGGTCAATACGGTAATTGTTAATTCATATATAAATATTTTTTCTTGCATTTCATGTGTGGGACTCCATACACCATCAACTTCTATATGAACAAACTTTCAGCCTGCAGTAACTCAGTCTGTAGCTCGTCTTTATATTGAGAAACATTTCATCTCGTCTTTGTTTTGCAGTTATCCAATTTGGCTTCATCACCCTGTTTGTGGCCTCTTTCCCGCTGGCTCCTCTGCTGGCTCTGATGAATAATATCTTGGAAGTGCGAGTAGACGCTTGGAAATTCACCACTCAGTTCCGCCGGCCCGTGGCAGCCAAAGTGCACAACATCGGCGCATGGAACGAGATCCTCAACATGATCGCTGTTTTCTCAGTGGTTACCAATGTGAGTCTGTAGTAATAATGAGTCGGGAACCACTTTGACTACATCAGAGTTCGTTGAACAATTCAAACTGATTGTTCAGTGAGTCTTTTGGACTGATTCATTAACAAGAACCAGCTTATATGAATTTTTAGTACACCTACATCTAGGGCTGTCACGATTCCTCGATTCAACCGAGTACTCGATTTGAAAAAATCCTCGATTGAATTTTGCCCGTGTCGAGTAACTGGCAAAATACCGAAAGTGGCGCATTTCATGGATGAGAAAATTAGACCAAAATTAGACCATTAGACCATGGCTGCATGCTATATAAAACCCATTTAAAAATCATAATAAAGCTATTGTGAAGTGAAGTGTGGCCAAGTATGGTGACCCATACAAGGAATTCGCGCTCTGCATTTATCCCATCCAAAGTGCACACACACAGCAGTGAACACACACACCGTGAACACACACCCGGAGATGAGCAGCATGCTTCGGGCTTGCTCTGCTGGGCAGCGCTGTCGTTTTCTGCTATGCCGGGTGCCCTTGGCGCCCAGGGAGCAGTTGGGGGTTCGTCGTGGTATTGAAGGTGAAGAGAGTGCTGTACATTCACTCCCCCACCTACAACCCCTGCCGGTACGAGACTCAAACTCACAACCTTTGGGTTACGAGTCCGACTCTCTAACCATTAGGCCACGACTTCCCGTTCACGTATTGTGAATTCACAAACGCTACGATTCAATTAAATAAATGTATGCAATGCAGGTTTAGTACGTGATATAAGAGCGGCATATGAACTGTTGGATTTACATGTGTGGAGTCTCACAAACTCCATCTCTGCATATTGTGAGTTTTGGTTTATTATAACGTTCATCTGGGAACGCCACATGTGCCATTTCATCAGATTTGTAAGGTAAATCGTTTATAAATCACCGCAAACACAGGAGAATACATCAATATCTTTCTCAAGATACTAACTGTTGAGAGCGATTTAAAAATAAAAGTTTAACCATCACTCTTGAGTTATTCAAGAAATGACAGTGGCTATAGCATTTCTGTCATAAAGAAATGGACAAATATTAAAGATTAAGTGGACATTTGAATTAAATGATGCTTGGTCAATATTAAACAAGAATTAGATCGCACAGTAATGTGTAAAAACAATCGTCAGGCCGTTGGCACCCTCTGCAGGCCTTTGTTGTAATGCGTAATGTACATTAGCTATATTGTTTGCATTACATAATATTTTAACAGTTTTGTTCAATAAGACCATATGATTACTCGCTTTTGATACTTTATTTGAACTTTTGTGCATAACTACTTCCTTCCGCCACGGATTCAAAGCTCAAGTAGACAGTTAACCATACGTCACTTTTAGAATTGGTATCAAGGGCATGTGCTGCTTCAGTTAGGTTATTAATGAGAAATAATGAGGTTATAGTAGGTGAGATAATGCGGGTTATTCGGATAACAATGATGAGGTTATGAGTGAGAACAAGAGTTATTAGTGAGAAATAATGAGGTATTAGTGAGAAACAATGAGGTATTAGTGAGACACAATGAGGTTATAGTGAGAAACAATTGAGGTTATTAGTGAGAAAGAAATAATTGAGGTATAGTGAGAACAATGATGGTTATTTAGTGAGAAATAATGAGGTGATTAGTGAGAAAATAATGAGGTTATTAGTGAGAAAATAATGAGGTTTATTAGTGAGAAATAATGAGGTATTAGGTGAGAAACAATGAGGTTATTAGTGAGAAACAATGAGGTTATTAGTGAGAAACAATGAGGTTATTAGTGAGAAATAATGAGGTTATTAGTGAGAAATAATGAGGTTATTAGTGAGAAATAATGAGTGTATTAGGGAGAAACAATGAGGTATTCCGTGAGAAACAATGAGGTTAGTGTGAGAACAATGAGGTTTATTAATGAGAAATAATGATGGTTATAGTGAGAAAAAAGTGAGGTTATTAGGAGAAAAATGAGGTATTAGTGAGAAATAATGAAGGTTATTAGTGAGAAAACAATGAGGTATAGTGAGAAAACAATGAGGTTATTAGTGAAGAAACAATGAGGGTATTAGTGAGAAATATGAGGTTATTTATTTAGTAGAGAAACAATGAGGTTATTATTGAGAAATAATGAGGTTATTAGTGAGAAACAATGAGGTTATAGGAGAAAATAATGAGGTTAGTAGTGAGAAATAATGAGGGTATTAGTGAGAAATAATGAGGGTATTCGTGAGAAATAATGAGGTATTAGTGAGAAAACATGAGGTTTATTATGAGAAACAATGAGGGTAGTATGAGAAATAATGGGTGAGAAAGAATGAGTTATTAGTGAGAAACAATGCGGTTATTAGTGAAGGCAATAATGAGTTAGTAGTGATGGAAACAATGAAGGTTAGAAGAGGAGAAACAATGAGGTTATTGTGGAATTACAATGAGGTAGTAGTGGGAAACAATGCGGTTATTAGTGAGAAACAAGGAGGTTATTAGTGAGGAAATAATGAGGTTTATTAGTGAGGAATAATGAGGTTATTAGTGAGAAACAATGAGGTTATAAGAGAGAAACAATGAGGTTATAAGAGAGAAACAATGAGGTTATTAGTGAGAAACAATGAGGTTATTAGTGAGAAATAATGAGGTTATTAGTGAGAAATAATGAGGTTATTAGTGAGAAATAATGAGGTTATTAGTGAGAAATAATGAGGTTATTAGTGAGAAATAATGAGGTTATAAGAGAGAAACAATGAGGTTATTAGTGAGAAATAATGAGGTTATTCGTGAGAAATAATGAGGTTATAAGAGAGAAACAATGAGGTTATTAGTGAGAAACAATGAGGTTATTAGTGAGAAATAATGAGGTATTAGTGAGAAATCATGAGGTTATTAGTGAGAAAAATAGGTTATAGGGAGAAATAATGAGGATTAGTGAGAAAGAAACAATGAGGTTATTAGGAGACACCATGAGGGATTAGTGAGAAATAATGATGGTGAGAAATATGAGGTTCTTAGTGAGAAAAATGAGGTTATTAGGAGAAACATGAGGTTTATTAGTGAGAAACAATGGCGGTTATAAGAGAGAACAATGAGGGTATTAGTGAGAAACAATGAGGTATTAGTGCGAAACAATGCGGTGATAGTGAGAAACATGAGGTATTAGTGAGAATACTGAGGTTATAGTGAGAAATAATGAGGTATTAGTGAGAAACAGAGGTTATTCGTGTGAGAAACAATGAGGTTTTAGTGAGAACCAATGAGGTATAGTGGAGAAGAAACAATGCGGGTTATTAGTGAGAAAACAATGAGTAGTAGTGAGGAAACAATAGGTATTAGTGAGAAAGAATGAGGTATTAGTGAGAATAAGGAGGTATGAGTGCGAAATTGAGGTTATTAGTGAGAAACATGAGGTTAGGAGGGGAATAATGAGGTATTAGTGAGAAAACAATGAGGGTATTAGTGAGAACACAAGAGGTTATTAGTGAGAAATAATGAGGTTATTAGTGAGAAACAATGAGGTTATAATAGAGAAACAATGAGGTTATAGTGAAGAAAACATGAGGTTCTTGTGAGCAACCAATGAGGTTATAGTGGAAACAATGATGTTATTAGTGAGAAACAATGAGGTTAGTAGTGAGAAAGAATGAGGTATTATGAGAAATAAGAGGTTATTAGTGAGAAATCTGAGGATTAGTGAGGAATAATGAGGTTATTAGTGAGAAACAATGAGGTTATTAGTGAGAAACAATGAGGTTATTAGTGAGAAACAATGAGGTTATAAGAGAGAAACAATGAGGTTATTAGTGAGAAACAATGAGGTTATAATAGAGAAA
>JADLZN010005482.1:0-103357 GCA_018155175.1 Sinocyclocheilus anophthalmus | reverse complement strand
GCTGGCTAATTAGGCAAATTTACTCATGCCAGTATTACTAAATATATACATTCACTGCACCTGGAAGACCAGTACCAGTTCCTCCTGCACCTGGCCCTGAATGGACACAAACACACATTCAGTCACATCACTAAACAAATGGGTGCAAATCTAGACTGCAGATATTCCATGTGCTTCCTCAGTGATTTAGTTTGCCTCACTTGCTCTATTCCTCTGACATGAAACAAATCGTTGTATCTGATTTCAGTGCCTGGAAGCTGATGCTTCAGGCTGTTCATTTATTTGTTTAACCCATTTCCAACCATATCAAACACAGAAGAACAGACATTGCATACTGCTTTTAGATTTTGCCAAGGACACGCTGAAGTAATGTGCTGGCTTTCAGTACACAAACACCACCAGCAGGGTCCCAGAGGGGACACATTTGTTGATTTGGTTCATGATCTAAGGCTGCTTAATTCAACTTCAAGCCAACTGGAGTACCATGAAAAGAGTCATAGCCGCGTGAACATCAACAGAGGAAGTTATTTGGAAAAGGTGTTAAAAAGGGACCTGTATGTTTTCACTGTGTGAATGTTTCCTCTGTAAATGAGGTCAGCTCCCCACCTACTTTTTCCATTTCAATTCTTCTCAAAATATGTTTAATTTACAATGTGTTTGTAAACTGGAAACGATGGACTCTAAAAGATGTATATTACTTTTAGGGGGTTTTCCACCAGCACCTGAAGCAAGAGAATCAGACTTAGAAGAGAGCTGTGTAGTTTTTGTTACTTAGCCACAAAGAAAATCCAAATCATTAATAGCCTTGTTGGATGAATGGCACCTCCAGGAAGACCTCCTCCAGGTAGACCTCCTCCAGGTAGACCTCCTCCAGGTAGACCTCCTCCAGGTAGCCCAGTGCCTAAATGAAAGCCTAATGGTTATATGTAATTACTTGACTGCACTTTAACCACTGCTGACTATTCATTGGATGGTAAGCACCTGATTTAGCCGGTTTCAGACCTCCAGCCACTGGGTAAAATCTTCCAGCACCACCATATGTACCATAAGCCCCATAACCACCTACAGTAGAAGAGACATACAGCAACAAATTCAGGAAATCTGTATTAACATGGTTAACTTGATGATATTGAGGACTATGTATAATTTTCATTGGGATATTCTGGGTTCAGTACAACTCAATCAGCAGCATTTGTTGCTTTTCAACTCTTTGGTAACACTTTATTTTGAAAGCCCACTTTAGCATTCTACTAACTATTAGAAACTTTGCAACTACATGTCAAGTAGCAGTTATTAGAGTATTAGTAAACCATCTGCTTAATATCTGTTAACACTTGGTTTCAGTTGTCCACCAAAAATCAAACACCATTCTGCTGACTACATGTGACTTTGCAAGTATGTCAACCTTTTCTACTAATCCTAATGAAGAGTAGAGAGAAGACAATGACATTATAGGAAGCAGCATGGAGGCTAGCACAGATCTAGCAATTTAGCGAATGTTTGTGTGTATATATAGTAACTATTGTGACCATGAGTATGCCTCTCTATAGATCATGTGAATTCATAACTTTGGATAGTGGAATAACAAGTTAGGAGTGATATCTAATGGGAAGGATGTCACAAATGAATCATTATGAATTATGAAGATGATCTGCCCCCATCCCCAAATGGCTTGGACTGTAAATGCTATGGAGTGATTTAGCAATGAGACTGAGAAGGGCTGGATGGGACAGAATGAAGAAAGAGAGAGAGAGAGAGAGGGGAAAATACTTTTTAGGAGATGGAAAGGAAGGCTCAGCTGACTAACAAGTGGATCTTTTTGGCTAAGTCAATGAGGAGTTAGCTTGAATATGAAAAATCATCATGCTACATTGTGTACCTCCTGCAACACGGACACCACAATAAATAAATTAGGCTCACAAAGTTTGCAACTCCATATTTTATGGTAGAGGGAGGACTACAGGATGGAAACGGATTGAGTTAAAAAAAAAAAATGCTTTGCTTGTGATTCTTTCTGGTTACCTTGTTGCCATTATAACATCTGAGAGTTAGCTTTAAAATCCTCTAATTCTGGTGTTCTAACTTTACACAGGATAACAAGATAACTTCTCAACAGTGGCTGAGTGCAAAAGGAGGCTACACACTCTTGCCTTTTCACAAGCACAGTTTGCGTACAAACACCCAATTCTCCTGAAAACCCATTGATATAACCAGAATACATAGTTACATTATGGATGGCAGAGCGTCCTGGGTCACTTGACAGCAAATCCAGCCAACCAAACATTAATGCCCCCCCCAACGGTTCATTCTCTTATTTTGTTTTAACCACATACCGACGGTTCGCAATTTAAAATCAAAGTTCAATCTACTACATCGATCCCAAACACTTCTGTCTCATCCACATGGTCTTGGCACACTTTGAGGTGTAGAAGGTTCTTCTATTGAGCTTGTGTCTTCCTCTGTGCTAGTCCTTGCCTCTTGTGAAAGACATGACCGCTAACTTTAGCCAGTTCTGAGAGGCCTAGATCGATCCTAAATGCTGTGCTCTGGGGTTTTGACCTCCTAAAATGTGTCTATTGTTGTTCTTGGAGTGTTGTTTGTTGGCATAAGCATGGTCTTTAGGTCCAGGAACTGGTTGAATTGTATAAAATAGGTGTCCGTTTGAACCGTATCTGCCTGATTGCTCTGGTGTGGACATTAACCGTTTTTTATGCACTTGTTGAAATAACGCTATTTTTTTCTGGTAAAATAACTTTGGCCAATGACAATGAGTTATGATGATTCATCACTACCATGCTGATTCAGAGCATGCAGAGTACTCCTAGCTTTGACACATACATATATTTTCCTCACTTGCTGGTCATTACTCGTCATAACTGTTTGGCTGTTGCACAATTGATCATGTTGCAACCTTCATCCCATCACCTTATACCATGCAATAACACATCGATCAGCTAGTTATTTTGTGACCGGTGGTCTGTCAAGTTTATTTATACTGGGAGCCTCGGGATATTTTGAGTTGGGCTGGCCAGAGTCCAAAAATTATTTTTATTTTTTTCTCAGACTAGCTGCATGAACTGACACTCGTGTGCATGTATTTGAATTAGTGCTTTCCAAGACAGTCTAATAACCCGTTTTTCAGTTAGGTAAACAACATGTAGAATGTTTGTATGGCGGAGCATACAGGTGGGGCAGAAATTCCCATGACCAGCTTCACTACACTATGCTACACAAATGTTGTTGGCTTGTTTTTTAACCATGACTGGAGACAATTTGTCATTTATATCTGATACAACGTAAGTGTCACTACCTTTCGCCGGACCGCAGTTGTTAGTTGGAAACAATACTGGTTAACTTAACATGAAGGAACCCACCATTGTCCGACACATACACCTCATTCAACATGGTCTGGCTACAGGAGTGGCCTGCCACAAGCCCTACAAGATAGAACCGAGTGCTGTACAGTAAATAGAACATCGAGGCTGCCTAAATCTTTAGAGGCCTATACCACTATGTTACTAACAGTAGCAATTTGTAAAGCAAACGGCAATACCGTTTTGGCCTGAATATAAGACGATTCTGATTATAAGACGACCCTCCTTTTTTCAAGATGTACCTTTTGGAAAAAGGTTTTTTTAAAAACCAAATCTTGTTTTTTTTTCCTCAGTAAAACACATTTTGACTTCAATTATTTTCATATTGCATATTTTTCCTATTTTCATATTAATTTTTGTTTTGAAAGTATGGTAACAACTGGTAAACTGTACCAACAATCACATTTAAAAAATATACACTTTTTGATATACCATTAAAAAAAAAAAAACAGGTATCCCATCTGAATTAGGACATTTAGGCTATCCATCTAATAGTAGCCTACCAAAATCTTATTAACAGTAGAAGTTAAATCTTACTGTAGTCTTCAAATCTGGGTACTGTCTTACGTTTTAAAATCACAAAGGGAGTTTGGTCGCGATCTTTACAACACGCATTACATTACTTATTTCATGGCACACTCGTTTTATGCATATTTGGCACCACCTATTGTTGTGGGTATATTATTGACATGTCAAAATCTAGACCCTGAATATAAGACGACCCCGTTTTTTCAGATGTATTTCCAAGAAAAAAACATCGTCTTATATTCGGGTCAATACAGTACTTGAACACACACCTGACACATAACATGGGTCTTCACTGTTCCCTCTCTCTACAACTGCACTTATGGCAATTGTAGAAAGCGAGATGACACAAATGGTTTCCTTTATGTTTAGCTGCTAGTCATTAGTTAACTTCCCAATTTCTGATTAGGTGGGCATGCATGAAAAATCTTTAGACTCGTAACCAAACCATAATACATAAAAGACAAGAGTTTATTTAACCTTAACTGATATTAAGTGTGCGCTGCATTTTTGATGGTTGCTTCTGTCCAGTCCGCTTGTTTTATTTCAGCTGTCATCGGTTTTTTGTCTGGCAATGGCAGCAGGTATGTGATAAAACTTCAAATTGGAGCCTGTACTCCATCAATTCTGACACTCAGAGATGACATTTTAAGCTCCTAATATAGCGGACTCTATGCTGGTTTGTATTGGCCGCCTTCAGTTATTCCTTTGTTTTGCCTCCAGCTACTGCTGTGACGTAATTGTGACGTTGGCACAAAAAGGGTCTATATTGTGGAATCAGTTATTTCCAACATAGGCTCATTAGAAAATCCTGTTTCTTGCAGAACTCCAAGAACGTACCTATACTGTATATATAATTCAGTGCAGTTTCTCACTAGTGGCAGTAAAACAGCAACAACTTGTATTAATTTTCACACAAATTATGAATAAAGGGGCAGATTATCCTCAAAACACTTTTAACAAAAAAAAAATAATAATAATTTCATGTTTGTATCACATAACCAGTTCCATATGTATGGCTTTTATGATGTAGTAAGCTTGCTCAATAGCTCACCTGGTGTAGCATTGCACTTGCGATATGGAGCGCATGTGCATGAGTTCCATGAAACGCAAGTCACATTGAAAGAGCTCAAAGACTTGTAGTAGCAAGTTAAAGGGGTGTGGTTGCTTTGTTTTTGTCACATTTGCTTTTGTTAACACTTCTGGTTAGATTCAGGGTAGGGTTTAGTGTAGGTGTGAATGTGACACCTACAAAAAACAACAATAAAATAAACAATAAAAGTTTCCACATTCATGTTCATCTGTTTTGGAGAAATTTGAACACTCTTTTAGTGCCATTCACTGGACATTTCTCTCTGAGTGCTACAAAATGTGCAAGAAGCATTGTAATTTCATGAGATGTCGTCACATGAATGTTTTTCAAAAATGACTGGTTGCTTTATTTGTTGGTCAGCCGGACATGCCTAAGTGGACAGTTCTGGGCCAGAATAAGCTGTAAAATGGGCCAGACTTTATGCTAAACTTTGGGCTTATGTGACACTTAACAAAGGTCACCGCTAGCACATCTGAACTCACAGAGGCTCAAGAAATGTGGAATGCTCTTGGACTAATTGTGGTTAATTTCCTTTTGTTCATCATGAACTCAAATCTTTAGATTGACCTGTTGATCCAATAGTTTCTCAGTGCATCTAATCTTTACTAATATATCAGTTAGAGCGACTCTCAGACGTGTGGATCAGATGCCCAGACAGGTGTGTCTGCCATTAGTTAATGATGTACTCCCCTGGTTAGGATCAGGTTTCCTGCTGTTGCTTGTCGAAGTAAACTGTTCTAATTGAAAATGTAAATGTGTCATCTGCACCACCCTGATTCACTAATTGATCATGCACCACACTGTGCATCTATGCTTGCTATGTTACTTGCCAAATGACCATCAATTGTGCATACATGCAAAACCCTGCACGAAATGTTAACATGCCACAGTTATAGCTATTATACTAATCTAAAACAGGGAAGCTTAATACATTACAGCTAGTCTGCAACTGGATTTTCACCAACCAGTGCAACAATACTAGTCAAAATGAAAGGAATTGCAGAACTTTGAATGGATGCATTTGGATGATGAATGTGAACCCATTTCCACTGGTTTCTGAGAATGTTGAAGAGTCATCTGTTATAAAAGACAAGTTGTTAGGCACTATTCACCAGTCTATATTAGATAGTGGAAAGATGCCATCTCTTTGTCATCATAAAAGATGAAAAAGGTAATGCAGCTCTCTCTCCTGTGATGTCTGAATGATTTCTTTCAAGCAAGACTTAGGGACTAACAACTAAGCATGGTAACATTTGGAGATTATAACAGATTTATCAAGTATGAAAATATCAAGACAGCAACAAGCCTTCAATTTTCAAAGCATGTGGGTATCCAATCAGTCTTGGGCTCAGGCATGCGTTTGTAGAGCTGGGTGCCAGTTATGTGAATGACTGGTGTAAACACATTCCATATGAGAAAGAACCATTCATCAATTATTTCTTTTTGAATAAAAAACATTTGAGCAGAGTCCAGATGAAAGCTGGATTGTTAAAAGCAGCAGATAGAGGGAGTCAGGAGTAAGGAGCAGAAGCAAAGCTTAATCCAGACCCACAAACCCCCTCCAACCCTCTACCGGTCCTTACTGGAGCAGCTGGACAAGCCTGAAGATTTAATTTAAGAGAGTAGAGAATTCCGTGGCCCTTGTCCATGTAACTGTCGGCAACTGCAGTGAACCGACTACAGCATCCTGGAATTCAAATAGCATGGAATTCCTGTGAGATTATTGAAAGGATCTCAGGCCCAGTCATTTCCACTGACCTGTGAGTTTGAGATACCTTGTGAACCCTACAGCAAGTAAATGGCCTGTTACCAAATTAAAGAAAGAAAAAATAAAAACATGCATAGTCTTTTCCTTTTCACATGGCAAAAAAAGACAGTTCTTCTGTTAGATGGTCCAAAGATGACATCAACAGCCGCACACTGGCTCATTCACTCTAGGCCTTAATGCCCAGTTAAGTAGCCAACATGAAATTTGTGTGAAAGCTGTTTCAGCTTTAGACAGAAGTTCATTGTTGACTGGCAGAGGGTCTCCAGATCTTCTTGTCCAGAAACATGAAAGTTTGCATTCTGGGTGCATTCCTATACTGCTAAAATAAATCAAAATATTACTACCTCTCTTCAGCCGTTTCATTTTCTGAAGGAATTCTTCAACTGTCACATTCTGTAGATATGATATGCTTTGGAAAAGCTGTGATTGGATCTGGTTCATCGGCCATTCAAGGTCACCTAAAGAAAGCTATGCAATTTATACTTTGCAACCAGGAGATTTTCTACAGTGTTTTTAAGACACACTTAGTAGCATGTGGTGTTGTGTTGACACACAAGCATTTCATCTGAGATTCTATTCTTTACACTTCCAGTCTTTGGAATCCAATGTAAAAGAGACATAATAAGGACGTCAAGTATGAGCAGCATACTGAAATATAAAACACTCACCCCTGTGTTGTGACAACAGAAGTGCTTTCTTCAGACCTTTATGTTGGTGTTTCCCTTGGAACATGGAATGCTGTATTTGATAAACCTCCAATATAAATTTTTCTCCATCTGCAGAATTTCCTGCAATCAATTCAGCTTGACGGTTTAAACTACAGACTCCATTCTAACTTTGTTTTGTTTTGCAGATAAATTTAGTGGTAGGTGTGCTATCTGTTTTGAAAATCTCAGCTTGACTTAAACTCTTTGAATGACCACTATTCAAAATCTAACCAATACAATTATGTCACTATTACTGTATATATGGAGTCCTACAATTGTTTGCTTTCTGAGTTGTGACTGATCTGTCAAACCACCTATAGCCAATGTCGCATTGTGAATTAATTTTCAAGCACAGTCAAGCGAAAATGAGACACATGTCATGATAACAGCAAAACAGTTCTGATGCAGGATTTCATTATGGGAAGACTTACCTAAGACTTCGATACTGTTCTACAAGCACTGGTATTTCCTCAGGAAATGCAAATCTAGTTATTGATATGGTATTGTTTTTCTCTTCATTGGATGTGAGAGTAAAATATTACCGCATGTCCCCTACTGTGTCCAGTATCATTGTGGACGTTTGTTCCTCCCAAAGGGAGCAGGTGTTTGTGCAGGAAAGAAAGTGATGCACTGCCATGTGAATGGATCCAATTTCAACGTGCTGAGATTATGCACACCAACAATCCAGTTGATAACAATGCCAGCAACTCATCATGTGTCCTTGTGAGTTTTTTCAAGGAAAAAACAAAAAAAAAAAAAAACAAAAAAACAATAAAACTGTGACTTATTTGTATTTAGATTTCCCTGATGTCATAGAGGAAAATTCATATCTGCTACTGAAATAGTTTTTTCTTCCTTGTTTACATCAAAGAGTACCTGAACGTCTCATAAACTTTGACTATGTAGGTTTAACCTATTGTGGTGTTCAGTGGACGTATATGACTTCATCTACCCACTTACAAGCTGTATAATCGAAATCACTGGTGACAACCCAACACTGACATCATGGCTTCACTTCAATACATAATTTTTCACAAACAGAAATACATGCTTTGGAAATGTTTACTTAGGTTTTGTGACAGAGTGCACCAGGGTGAAATGCCTTCTGCTTCTGTCAAGTTTTGTTTCTCATGTGATTCCAGAAATATGCCACAAACAAGTTCTATCCGTATCATCTCCTAGGCAGAACTTGAACACATCGCCTCCGGATGGGTTCACAGTGTAGTCTGAGCTGGCACAGACCACTTGATAATTTATTTCAATTATTTATCACATCTCAAAGAATGGTATTGTGCAAATCAATGTAAAAAATGTCAGTGTGACAGCCAACTGTGGTGGTCTGATCAGTTGGCAATGCGTGAAACATGTCTCAGATGGCTCGCATATGCATGGAGTTTGTGCACACTGAATACTTTTCTGACATGTCAGGGCTGAGATATGATATGACCAATAAACAGAGCTCACAAGAGCTCTCCACTCTTGCTCCTGACAGGCCTCAGGGATATCAGAGTACTTTTATGTTAACCAGAAAGTTAGGAAAATCAATGTTGTTCATGGAGATCCACCTTTCTGTTCAGTGCCAAAACTGCTCTAGCCAACCTGTCTGCAATTATTAAATGTTCCTGAATATCTTAGTTAGCTGGTTCAGGTGCGTTTGCTTAGGGTTGGAGCTGAACTTGGCAGGAAGGTAGATCTCCAGGGTCGGGCATCCCTGTTCTAGTATAATGGTTTCCAACCTGATTCAGGTCATCAGCACATTAGAGTGGGGGAATATCAGAAGAAGGAGGTATGCTACATTCTCAGTGTTGGGGGCCTCCGAGAACGAGGTTGGGAACCACTGCACTAGTACAGTATGTGTGTGTGTGTGTCTCTTACAGAACAATACTGTGGCAGGACCATGGTACAGTTATGGTATCAGATGGTAATACAGTGGTTCTTTGAACAAAAAAACATCACAGTACTATGGTGTATGCTCAAAACATGGTAGTATCATGGTACATGTCCAAAAAACAAAGTAGTGCTGCAGTAATCATATTTTATTCAGGTGTTCTGTGGTATCCATGCTTAAACAGTGCAAGTTTAAAGAAATGGGAAAAGCACCATTAAGAACAAGTCTTTGAAACTGTATTTGGGGAATAACCTCCTTGCATGTTTACATTATTGCTCTTTCCCCTGCCAAATTTATTGCATTCACATTGCATTGAGAAAGGAAGTCCAAATCTGAGACAATAAAGATCTGTTGCCTTCTTCCTTTTTTTAATTATTTATCTATGTCCGTGTTTCCTCTGTTATTTATTTCTAGTGTCACACATCTCTTCTTCCAGTAATGATGCATCTTTGTGTTTTGTGGCTGTGTGTTTCTCTGAAAGGTTCTCTGTTCAGGAAGTGAACTAAGAAGAAAAGACTTATTGTTTTATGCTAAATCATACTCTAAAAGTAGAACACTGTTATGATGATGACCACATTGTGGTGAACAGCATTTTTTGGAACTGCGCTCTTCCAAAGCAGTTGTGCAAGACTGGTGAAACGAAAAGCGATCTTCAGCATCTTGAAAATGTTTGCCTGTGACACGACTCAATGTAATCAGACAAGCCTAGCATCAGAAGCGAGAATGAAATCTAAGGACTTGTTTGCACATTTTCGGAGCACATTGTCCTGGGGATGAGCACAGGAAGTGATGCGTGGCTCCTGTGGGAGTTGAAGGATGTCAGCGTAGACTCTGCGACATGAGGATTGGCCATTATTCAAAATCAGAGGCCAGAAGCAAACAATTTGAGGACATGTCTGAGCCCGCTAATGAAAAGCACATGTGCTTCACAAGACTCACTGGCTCTTCCCAGCTCATCTGCCTGGCCCCCACCCTTCATTCTCTCTGCATTCAGCCCTCGCTCCCTTTCAAGTCTGAAACAAACTGGCTCCTCTCACTGAGACAACATCGAAAAGCATGTGGAAAGCAAAACCTGACATACTTTCTTTGGGTTGTGCTGCTCTGGTTTTTGTACAGATCAAAACAATGTCTGGTTCTGAGATCAGGTGACTAAATACAATGCAGCTGCCTGTTTAGCCATTGCAGAATTAATCCAATAAATTCAATGGGAAAAGTCTTGTGAGCCAAATCTTTCTTCGTCACCTCCAATCTAACCATGATGTTTATGAGATCGAACTCACGCACACGTGTAACAAAGAAAAATGTCCACAGTTGCACGACACGGAAGCAAACTGTTTGTGACAAGTTGCTCTTTGCTCAACATTTGTGCAAAATTAGCCTTTTTGTTCAGCGTTGGCAGCAGCAAGCAACACAGAATCCACCTTTGCTTCAGGCACTGGGACTAGCGGATGGTTTCCAAAAGTCCTCCCCAAATTCAACAGCTCATCACAGCAATGATGACAGGCCTCACAATCAGCTCTGTTTTACAAGGGCTAGCAGGTGCCAAGCGCGTGACTCACATCGAGCGTCTCAGCCATCACCTTGCTTTAATTAAACACCAGGTATCTTTTCCCAGTCTAGGTGTTCACAGGGGCATAGATATTTTTCAGTACTGTCTGCGATGGTTTATAAGTAATCCCGATATTTACTATGTACAAGGAGACTTAGGTACATTGGAAACTATAGTATAGTTTAGTTACTAAGTACAGTTTTACTGAATTAAATTGGTCATTATATCAGAGCTATAAGTCAGAGAACAAATATACAGCTGTGAACCATAAGAATAAAAATAAAATAAAAACCTTAACAGCTAGATGCTTTGGCCAAAATGTCTTTCAGTGTATTTAAGGAAAACATTTTATCAGTGGCACAATCCACAAAGAAATCTGGAGAAAAAAAAACTGCACATCAGTTTTGCTGCCATTGAGGTGGATATGGGTAAGGTTAGGGTCAGGTTTGGTGGTATGAGTAGGTTTAACGGTGGGTCAACAGTGTATTATAAAACTATGTATGATAACTATATCATGGGTCTAACACACCATCATTTGATCATTTTTCAAATAAATTACTTCAGTCAGAGTAAAACACAGGTGGCTTTAAGAAAATGTTGATAGTGCACCAGAATAAAGTAAAAAATTATAGGATCTTTAAAAAATAATCCTTGTCTGAATTGTGAATTAGATACCCAATCATTTTCACAGACTAACAGATAATTAATAAACTCAACTGACCTTAGTGTGTATCAGTCACTCCTCTCTTCCGTCTCTGCAAATGTCTCCACTGCTAAAACAACATACTACCACAACAAAATTAACAACTAGTTCGACTCTGCGCACAGACTATATACCAAACTTCTCGTTATCTCTTCTCTTCTCTTCTCTTCTCTTCCTCTTCTCTTCTCTGTCCTCCGCCCCCTCCTACTTCATCAACTCTTACAGCTGATGACTTTGCAATATTCTTCATAATTAAAACAAGAAACCTCAATGACCAATTCACCACAAACCGATGATAACTTCATAACAACAAATACACACTCTCTCTCCACCTCTCCACTCTCGTAAGATGCGACGTTATTCCAAACTTATCCTATTCCATAATCCTACTACCTGTCCACTTGATCCTATCCCCACTCACATACTTCAGGCAATTACTTCTTCAGTAGTACCTGTGCTTACTCACATTATCAACACCTCTCTTCACATTGGTGCATTTCCCACAGCATTTAAGCAGTCTCTGGTAACCCCACTGCTTAAGAAACCCTCTCCAAATCCAGCACTTTTAGAAAACTACAAACCGGTATCCCTTCTTCCATTCATTGCACAGACACACATAGCAGTTGTTGTTTCAACCAACATCTCTTCCCACAAGACAAACCTCTTGGACAACAACCAATCTATGCTTCAACACAGTGCCACTCACTGGAGACTGTCCTGCTCTTTGTTATTGACCCCTGGAGACTGGCAAGAGCAGCAATCCAAACCTTCATGTACGCCATATTGTCACTGGACTCTGTCTACTACCATATTTGACACAGTTAAACACACCAGCTCACACGCCTGTCCACCTCATGAGATGGACATCTCAGGGACCGAACACTCCCATTGTTGAAATCTTACCGTCTCCAACAGGACTAGGTCCTTCAGGGTGTCTTGGAGGTGTGAGGTTTCTAACTCACAACTTCTTGCTACTGGGGTTCATCAAGGCTCAGTGCTTGGACCTCTTCTCCATCTACATGTCATCATTAAGATCTGTCATTCAGAAGCATGGCTTCTCATATCACTACTATGCTGATGACACTCAAATCTACTTCTCATTCCAAACAGATGATCCGACGTTAGCTGGTTGCTTGCAAGCCTGTCTGAGAGGACAAGACTTCTCGCTGATGAAGGACCTAACACCTTCACCTCAACCTGCTAAGAGCAAACTGCTTGCTATGGTCTCAGCCAACACACAGCACTTCATCGATACAAATTCTCTATACAGCCTGGTATTCGTCCACAAAGCTCCTTCCAGGACGCCAGGAACCATACGATTGTGATCGATGATCAGTTAGCTTCCCTAGAGCCACATTGCTACAACGAGCCCATCCCCTGCAGAGTTTCCTAGTACACCATTCAAGAAAGAGTAGCCTATCACTACAGAGCAGAGCTTCACAAACATTCATTGTCCAAGCATCTTTCAACTTACCTATTTTATTCTATTCCATTCTATTAAAAAAAAGAAAGAAAAAAAACCTAACTATTGTCACAATTCACTCGGGGAGCAAGGAACGAGGAAACGAGGAGTACTTGAATAACACAGTATTTAATAATCCACAGGAAAACCGAGAACGAGGAGGACATTCAACAAGTAGACCCGGCAAACAAGAACTGAAAAGACTAGGGCTTTTCAAGGCAGGATAATTGGGGAGGAACGAGACACACCTGGAATCAAATTAACACAATCAACATGAGGAAGAAACTGGGTCACAGGGGCAAAAACACACACAGAATAGTCCATAATCCTGACATAACGCTCCCTCCCGGAAGGTGCGTCTTCGCACCGTAGAACAACAGAGGGGGGAAATGGGTGGGAACTAAGGAGGAGGCTCAGGAGGAGGACGGACAGAGACACAGGGGGCTAGAATGAGGGATGGAGCCTGGAGAGAGAGCAGGAGAGAGGATGGACTCAGTCAGCAAAAGGAGCACAGCAGGACCCAGGCCACAGCCATAACAGTGGCCCACTGTGGAGCCGATGGAGGGAGGAGCCATGGAGGAGGAGTGGCCGCCGACTGCAGGGGGCCGACCAACGGCGGCGGAGCAGGTGGTGGAGGAGCCCGAGGCGGAGACGGAGAGCCAACGAGTCAGGGGGATGCCAAGGAACCTATGCGTAGGCAGAAGGCACTGGTGACCGTCATGGAGATGTGGATCCGGAAGGCCGCGGTGGAGCCGGAGCGACAGAGGACTGAGGTGGAGTCGGAGGGAAGGAGGAGCCTGACAGAGACGGAGGGACGGAGTGATGAGGCGAAGCCAGAGGAGTGGAGTCCCGAAGCGACGGATGGTCAACGACACCGGAAACAAGGCGGAGCTGAGAGACTAGGGAGCCTGTGGAATTGTGGACTTGCCAGGTCCACGACGGAGAGGAGGTAGCTAAGAAGCCCATGGAATGGATCCGACGGTCCACAGGCCGAGGGGGAGTCCCACCTCGAGGCTGGAGGTGAGTCAGGGATACGACACCATCCACGGTGAGCACTGTAGGATGCAGGTCCCACTGGGCTCGGCACCCGCAATGAGTGTGGGCTTAGCGCGGCAGAGGTGCTGACCATACGCCAGGGGTGGAGAGGCTGGAAGCGGGTGGGGAACGTTGGCATATTTCGTGCGCCACAGAGAGCGCTCTAATTTCTGAATTCAGGGGCTGGAACACTTTCCTCGTCCTTTTGGCACGTGTTTTTGTTTTTTTTTTTATTTTTTGGTGTTTTGTTATATTTATTTTGGTTTTTTTTTTTGGGGGGGGGGGGGGGGGTGTGTTTTTTTTTTAGTTTAGGGAGATTGCGCCCCGCCATAACTCCAGCTCACCCTCAGGGGGCGGAGCTCCTCTCCACGCTCACACCATCCGTGGCTTTCTCCCACGTGGCCGGCGTTGTTTCCGGCTCACACACCTTGACTGACGTTACGGCCTCTGGCTCCGCGGCAATCCTCAGCTCTGTCGCTCTCTCTAGCGATAGCTCGTCGGTCGCAGCGGGCTCTGGCTCACGCTCCGCGCATCGGGGATATGGTGGGCTGGGCTCTGGGTCGGGAGTGGCACTCGAGTCCACTCCACAAAAGCTTGTGGGTCATCTTCGGACGACGGCGCTCTGCACGCTGTGTTGAGGCTGGCGTCATAGAACGCGCAAAGCGGATAGGTGGTGAGATGGGTTTCCAGATGACTGGAAACAATCTGGTATGACCATCGAGTGAATTTCCCCCCTGCTCCAGCAGGAGGAGGAGGAATTTGGGACACACCAGAAGGGGATCCATAGGGCACACAACGGAATAAAAAAACTGAGTAAAAAGAGAAACAAAACAGAGGGTACAAACAGAGGTAACTGTTTAGGTCGGTTCTTCTGTCACAATCCTCGAGGAGCAAGGAACAAGGAAATGAGGAGTACTTGAATAACATAGTCTTTAATACTCATAGTCGGAAAACCGAGAACATTCAACAAGTAGACCTGACAAACAAGAACTGAAAGGACAGGCTTTTAAGTCAGGTAATTGGGAAGAACGACAACACACCTGGAATCAAATTAACACAATCAACATGAGGAAGAAACATACACCGAATAGTCCATAATGCTGACAGCTATGTATACTGTGCTAGACTCACTGAGACTTGTTCCAGCTCAGTTGCATCTGTTGCTCTCACACATTCGTCAATGTCAATTGCTTCTATTGTTCTCCTCATTTGTAAGTCGCTTTGGGTAAAAGTGTGTGCTAAATGATTAAATGTAAATGTAAATGTAATAGCATGTTTTAATCAAGTACTATGAAAGCCAATAAATAATATACATTAATAAATAAATAAACAATAATAAGTATTTAGAACTTGACATGTTTTAAATAATTAGAATTGGTTTATTGATTTTGAGCTTAATACACTTCATTCTCCAAACTGCTCATTGTAATTAGAGTTGCAGGGTTTAATTAACTCATCTCTTTAAATGTACAAGAACTTTAATTTTGTCAACTTACATGATCAGAGGCTTGAGGATGTATGGGACATTTGAAAAATTTGCATGTAATGTTCTGAAGCTGTCAAAATGTAACTTTTCACTGGTTAGTTTGTGAAGGGCTGGATAGGAGGCCGGGGAATGCTAATTCTTAGTTAATAAAGTTAGAACTTTAAAATGTTACACTTGATATAATTTGATTGCACTTAACATGCGATTAGGATTGGAGATCATCATGAAGAGTTTAATATATAGTCTCTTTATTATAGGAGCTTCTCTTTTTTTACATAAATAAGGCCTGGCACTCTTTCAGAGAGATGGACCTGAAGACCAATCAAAACCACTTGCACGTGCCCTGTGTCAGCAGCTGTGGTTTCTATGGCAACCCTCGGACCAATGGCATGAGCTCAATATTTTGCAAAGAGCACTTTTTTTGGAGGGGGGGCTACAAATAATCAGAACGATTGACAGCTTTATTATTTATGTTACTATAACTGTGTTGTTGTCTCTGAGTATTGTGTTATGGCGTGTAAATTTAAAGAGCGTGTGATTTGTTTGCTGTCATTGTGGTTTGTGTGTTGGAGGTCAAGAACACTGCATACCAGAAACAAAATCCAGTTCTATGATGTCATAAACAGACTGTATTCATCAAATAAATCACTCTGCTATTTTCACCGATCCTATCGCTTCATGCAAACCCTCAGAATCAAACCCAAGACATTGCTAGAGTCATGCTCTACACTATAGCACTCTATAATAATGGTCATGCAAATTTTCTGTATATAATATTTGTTATTATTTTGTGTGGAAAGATCTAAACACATATACTTTGATTTTTACTGTTGCTATGCACATTTGCTTTGTTCATATGGATGCAATTTGCATTGTGTCATTTTCCGATCACCCTGTGGCTGATCCAGCCAGTGACAAGCATACTGAGTGACGAGGTTCACTGTGTCACCAGTACTGTGCAGTGCACATTAAAGACGTGGAAGCTGCGCTTTAGTGACATTGACTTATGAAGCTCTGGTCTGCTTTACACTCTCCAAAAAGTTTAATGGTGACATCATTGCTGAACAACATCACATGATTGTGTCAGAAAGGAAGAAGAAGGGGTCCCAATCTACTTGGGTTACGATGCTTTTGGAGATTTTTAGTTTGGATTTTCTTTAGAGGCACATGTGAATTCTGAGGAAAGGAACTGAAGTATAGTAACATGCACACTCTCATCATTATTGAATAAATGAACACACTAGGGACAGGGAGTGTGTACAGCTGGGTGGTCAATAAATGAATGAGTGATCAAATTTGTGTTTGTTTCTGCAGAGCCCTGCTGGTACAAATCATGTGTGGCCTGAATGATGAGTGATTCTGAATTTGGCCAACAGCTGAACTGCAGACATGGACTGAGCCTATTCAGACACTGCCTTACAGCCAATCTAATCTCAAATACATTAATTCGTCTTATCTGAGGATTTTGTTCATGCTAGGTAGTGTGTTGCGCATCAGCTAAATTTGAGGCCTGGGGTCTGAATGTGTCTGCTTCCCTTCAGAACTGCTAAGTATTTTTACCTCAAAGATGAGAAGCGAAGGATTAGACAATAATCTCCTGCTTCGCTCCAACAATCACAGCCAAAGACAATTTCCACTGCAAAATCTGATATCGGGGAGTTGAGAAGCTCTTTCAGAGAGAAAAGGTCTTTCTCAGAGGAGCCAGTAAGCTGCTCCAACGTTTATTGAGCCTGGCTACATTTGTTTAATTCCTTATCTCTCCAAAAATGTCGCTGGAATCGGCGCTGCTTTAAGAAATTCAATTATACCCGAATGGTGCTAATGCACCGATAGTGCTTAGTTTGACAGAGAAAGCAACAATATTTATATTACGGTCTCAGAATGGGTCCAGTTGCACTTGGTAGGTCCAAGATTTCCACTTATTATATTGCCAATAACACATTCAGCTCTGCTGCCCCATTGTTTGAGTAGCACTGATGTAAGTTTACACTCATTAAATCAGCTGGTGGACGAGGGCCCTGGGATGAAAATGGTCAGTTCGCCCACTCTTTTCACTGAAAAAGGATCTTCAATGGCAAAACCTGGTGAGCCAATGGATGTAAAACTGGAAATTAAAGAAGCGTGGCAATATTCTCACTTATTTCACAACAGAGACTCTACACTCTAAAAAAAAAAAATATATATATAGCACTAAAAGCGGTTCTTTGGCTTGTAATCATAGGAGAACGTCTCGGGTTACTTATGTAACCATGGTTCCTTGAGTAGGGAATGAGACACTGTGTCCTCTTGGGGTTGCTATGGGGAATGCCTCGTCGTGACACGTGTCTGAAGCCTACATTGAAAAAACACCACCCAACTTGTTTTTTTTTGGGCCCCTGGGCCGACCGCCATACGTCACCTACCGTCGCACTGTAAACAAATAGCTCCGTTAAGCGCCACATCCACACTTCTTTTCTTCCGTCTGAAAAGCCTTGTGTCCGCCAGCCTGGGCACAAAAGTAGAGGACGCAGTGGTCCCTCGTTCCCTCCCCCCTCCAGGAACCATGTTTTACATAAGTCAACCGAGACGTTGTTTCCCTTTCATGGGAACTTCGAACTGCTTCCTCTAGGTGTCGCTATGGGGAATGGTATACCCACTCCGCCATGCTGAGGGGAGTGCAAGCCAGACCCATGGCGAGCACTAAGTACCAACTCAACCAAATCGCTATGGTGAGGTTGCCCCTTTTTCCCCTGGACTTAGACTTTGCTGTCCCCAGTTGAATTACTCCCCCGGCGGCCTATAACCTAGGCTGCCCAGGGACATTTACTAGCCCCGCCTCACAGTTCTTTTTGCAGGTCCCCCCCCCACTGGGACCAGATGGGTAGTAGCACCCAGGCTACCCAGTCCCTACCAAGGAATCATTCTTCTCGAATTACCCTCCTGGTGTAAGAGGGCGGCTTGGCTTGGTGCCCCTAAAACTGCGGGACGCCCCAAAGGGGGCCACCCGTACCACGGTGGTCCACAGAGCCATCCCCTTCGTAGGTGGGCGCCAGGGCCCTAGAATCATGAAAGGATTCCTTTACGGGATACGACAAGAGCCCTACTTATTGGGATCAATTACTAGTCGTTTGGCCCTTCCCTCAGGGCTACCTCCACTTTGCCGGAATGACCCGTCCTCAAACAGGCCTCTAGTGGAAAACCCTGTTCCAGATGTAGTAATTTTCCGAGGATTTACCGGTTGAGTATTGGGTCCCCCCTCCCGGCGGAAACGGGGGTTTAGAGACCACTCAGAAAGAGAACGAAGCGTGCGCGTAACTCTACCATAGAGGAATTTTAAGATAAGTTGGCCAAAGTAGAACGTGCGACTACCACTTTTCGTGGAATTTTTAGGAAAAGTGGCAAAGATACCGTGCCACTTACCACCCAGTTGATTTAGAAATGTCCCTTAATGTTGATTGGATAGAACCGTTTCTAGGGGTTGTCCCTTCGGTGGCACATTCGGAGGGGCACCCTATATAGAAATGGAGCTCCCTGAGTATCCATCAGTTCCCCCCCCCTCACCGTACGGCCTCACGCCTGGGCCGTGGCCTTTATCCGCGAACCTGTAGCTTGACTGGAAGACAGACACTTTAAAAAATCCGTTTCAACGGGGAGGCTTCGACCTCAGCACTTTCCCTTTTGGTGTAAAACGGCTAGCCGTTTTCATCTTGGGGAGCAAACCACGCCCCCCAGTGTTCTCACCGAGAGGGGGAACCTCCGTACCACGCACAAACACGTTTCCCGAGCAGCGGAACCGCTAGCAAACAATCTCCCGGCGTGGGAACCCCCCGCCTGGTCCTCAGACCGCCCAGGGGGCCTCGCCCCTTTCTACTAAAGCCGGGTTTTCCCGCGCCCAGTACAGCTCCATTCAAGCCTGGGGAGCCCCCAACCCCCTCTCCCTCCGAGAGGGGGTTCGCCCCCCCCCACAGCCCCTGATTAAAAACCAGAGGGGGTAGCATCCCTGCAGGCAGCCCACATCGGCCATGGCCACATGGAGTCGTATGAACGGGCCCAACCTCCTGATGCAGGCTTGTTAACGAGGTCCCCCTTTTTCCTGGAAGACCGGCGAGCTCCAAGCCTCTCATTGCCAGAGGCCCACCCTCCCGTTTTTTCCCCTCAGCTGCAGGAATACTGTCCCCATTCTACGGTTGACCTTCATTTCCTGAAAGGGAGCAGTGCTAAACCATTACCACGATGACCAGCCCCGGGAGCCGGGGATCAACTCGCGGAGAGGATTTCCTTGCTCGTCAAGACTACCCCCTTAGTACCCCTTTATATCGGGGGGGGCAGTTGCCTTTCCTGATGCGTCGAGCGAGACCACACTGGTTTGAGAGGAGGCCCCAGAAATCGTGGCCCCTACCTTCGTCCTCCCTAAACAGGGGACGAAGTTCCGAAACCTCGGTCGTGTCGACCCCCCGCGTACCATGACAGGATTTTAGAGAGGGTGGGGCAAAGAGAACGTGCGCACCCTACGCAACTTTCGTGGGATTTGTGAGAGTGGCCAAAGCAAAAACGGGCCAACACCTACCACCTATGTGGAAATTTAGAAGGGGTGGCAGGAAGCCTTTAACCGTGCCCCCCCCACTTAACGTGGGATTTAGAAAAGCGGCCAAAAGGATAATTCACTCGGTCCACTTTACCACTCGCGTTGATTTTTTAGAAAGGTGCGCAAGAGCACTTCTTTGGGTGCTCTTGTCCCCCCCCCCGAACGTAACTGGCCGGTTCGGGAACATCAAGCCTTCCCAGCCCCCCTCCCTAGGTTAGGTGAAGTGGCTTGTCTCCAGGTGGGTGGGGGCCCCAAGACCACTAATTTGAGTGCCCCAGGGTACCTGTGGTGTTTACCCACTTTAAACCAATGACGAAGAACGTTTGCAACGTCGTCAACCCTGTACCTTGACCTGATTTTTTTTAAGATAAATGGGCCAAGAAATCCCGTGGCCCTTTATTCCACCCCTAAGTGGAAAAATCTTTTTAAAGAATAAATGGGCAAAGCAATACGTGCCCATCTACCAGCTATGTGGAATTTTAAAGAGAAATGGTCGCGTCACAAGTCTTCACGTTCACATCCCTCCTACAGTTCCCCCAACAGGCCCATTTGGGGAATGCGCAAAGCCCCCTGCTTCCACGTGGCGAACACTTTATCACATCTTATCGGAATTTCGTTCCTATGCGGACTCCGACCATATGTCTGACCTCGGCTCACGCCACGGAAAGGCCGGCTCGCACATTTTCTCAGTAAGTGATCTTTGGTAGCCCCGCCCGGCCCCTAGGAAAGCAGGCTTACCACCCAGGTCGGATCCTTGTGAATGCCCCCCGTACCTCCCCTGTTCGATGCCGCCAGCAAAAGGATTACCAACCGTTGGCCCAGGACACCCCTCGGGTGTACCCATGCACTGTCCCCCCGCCCCGTTTCCGGGGTGCCCTGCAGCCGTAGCACCGGGTTGGGCCCGATGTTTCCACGAAGGCTCCGCCCAAGCCCGGCTGTTCTTACCGTCCCTGGAACTATGTATGTCCGACGGAGTTACCCGCGCCCCCCTACTCCTGCAAGTCAGAGCACTGCCTTGCTGACCCAGCAACGGCCAACCTTCATTTGAGGGCGTACTAGCAGGGACAAACCCCGCACAGGTCCCGTGAAAACCCTGCGGCAACTATAGATGTTTTACACACACAACAGCCATCTCGGCCCTGTCCCTCGATCTACAGGAATATCATGATTTTTTGGGTAATCGTACTCACCCCATTACCTCTGATCTGGGATCTCTGCTCCGAGGGACTTCTGACAGGTGAATCATCCGCTGCAGGAACCTTTCCCTTTTTAATTACATTTGATCTACACCGAACCACCGTCAGTCCCTCTCATTATTATCCATGCTCCCCTCATGAATAATATTTATCAAATACTCCACCCACCACGAGGCCCCTTTGTTTGCCGAGCTTCTGTTCCCCCGGGTAAATTTTTTATGTTTGACCCGGACCACCAGTTCCTCTGCGGTTTTTACCTATATCGGGGTCCCATGGAACCCCTCCAAAATAGAACATCATGTCCCCCAGTAGGGAAGAAACTGCTGTTTGAAAAATTATGTTTTCCAAGCTAACCCCTTCGGTCCCATCTTTGGGATGGTGGTCAAGAAACGGGATTAGAAAGAATGGGAGAACACAGGGTAATGTTTGTACCCCTGCTGGGAGAGAGTGAAATTACCAGGTATTACTCCTGACCCCGGTCCGAAGCCGCTAGTGCCCTTCGCCCAGGTCTCACCCCTCGGTTTTTCGCCTGCCTCCCCCTCCGAGACCCACGATACTTTTTCTCCTACCCCCCACCCACAGGTGGGCGGGGCGCGATTCCCGCGACCACTAGCCCTCTGTGGCCCGTTCGATTGACCCTCAGAACGAGACCGGGCCAGGACCCCCTTGTTTTTGTTTCGGGCTCAGAACCTGGGCTCTTTCTGGTAATTAGGTGACTTGACTGCTGCTGAGCGCGACTTTTGCCTCCCCTTGAATTCGGTCGACCACCGTCCCTGAAACGGAGGTGCCCTCGACAGCAGGTTCAGAGGGGTGTGGCAACCCGGGGCACATCGAGGAAGGAGCCCCTTCTCTCCTTCTCGATGTCCCCCCTCCCAAAGTTTCACCACCCACAACTTGGCCGCCTCCGTCTCCCACCAAGCAGGCCACGCTCTGCCCCCATGCCCGCGGCCTGCCCCCCGCTTAGTAAAGCCCTAGGGCCAGTCCCCCCCCTGGGGTGCCCGCACAGCTCAGCCCTTTTTTCGCCAGCGGAAACAGGCCCCGTTTTCGCAGCATTTGACCCCTCGGTTGTTCGCATAACTCCTTATGCTGGGAAAAACCGGTAAATACGCCGTGATAAAAAATGGCCTTTCCCCCTCCCTTTCTCTCGATCAGTTGTTGATATCCTTAAGGAAGGAAGGCTTCACCCTGCGTGGAGTGTAATGGCCCCAAAGGAAGTAACGTTCCCGTTCCGAGGCTATCTGCGACCTCACCGCCTTTGGCCCCCTTTTTTTCCACGTAAATTTCCGAGCCTTTGCCCGTGGCCCCCAAAGCCCTTTACCTCGGACGCCCAATCATACACAGGGGCAGGTGGATTGGGAAAGCTCAGCCTCAGCTTCCTCACTCTCCACATCCATTTCCTGCTCTTGTTGGGCTGGGGGGCCCCCCCCCCCCACTGAGCACTGGAAAAAACTTTATAACTTTTTTTTTTTTTTTTTTTTTTTCGATATCCCAAACGACTCAGTCCTCCCTCCGTGGCTCAGCAGCCGGCGGAACCCGCGGGAAACCTATGGTTTTGTCCCTCCCCCGCGAGAGGAGGACCAACGAGAGGCGGTAGCTGTCTTCAGAACAAAAAAATCTCTCAACCGTTGCACACAGATATTGCCCCCCGATGACCAATCGCTGGCGTGCCTCCCTCGCCCCAACAACGCCTTTAGCTCCGTGTGAAATCTCGGGGTGTCATAAAACAGCTGGGACAACGGATGGTCACAAACACTTCTAAAAACGCTTTCCGCTAAGTGCCCCTTTGGCTCGCCATAGTTAGGGAAAAGAAATAACTCTTACCTTTTGCTTTTTGGAAATGCACGCTTCAAACCAAACGCCATTTGAAGAAAACGAGAAAGTGATGGATGTGCGCTAACCGGCGCCCCTCTTTTGTAACTAGTTTCGCCTTAGTGACGTCAGGCTTGGTCCCGCCGGCCAACAAGTTGGTGTTTTTCCACTGGTTCGCCTTTCAGAACCGGGTCCCACGACGGGCCGTTTCCCCCATAGCACCCCTAGAGGAACGGCCAGTTCCGAAGTTCCACAAAGGGAACCCTTTTTAGGGCTATTTACATCTATTTTATTTACAGGTTCTAAATAGCAAACCCTTTTGTCCCATGGTGCCATGTAGAACCTAAGAGGTGCCATACATGCAACTTTTGTTCCCCCTCACAATGATGCAACCAATCATAACCCATCCCTATGTCTCCCAGCTGCCACTTGCGACATTAATAATGTATGGCCAGCGCCATTGGCTTAGTATGTTTCTTTTTAGTTCTTCCTATGTTTTTTATTTTTGTTGACTTTTTTTTTACTCTGCCCTGTTTTGTGATTTTCAAAAATCATAGATCACCCTTATCAAAAATATTTTGGTCAACCATTGGCCAAGATTCACATGCTGATTCTTCATGTCTACGAGTGACAGAACTGAAACCTCTTTACAACCCATAACTCTAAAAGAGGTTTATACATTTTTCTCACATTGTCACATAGTATCGTAGAGCTGCAATAACATAAAACTCATAAAAGAGCTACAGATTTTGATAAAATGCAACCAGAACCTCAGACGCATGAAATGATTTTATTATACTCTAAGTTCCTTGCCATCACATATGTGCTTCATAAACACTATTGTAACAGCCAAAAATAAACTTATTTCACCTTAAAATTAAAGTCAAGGGTCAAGAGGCAACTTGCTTGAAAAAAAGTTGAAAAAAACAACAAAACCATCTAACCTTGAAGGGGTCCTATTATGCTTTTTCAACTTTTTTAATTTTAGTCAGTGTGTAGTGTTTATGTTTGGGCATAAAAAAGATCTAGATAGTTACAAATCTCAAAGTCCACTCCAGAGGGAGATATTTAGTTTTTTAAAAATAAATTTTCAAGAACTACAGCAAACGGCTCGTTTGGACTACAGCGTTTGTTTTCCGGGCTTTATGATATCACAAAGTAGCTCATTAGAATATCATTACAAAGACTTTCCCCGCCCTAACCGAAATGTGATGGTTTTGGGGGGTGTGGGGAGGGGGCGGAGGTTTTGTGGTTAGAACGCCTTTGGTTGGGTGAGCGCAATAGCGAACGACGACGAAGAATGCTGCTGCATAGATAGTGATCAGAGAAAACGAAGAAGAAGAGCATTTTCTTGTGCTGTTAGCTCAAATTTTTGGCATGTCCTAGAACAGCGGTTTCCCAATTCCATGTCCCTCGCGACCCCCCCGCGCTGCACCGTTTTTGATGGTTTTTTCTCTATTGCTTCCTCGTTGTGGTTTTATTGTGACTGTAAGGCCCCTGCGAAGTGGGGAACATCACCGATATTCCTCTTATGATTCCGTTTGTGAAGTGCAGTGTAAATGTTCCCCATAAAAGGGCATTTTAATGGTGCGAGACTTGACTTTCAAATTGTATTTATTACAGAGGTAACAAATTATGTCCCAACTTCACGCTCTCAGTAATTTTTCCGTCGTGTGGGTGAAACGACCGCAGCCGCAGCACGCAGACGTCGGTTGGCTATACGCGAGTCTGAAATATTCCGAATTGAGTGACACTTCAGCGGATTCCCCTGCTCAGGGAGTAGGAATGCAATGCAGCAACCCTGTGTTGGAGCATTGTCAATCCATAACACAGTTCATGCCACAGAGCTCACTTCTTCCAAGATTAATCCTGAATCAATTTTGGGGCAACAGAGAGACGTCAAAACATGCAGAGCGGGGGTAACGTGATGACTGAGATTGAGAACCGCTGGGTTCTGAACGAAAATACTACAAAAGGGTAATACCACACGTAGCTGGGGCGCCCGCCCGACCGACCGCCGAACGGCGCTGCCTGTGTTTTGCTACACTCTAGAAAATAATATTTGGAATTTGAAAGCCGTTGCGCGACCGCTGTGGCCTTTCTCGTCGGTGCGGACCCCGCACTGAACCACTGGGTTTTTTTCCCCTCCGTTCCCAAACCCTTCTTTGTTTTGGGCTTCCCGACAGCCCGGATGATGGTCCCATGAAACCGTGTGCAAGTTTATTTTTTAACTCCTTTCCCGGAGCATTCGATCCCCCATGTGCCTATTGTGGTGCGCATTTTTAGACTGAGGACAGCTTCCAACAATCACGAGTGTGAACAGTGCCGAGTCCGCCAAAAGTTGTGTTGAAGGACGGGCAAGATGGGCGGGCTCAACGGAAAACACCGTCCTAAGCTGTCGCCATCCACACCGCCCTGGGAACAGCTAACCAATTCACACCCCCATTTTTGTTTTTCGAAGGCGGACCTTCAACGCCAGAACTAATCGAGCCCGTTTTGTGCCCCGCCCTTGTAGAAAGGTATTGTATATGTAAATTCAATGTAAAAATAATTGCGTTTTTTTTTCGAACCCACCAAGCAGGGAGATCAAGGTGTTCCTAGTTACACCCGCCAAAACAATCAAGACTTTTGTAAAAGAGTCATACTAGGACCCCCTTTATCTCAATACAGAACTTCTGTGTTTTAGATACTCCGAAATAAAGTCTAAAACTGGTTTAGACTTTGTGAATTTTTGGTGTTGCTGGTCGTGGAGAGGTTCCCTTTTTTTCCCTGAGGTCTCATGTGGCCCTGGAGATCTTGCCCTCATGGGGGTCCTTGGGTCAAAAAAACATTTTTTTTAATCTTCACAAACAGACGATTTTATTTTTTTTTTATTTAACCCTTTCCCAACCCTACAACTAAGACTAAGAGAGAGTTAAAAGACCTTTAAAGAACTATACAGGGGCTCTGACAAGGTTTTACGTAGTGGTTTTGCTGTATAAGCACCTTAACCGCTCCCCAGAACTGCCCTGAAGCACGCCCGGATAACCATACAGGCTCTTAACCGGTTCTTTTATTAGAGACAGTATGGGGCATTTACGCACCTTGTAACCATCCAAAGAACCTCGGCCTGAAATAACCCCTTTTTTTTTTAGAGGTATTATCTCGCTACTGCAAGGACGTCTAGGCCCCCTGTGGGACTAATGGTCTGGGTTTGAATTAGTTCCAAGAATTCCTCAGATGGGCTTTCACCCTGGTTTTTTTTTAGGAGTTTTTTTTTTCCACCACTCTAAAAAATATTCTTTTACCACAACAATAGACCCCAATTCCAAAAGTTTTTGGTCCAGTTGTGTTTTTGTTGTTGTGTTGTCACCCTTGTATTAATCAAGGGAATTTAATGGATCAAAAGTTGACCCAGCAAAAGACAGTTTATAATTGTTCCAAAAAGATTTTCTATTTCAATAAATAGCTTTCTTTTGAGCTTTGTCCTTCTATTCATCTGTGGACTCGAAATAACGTAAATCAGTCCCACAAAAAATGATTGTAAAAACAGCCAACTGTTTGTTCAACATTGAAATAATAATCAATGTTTTTTCCTTTGAGCAGCAATCAGCAAAATTATACTTATGTCTGAAGATCATGTGACACTTAAGACGGAGTAATGATGCTGAAAATTCCCCCCTTGATCAAAAGAATCCAATTACATTTTGAACAGATTTAACTTCTTTTTAAATCCTTTTTTTAATTTGCTTTGTGCTAATTCCATTAATATGTATGGCCATTACTATAAGCCGTGCAGTTGTGTGTACTAGGGTGGAATGACCTTGAATAGAGCTTACCAGCTCCATAACCTCCAGCCCCTAAAGCTCCTGTTTGAGTCCCCACGCACCTCCATATCCCCTCCTGCTGACAAAAGATGGTTCATTAGCATCCGTCCTCACTTTTATAACACCCCTTTATTTGTACCCATACACCCATTACCATGCCTTTTCACTTCCCTTACAGCATCTCCAGCAAGATGTGACCTCACGACCCCTTTGCACACAGGTGGAACTTTTGACCTTTTCGGCCCGTTATATTAGTCAACGACGCTCCACTTTTCGGAAACATATTTGTTCATCACACCAGAGTTTTTTGAGAAATAAGATGGTAGTGTTATCATCCTTGCTGAGCATCAGGTTTATAATATAGTACTAAGCTAGTACTGTATTTGCTAGTACTCGCTAAATTTACAAGTGGCAGCTTGCCCACAGTTCATCCACACAGCCTTGAAACAGTATCCAACTTTGACTCCCTTTTGCCTTTAATATAGGTATATCCTCGTATGTTTCTCTGTGGTTTTTTTTATATTGTGCACTTTGAAATCGCCAACAGATATTCAAAAATCTAAAATTGGAGTTTTTTAAGTTAAGGATTGGAATCCCTCAGAAACTATTATATTCTGGGATTTAGTGGATGCGGAGCACGGGTGCCCGCTGTGGTACTGCAGCCAAACGCATACATGAATCTGTCTGATTGATTGTTGGGTTGTTTGGATGGTTGGTTGGTTGATTGAGTGAATTAATGAATGAGTAAAAGAGCAGATGATAAAATGATTCAATGAGATCTCAAGGATGAGAAACAATACAGGTTTCTGGTCTCAATGGTCTCAAATCAACCTACAGTGTTTATAATCAAAGCAAAATGATCTTACCTGCTGCTTTTGCTGCTTTGTATTGGGACGTCCCAGCACCTGTTAAAACCAGTAAAGTTAGAGCACTATCAGTGCAGATGAGTTCGCATCTTGTCAAATGTAAGATGAAGATGGTTCAGCTTTACTCTCAGACACCACAAAGCTTGTGAAATGCATCACATCTTTGGAAGACTGTGAAGAGTTTTGGTTGAGACATCTAGTAGCAAGTCAACACAATATTCACTTGAGTAGTATCAGATGTTGTATTTGAAATCTATTCTGTGAGCTCTGATTGAAATCACAATCACCATCATAGCCAGTGTCATTTCGTCATTTGGTATAAATGATGAACAAAGCAGTGAGCGGACCATGGCTGTAGCTGGTTATACCTGGGTAAAGTCCAGCACCTGGTAGCAATCCAGCAGCTCCTGGTCCTGCTCCAGCTGAACCCGGTGGCACATACACCCCTGAAACAGAAAAACAAGCATCATCAGGGTCTGTCTTTCATGTTTCCCAACCCTGACACGCAAGGAGAAGAATTCAGACAAAAGCCGTGTCTCTGAGGAAATCTGATTCTGAACATGCTGAAGGCCTTGAAAAGCATTTCTCTGGACATTTAGCTGATGTCAGTCACTGCTTAGGAGTTCATGAATGGTATACGGCCTTCAAGTGAAGTCAAAAATATAATTTTGGTCAGAATCGAATGAACTCATTTTGGTTTCACATGTCTTTCGCTTTTCTTTCTTCCCTGACAAAACAGGAGGCTTTAAAGCACTAATACAACAGAATGACGAGGAAGGAATGGACATCATGTATGAAACTGATGCTTTGTTATTCTTCTGCTGCTACAGAGGACGACATTGGATGTAGTTGTAGCACAAGTCTTATAAAGTAGCTTAATGAGTGGTATTTTACATTTACATTTATGCATTTAGCAGATGCTTTTATACAAAGCCACTTGCAAAAGAGGAACGATGCAATTTGTCAAAGAGCCAAGAATTTGGTAATACACAATACCAGGTTTTTTTTATTAGGTAGAACAGCTTCGATTTTCGGAAGTGGGAGCTAGAGAAAATGGAGTGAAAACTGTTTTTTCAGTAGTGTGGTATGTTGGTGCTTCTGGGGTGGGGTTAAGTTTGCTGCGAAAAGTGCCTTTTTCCTGAATCTTTATCCCTTATGTTAACAATCAAAGAGTATACAAAAATGTGGTAACACCACTACATTTCTTGCCCCCTCAACTTTAATGACAACTATTTTTGATTGTGAACCAAATTGATTACCATGATATGTAAGAACCCTAGCATTAGCAATTTACTGGTCTGGCAGGTGTTTATTCTCCATGTAGTTGGCTTACTGTGCATGGCTCATGATGCGTGGGCCGGTTGGGTAAGCAAGCCCTCTTGACTGCTCACAGCCCTCCCATTACTGCTTGTTAGCCCAGGCCATCAATTAGACAGTTACATTTTTTCGAATCCATACCCGGTTTGTCCCCCACAAGATATTGTTTATGTGCTTCATGTGAACAGACCCGCTTATGCTTCGAAAATGACAAAGCCATACTTTTATGTCCGTTTTATATCTTTTGTTGCCAGTGTTTCGCTCGAAGGCCCCATTTTTAATCGAATTCCAACTGGTCCCCGCTTCTTGTTGTGTTGAATTAGCACAATGGCCGGTACGCATGGTCCCCCTTTTTTATATTGAGTTTGCCACGAATAACTTCCGTTCCCCATTATTTCATAACCCGAGAATTATCTGATTGCCCCGTGCTTAATTTCATTTATTAATATTATTTATAAAAATTAACAAATTAATAATTAAACAAAACAGCGTACTCCAAGCCGTTGTTTTGTCCCTGATTTAAAGAGAAAGCCACACATGGGAAGAATCATTCACAGTCCCCCAACGGATCGTTGCTGGGGGGAGAGTTTAAAACTACAAAAAGTGCAAGCCTGTTGAATTGCCCGGGCCATTGAACTTGCACATATGCAGTCAAGAATGGAACCAAGATCTTCATCTCCTATTGGATAGTTTTAAAGTTTACATATACTGTCATCTTGCCGAAACCTTCACACGCTTTGCAAGGGCAGAACATTATCGCACAGCTTCAAAACATGATTAAGGGTGACACAAATGTTTAGTCTGGGGCAGGCTACACTTTTGCTCTTGGAAAAAAACTTCAGCTTACAAGTTGGGTTTTCATTTGCCTTCACAGTGGTGCAAGCTTTCTGAAAGAAACCTGCAGAAAATGGTGCCATTTGTGTGCTGTATGTGTCTCCATGACGTACTGCTGATATCAGTAATAGTAAACTGAATTTTAACACATTGTGGGGAAGTCTTGTCTATCTTTAGTGTGTAATGCAATAGAAAATCATTTTAAATGTTTAAATGCTAATAGCAGCCAATTTGGCATCTACAATCAGCTATTTACTTTAATAACATTAATATTCATAAAGGCACACGCAAAATGGAATGATATTACCAGAAATTACTATTATCCATTCATATCCTTACTGTGCCGGTATGAAATCATCTAGGTCTTTAGGGTTAGCAAATAATTATTGGACATTGGACAATTTTCATGAGAAGCAAATTGAATTATTTCCTTAAAATGACTGGTATGGATGGTCAATTATTGAATTACTGAATCTTCCATTCAAAGCGGGCTTCAGAATTTAAACAAAATAACATTTAGATATAAAGGAATTATTCTTTATTATATTTTTTATAAAACTCTGTGTGATGTTACTGAACTTTTAACAGAGCTTTATTTATACATGTGTTTGTAGCCGGAGTCTGTGATAATGTAAAGGGCATATAAAATCAAATGGTAGGTTTCTGCTAAGAATACTCACCTAATTCATTTACAGTGGAAATGTTGCTGTTTTAAACACTAATGTCAGGTAAAGTTGTCTCAAGAATCAGTGTTTAATGTAACTGGGAACAGAAGTGCACACTCCGTCAGATATTCAAGAGAGAAAGTGTTGATGCATGTCAGACAGTGGGCTGTGTTTGAGTCTGGTGGAACATTTGAGTGAACGGACAGCATGATACTGATCTCCACTGAAAATATAACCACCTTTCGGCCGGCTGCTGAATGCAAAAAGAAAGTCTGCCCTCTGAACACACTCTGGACAGGAAGTGACCGATCACCACGGTAACCATGTCACAGCCTGGTATCGGCCTCAAACAGAGGATTTCCTGTCTCTGTTGGAGTGGTGAGAGCAGATTTTGTTCTTAGATACCTGTCTGCAACAAGCTGTTATCGTCTACAGTGAGTCGGCTGTCCTCAGTGACCTTTAGAGCCACCGCTGCGGTACAGCCTCATCTGAAACTCTCTCAGAGGAAACCAGAATTACCAAATTATGAAAGGCAAATAAGCTTTAAAGGTGTCATATGACGTTGCTAAAAAGAACATTATGTTGTGTATTTGGTGTAATGCAATGTGTTTATGCAGTTTAAGGTTAAAAAAACACATTATTTTCCACATAATGTACATTATTGTTTCTCAACTATGCCCCGCCTTTCTGAAATGCGTAAATTTTTACAAAGCTCATCGGACTGAAAAGTGAGGTGTGCTCTGATTGGCCAGCTATCCAGTGCGTTGTGATTGGCTGAATACCTCAAGCGTGTGATGGAAATGTTACGCCCGTACCAATGCCCTGTCCGGCCGGAGTGACGAGACAAAAACATGAAAACCCATTATAAACGAGGCATTTGTTGCATCCAGTGGGGACATAATTACTGATTATAATGACTTGTACTGTCTTTTTACGTGTTGCGTTGCATCTCGCTGCGTAAACATAAAACCATGTCTGCATTTGTGATCGGAGAAACGGCAAACAACAAGTGCGGTGATACTGTTACAGCTCAAATACGCGCGTTTTGAATAATCCGTCAAATTCTTTAAATATGAAAACGTACTTACAGACTGTGAGTCCGAAGCGCCTGACTGTCCTTGCAAAGTTGGAACTGCCCAACTTTATAGAAACAGCCTTTGTGCACAGACACATTGTAGGCTACTCTGCAGGTTCAGGAAACAGTCCTCCATAAAATGCGCTGCACACATCTGAATATTTGGGTTGAACTGTTCTGGACAGGGTTGTAAACACAACTTAACCACTGATACAACTTCTAGTCGTGTCCTCTTTTGGAAGAACAAACAAAGTAGTTTCGCGTTCACAACGAAACACACAGCGTCTCCACGGCATGGCGGCGGCGGCAACAACAATACTATACAGCGAGAATAAAAGTTACGCCACCTTTCTTTCCGTGAACATTTGGGCGGCGTTATGCAAAACTTCCCACACAGTGACGTAGACATGTGGGGGCGTGTTTGAACGAGGCGTTTAAGGAGGGTGTGGACTAGTCTTGACTTTTATAAAGAATATCTCTTGGGTTTGAGACTTTAGTCTTTGCAACTTTAGGATCTTATCTATTACCTATCTGAGCCTTCCGGTGGCTTCGTCCTGTTCTCCCCCGGCACCTGAGTCCTGTTTCTCATGCTGGTCTTCGCAGAATCGTCCGCGGCTCCCGGCGACAAGGAGTAACTCACGGTAATCTCCGCCCACTGAGAAGAACAACGTCATCTCCTGTTATTATTCCCTATTACACATTTTTTAACTCTCCTCGTCCGAGTGGACGCGGGGGTGGGATAGTAACAATTTTAAAGAACTCTCTCTCTGCACGCTGTCGGTTGGTCCCCTGTAAGGGCCTTTTCCAGTTTTGAAGCTCAGCTTCTTCAATTAGACTGGAATGGTCTGGTTTGTTTAGGGGTGATTTACCGTCCTCCTCACTCTACTAAGGATTTTATACAGCAGTTCACTGAACTTATCGGCAATATTGTCACTAATTATGATCGCTTTCTACTGGTGGGCGATTTTAATATCCATGTCTACTGTACGTCTAACCCCCTATCACATGATTTTCTTAATCTTATTGATGCTTTTAATCTATCCCAGTGGATCAAATACTCTACTCATATCCAGGGCCATACATTGGATCTTGTTCTCTCCTATGGGTTTGATGTGACTGATATTGTGCTCTCGGATTTTATGCTCTCTGACCATAAGCCTATATTATTTTCACTGACTCTTCCGGATCTTTTTTCTATTACACCTGTAACTCTGTCTCTGTACTACTCTCCACAGTTTAGCTCAAATTTTAACTTGTGCTTTGCTGAATTTTGCTCACAGTTTGATCAACCGTTATCTGACTTGGATGCTGATCAACATCTTAGCCTTTTAAATTCTGCCTGGCTCAAGGTTGCAAATGCGACTGCCCCCCTTAAGCCTCATAAACACAAACCAAAATTGGATCTGTGGCAAAACTCTGATACCCGTCTTCTAAGACAAAACTGTAGAAAGGCAGAACGCAAATGGAAGAAGGACAGGCTACATATCTCTCTTCAAATGTTTAAAGACTCACTTACATCTTACCAAACTGCTAACTCTGCTAAAGCTGCATATTTTTCTAATCTAATTGAAACTAATCACTCTAAACCTAAGGTTTTGTTCTCAATTATTCAATCTGTTGCAAATCCTTCTGCTAACTCCTTGCCTGATGCCTCTGATGCTCTTTGTGAAAGCTTCTTGAGATACTTCAGTGACAAAATTACTAACTTAAGACTTAGTGTCTGCCCCACTTTAACTGTCTCTCCAACCCTGTCATCTGCCTCTGCCTTTTGGGATGCTTTCAAACCTATCAATTTCCAGGCATTGAAGGAGGTGATTGACAAGCTCAAACCCTCATTTTGTTCTAACGATATTATTCACCTGAGATTCTTAAAATTAATCATTGATTCAATTGGACCTGGTTTGGTGTATCTTATCAATAAGTGTCTCCAAACTGGCGCTGTCCCTGCCAGTCTTAAAGTGGCTACAATCACTCCCCTGCTCAAGAAGCCTTCACTTGACTCTTCTGTTCAAAAAAATTTTAGGCCAATTTCTGTCTTACCTTTCATTTCTAAGGTATTGGAGAAAATTGTGCTGGATCAACTTCAACATTTTTTGACAAGTAATTGTATTTATGAGGTTTTTCAATCTGGTTTTAAGTCTGCTCACAGTACTGAGTCTGCCCTCTTGAGAGTGTTAAAGGATATTTATCTCTCCACTGATTCTGGAGACTCTGTGGTTCTTATTCTTTTAGATTTATCGGCCGCTTTTGATACAGTTGACCACTCCACACTATTAGTCCTGGGTGGGTCTAAAAGCTACTGTACTTAATTGGTTTCAGTCATACCTGTCTGACAGAAAGTTTTAGTGAAGCTGGGTAATATTACCTCTTCCAATGCACCTCTGACCTGTGGCCTACCGCAAGGCTCTATATTAGCTCCTTCTCTATTTTCTCTCTACATGTTACCTCTGGGCTCTATTCTAAGGAAACATGGTGTCTCTTTTCATTTCTATGCAGATGATACTCAAATCTATCTACCAATCAAAAGAAACAATTCCGCAGTGATTACCTCTCTTCAGCAATGCTTAGAGGAGGTTAAATTATGGCTCGCCCAAAATTTTCTCTCTCTAAATGAAGACAAGACCGAAGTAATTGTTTTTGGTTCTAATGAGAATTCTCAGTATATACACCCTGATTTGGACAGTTTATCTGTTTTTAGATCTTCACAGGTGCGGAACCTAGGTGTTCTTGTCGACCAGCATTTAAAATTTGATAAACATATCTCCTCCGTTATCGGATCCAGTTTTTATCAACTTCGTCTACTGTCTAAAATCAGAGACTCTCTCACTCCAAAAACTCTAGAAATGGCTGTTCATGCGTTTGATACATCTCGACTAGATTACTGCAATACCTTATATTGCGGTATATCTAAATCTCAAATTGCGCGCATTCAGCTAGTCCTAAACGCTGCGGCCAGACTTCTTCTGAAGTGTCGCAAACATGAACACATTACGCACTGGTTGCCGGTTCATCAGAGAATAGACTTCAAAATTCTACTCTTTGTTTTTAAATCGTTACATAATCTAGCTCCAGTCTACCTCTCTGAACTTCTTCATTTATACACTCCATCTAGAAGCCTAAGATCTTGCGACCAGGCTTTGTTGGTAGTTCCACATGTTAGACTTAAGCGTAGAGGGGAGCGTGCATTTGTGGTGGCAGGGCCACAGCTTTGGAATACCCTGCCTTTAGAAATTAGAATGGCCCCTTCTCTGCCTGTCTTTAAGTCCCTGCTAAAAACCTATCTGTTTTCCTTAGTGTATTGATTACTGTTATTCAGTAATTTTTTTATGGGTTGTTCATATTTTTATTTGGCTTGTTTTCTGTGTGTGTTTTTATAAATTTCTCTTCTGTAAAGCACTTTGGTCAGCCTAGCGGCTGCTGTAAATGTGCTATTCAAATGAAATGAACTTGAACTTGAACTTGAACTATTCATGAACAGCTTGTGACACTCCAAAGAAAAAGGAAAAATTTTAATTGCATCATATGACCCCTTTAAGTAGGCTATGTTTAAGTTTACATTTTGCTGAAAAACTGAAGATGTAAACAAACACAACTCACCGTATCACTTTCCATTTTATCTATGCCACGCTGTTTACAGCTCATTGCAGTAGGTCCTCGCCCAGCGAAGCCCCCCACCACCGCCAACGCAGACAGACACACGCCCATAATACACCGCGCCTCCAATAGTTAATGACTTTAGCTCTACTAATTGCATTCAGTGTTTTCATGCAGTCGAACAAAAAGCTGTTATGAATAATTGTACAAAATTGTACGAGCTGCCAGTAGATCAGAGAAGTTGGCATCAGGACAGCTTTGTGTTTAAAGAAGGAAAGCATGACATTTATGACTGTAGTTATAGTCCAGTGCAACTGCTGTTTTGCCTTTTCATTAAGGCCCTTCATACAGGCACCAATTTATTAAGGAATCTCTGATGAATCGCTAGGATTTTGAGACATCTAAATCATATCAGTAACATAATTCACAAGCTTATAAATGAATAAATGTTATAACGCTTTGAATGGTGGTTTAATTGACGTTCAGGGAATCATTAGGGCTGTTTTGGTGAATTGTTTGGCAAATAAATGGCTTGTATTAAATTTACACATTCTCTATGTGGGATGACTTGATTCCCATACAGGTCACAGCTAATTAAGACATTAATGAACGCATGACTCAAAGCACCTCGCTCCATTGCAAATGATTGACAGTTTCAGCTTACAGCGTTATTTAGAACATATTAGTTTGTTGATGAGTATTTTCCTTTTATGCATTAATACTTTGTTAACTCTTAAAACAACTGTATTTCTTAAAATAAGACCAATTAAAATAGTAGTTCCGAACCAGTAGTAAGGAATTTTGCAACACCATTGCAGTTGTGCATGCAATAAATCATGCTGATATATGAAATCATGCATCTTCACTAAGTTCCTAATTAACGAATGCCTTCATGTAAATGTGATACAGTATCATGTGGAAATTTTAAATCTGAAAGAGATTTGACATGATTAACTGATTAAATATATAAGTCATCAAAACAGATAAAAATGAATTGCACACATAGAAGCACGGAAATTACGTAGTGACACAAATGAACACTCATTTGTCTTGATTGCATGCAGCAGTCACTATGAACAATCATTCACTACAATTGATCAATTCCAAAAAAAAAGAAAGAAAAATTAGTATTTCAATTCAAATACATACAGTATAAGCTGCAACCCCTGTAAATGAACACATGCGAGCAGCCTGACTGCTTGGGGAATTTTTGTTTTTGTTAATCATTATTGTACTGATTGTGTAGCTTTATTTTCATATACATCCATGATTTTGAACTCAAGGACCACATGCTTAGCTGCAAATGTGGTAGGTAAGTCTTTATTTTGTCACATCTTGACACTAGATTCCTATCTTGAAGAAAATAAAAAGGAGGATGATGAACGGCTGAAAGATGTGAGCCTGAGAATTAGAAAAGTAAATCTCAGTGATGGGAAACACCCTTCTCTGCATTCCTTCTCCTGGACACGAGCCGAGCTACAGTTCAGAGACAGCGTTAACTTTGAGGAATGCAAAGGCAAATAAACATATGATGCACAGACTGTCCTACATTTTTCAAGTCACTTGAAAAGCAAGATGGAAGTCTGATTTGCCTCTAGTCTCCCTTGGCTGAGAAGGACTCACCTAACCTCACAAACGATACAGAAAGAGACAAGCGCTCCCTTGAATTTTGTAAACAGCAATAGCAACGGGCTATGAAATACCCTGTGCACTACAGTGATCTCGATGAACCGACAGAAGCACACATTGGTTGGTTTACTGTAATAGGAATGGATTTGCCATTTGACATGCTTTACAGATTTCATATGGAAGGGAAACACCACAGGTTCCATAGCTAAAGCAAAGGTTGAGCTGATAGTTCCAATGTTTCCAACCAAAAAACAAAACAAAAAAAACAATAATAATAATGAGGAATAGTGAAAGATAGGATGTTGTTTGTACAAATACTTGTAAAAAATGTGTCATACAAAAACGTACTCAGTTACAAATGTAACCTCGGTTCCCTGAGATACGGGAACGAGTACTGCGTCTGCTAAGACGCTATGGGGGAAACTCCTTGTTCTCCGATGACTGAAGCCTTGGCCATTGGTTTGTGCAGTAAATTAAAAGCGAACCAATGGCTCGGCGGAGTTACTTTGACTGAAGCGACCACTGAGTCGTGCAGCTTCGCAGAGGTCAGCCCAGCCATGAGTAAATGTTCCAAAAAGAAAACCCCTACAGCCTCAGCACTCGGTTAGGGCCAAGAGCGTAGGCAGGCAAAGCCTAAGTACTGGTTTTGCCCTGAGGCAAGACTGAAATATCTTATCTGGACCCGCTCCCGCCCGTGACATTCATCTTTTGTCCCGCTCCCGCCCGTAAAAGCCTGCATAAAAGTAATCTATATAGATTTTTTTCAGTACATCGAAGAAATTTACATAAAATGGTTCTGTAACATCTCCTATGGTCCACAACATCCCAGCATAAATGCTCCCAATAAAATATTTGTTATTTAGGTAGCATCAATATTCACAAACCACTGTTATTTTTAACAGAAAGCAAGCATGGGCTTGCACTTCCTTTATTATCACTAAAAGCTGACATCTCAGTTCATCACAATCTCATAAAGCTCTGTTATAACACAATGAACATATGCACAAAGAATCTTTCACAATGTCTACACTTCCTGTGTTGAAATGAGAGGATTCGTGAGCACGCAAATTTCAGCACTGTGGTGAGTATATTCTAACTTAATCACCTCTGATTGGCCATTGCGTTCCAGAAATCAACAGCTGAGTATGTGATTGGCTACATTGCGCAACCCTTTAAACATGTGTTATAAATAGAAACTATGCCTAGCTTGCGCATGTCAATCATTTTAATGTTAGTATTAGTTGTTCTTTTTGCTTTTGTGCAACACAAAAATAACAATTTATATGTTTTAGACAATTTATGTTTAGATAATTTCTATTTTGAGGGAATCCCACAAATCATTTTATTCTCCCGCATCCCGCACACACACGAGACTCTTCCCGCCCGCACTCGCCCATCAAGAGTGTCCCGCGCCACACCCTGGTGCGTTTGCAGGTCTCTTACTGTAGAGCTCCTATATGCTTACGAATGGCTAACGCCAGTAAGAACAGTTTTTAACATCGGGGATGAAAGGGTTAAACGGATTGATCGCTTCAAAGGGGGGCTTTAGAGCCATCAGCACCGTGGAAAGATCCCAGGTAGGACGTGGTGGGGACGAGGAGGGTGTTAAACCACCTCGGCGATTGTTGTTCGAGCAACTATTTTGAACACAATTTTTTGCGTCACTTCCTGTTTGTTGCTGCCGTGTGGTTTTGAGTTTGAGCTCCGTCAAGTTAATTCTGGTCTGTTAAATTTTAATCTTAAAATCAATTTTATGACACCATCATTTCGTTTTAAGTGTGAATATATCCCTATCGTCTTCTCCAACAAAACATCAGAGCGATTGTTATCACAGGTTCTATTGTGACTTCCAGAGTTCGCTATAGCATATAGGAACGACTAGCATTGCCAGCGTGGTTGCGATAATCTCACTGTACATTACATTACACTATTCACTGTTACTTGCTTTAACGGTGGATGTGTGTCTACATTTGAGTGTAGGTGAGGACACATTCGAGCTGCATTCGGTGGAGAAGCAGATCCGCGACCTGGTGGAGAAGCAGACCCAGCTGAGAGAGCGGAGAGCCGCGCTGGAAAGATCCCAGGCTGACGCTCACAAGTCCGAGGTAAGCATACAGCGCGCTGCTAATTCTCCCACCACCTCTACTCCGTGTGTTTCTCTGCACAGGCACGGTGCACCCAGGACGCGATCTTCACAGATGTCCTTCACTCCGGCGCCGGGAAACCACAGACCCTGGGTGCACCCGCCACGAAAGACACGAGCCAGGCCCCGGGCGACGACCTCTATCCCTCCGCCGCCTCCGGTCTTCGAGACCTCCACCCGGAACCGCTCGCTCCCCTCCGCGAGACGGAACGCGACGCAGTGATCATCGGAGACTCCATCGTCCGGCACGTCCGTGCTACGTTAGCTGAAGGTAAAGTGCACACTCACTGTTTCCCTGTTGCTCGTGTTCTCGATGTTTCTGCGCAGATACCCGCGATCCTGAAGGGCGACGAGAGCACCGGAGCGGTCGGCTTCACGCGGGGGCTAACGACACCAAGCTGCGGCAGCCGGAGACACTGAAGAGGGACTTCAGGAGCCTGATCGAGACGGTGCGCCGCACATCGCCAGCGACGACGATCATCGTGTCAGGACCGCATCCCACGTATCGACAAGGACACAAAAGGTTCAGTAGACTTTTAGCTTTAAATGAATGGTTATTGTCATGAAAACTGCTCTTTGTTAATAATTGGAATCTTTTATTTCGCGCTGATGGCCTGCACCCCAGCAGAGTCGGAGCGGAACTCAGGTCGCGACAACATCTCAGGACGCTGCGCTCCATGGACTGTACAGTCAAATCTCAAATAACTGCCCTGATGATTTTGTTCTACCCGCTTAAATGATAGAATTACATGCGGTGTACAATCTATAAAGACTGTGTCTGTTACCCGAATAGTGAGGTCAAAATATAAATTAATGCAGGATCTAGAAAAAATCTGAACGTGATTAAACCAGAAAAATTTAAAAAATAATAAAATAAATGAACAAAAGCAATTTTTAAAGTTTGGGCTCCTAAAAATTAGATCACTCTCACCCAAAGCAGTAATTGTAAATGAAATGATCACAGATAAAAGTTTTGATGTACTCTGCTTGACTGAAACCTGGCTAAAACCTAATGATTATATTGGTCTAAATGAGTCTACTCCACCAAGCTACTCTTATAAGCATGAGCCCCGTCAGAATGGTCGTGGCAGCGGTGTTGCAACAATATAAAGTGATATTATCAATGTTACTCAGAAAACGGGATACAGGTTTAACTCATTCGAAATGCTAATGCTTAATGTTACACTGTCAGACACGCAAAAGAAATCTATCGTATCTCTTGATCTGGCTACTGTGTATAGACCACCAGGGACGTATACAGATTTCCTAAAAGAATTTGCAGAGTTAATATCAGACATATTGGTTACTGTTGATAAAGCGCTAATTGTCGGAGATTTTAACATTCACGTTGATAATACAAATGATGCATTAGGACTTGCGTTTACTGACCTAATAAACTCTTTTGGAGTCAAGCAAAATGTCACCGGGCCCACTCATAATTTTAATCATACGCTAGATTGAATTATATCACATGGAATTTATCTTACTGATATAGATACCTATACTTCAAAGTAATGATGTTACCGAACATTTTCTTGTATCGTGCATGCTGCGTATTACAAATATTAACTATATGGCTCCGCGTTAACGTCCGGGCAGAACTATTGTTCCAGCAACCAAAGACAGATTCACAAATAACCTACCTGATTTATCTCAACTGCTCTGTGTACCCATAAGTACACATGAACTAGACGAAATGACTAGCAACATGGGCACTATCTTCTCTAATACATTAGAAGCTGTTGCCCCCATCAAATTGAAAAAGGTTAGAGAAAAACATACTGCGCCATGGTAAAACAGTAATACCCATTCTCTCAAGAAAAAAAAAACTAGTAGTCTTGAGTGCAAATGGAGAAAAACAAACTTGTAAGTTTTTAGAATTGCGTGGAAAAACAATACGTCCAGCTATAGACAGGCTCTAAAAGATGCCAGCGCCGAGCATATCCACAAACTCATAGAAAAAAACCAAAACAATCCTAGGTTTTTATTTAGCACAGTGGCTAGATTAACAAATAACCAGATGCCACCCGATCTAAATATTCCCTCACAGTTTAATAGTAATGACTTTATGAATTTCTTCACTGATAAAATGGATAACATCAGAAATACAATAACAAATGCAGATTCTACAGCGTATAATACTTTAGCTTCATTCATCGCACAAAAAGATAAACTGCAGTGCTTTACAACTATAGGACAGGAAGAGCTAAATAAAATCACTGCATCTAAACCAACAACATGACTGTTAGATCCTGTACCCACTAAATTAATAAAAGAGTTGTTACCTGTAGCAGAAGAACCGCTTCTCAATATTATTAACTCGTCGTTGTCTTTAGGTCACGTCCCAAAACCATTCAAGCTGGCGGCTATTAAGCCTCTTATTAAGAAACCACACCTAGATCCTAGTGAACTGGCAAAGTACAGACCCATCTCAAATCTTCCTTTTTATGTCAAAATTTAGAAAAAAAGTTGTGTCTGCTCAATTGTGATCATTCCTACAAAAAAATGATCTCTATGAAGAATTCCAGTCAGGTTTCAGGCCCCACCATAGCACAGAAACTGCATTGTTAAAATTACAAATGACTTGCTTCTTGTGTCAGACCAAGGTTGTGTCTCATTGCTAGTTTTACTTGATATTAGTGCTGCGTTCGACACTATAGATCATGACATACTCATAGATCGATTACAAAACTAAACAGGTATTCAAGGGCAGGCTTTAAGATGGTTTAGATCCTACCTGTACGATCGCTACCACATTGTTCATTTAAAAGGGGAGTCATCTCAATTATCACCAGTAAAATATGGAGTGCCACAAGGATCTGTCATAGGTCCTCTGCTATTTTATGTTGCCCCCTGGTAATATTATTAGAAAATACGGGAATAATTTCCACTGTTATGCCGATGATACTCAAATATATATCTCAACAAGACCAGATAAAACTTCTAAATAATCTAAGCTAACAGAGTGTATTAAAAATTTAAAAGATTGGATGACCAATAATTTTATCCTATTAAATTAGGATAAGACAGAGACATTACTTATTGAACCAAAAAACAGTACACATAATCTCTTGAATTACAATTTGCAACTATACGGATGTACTGTTACTTCCTCTACAATCAAAAACTTGGGTGTTATATTAGACAGCAACCTGTCTTTTGAAAATCATATTTCCCATTATACAAAAACAGCATTCTTCCATCTTAAAAACACTGCCAAGTTACGAAACATGATACATGTTTCTGATGCAGAAAAGCTAGTTCAGGCTTAATGACCTATAGAAGGATATAGTAATGCACTGCTAGCATGGTGTCCTGCACTTCAACAATGTATACCAAGCTACAGGGGGTCCAAAATGCAGCGGCTAGAGTCCTACCAGGTCAAGAAAATATGATATATTACCTCAATTCTACAGTCTCTGCACTGGCTACATATTAAGTTACATATCAGTTACAAAATATTATTACTTGCCTATAAGGCACTTAATGGGTTAGCTCCTGCGTACCTAATTAGTCTTCTAACACGCTTCAATCCATTACGCTCCCTAAGGTTGCAAAACTCTGGACCTTTGGTAGTACCTAGGATAGCAAAGTCCACTAAAGGACTTAGAGCTTTTTCGCATTTGGCTCCCAAACTCTGGAATAGCTTTCCTGATAAAGTTCGGGGTTCAGACACACTCTCTTTGTTTAAATCTAGATTAAAGACACATCTCTTTGGCCAAGCATTCAAATAATGCATCTCATAATCTTGTACTGCAGTTATATCTGATCAAATGCACATTATTATTCTTTAGTTTTGGGTGAAACAAATCAATTTTGCTTGGTGGGAACAGCAGCTACGCTAATTATAGTATCTATTGTTTCTCTGTTTTTGCCACGGGAATGACATCCTGTTAACTAGGATTACACAGGCACTTCCAGTCGGGATCCAGAACCACCGAGAAGAGATGATGAAACCGTCAGAGGACCTCAGATGATGGCCACCCTGCAAGATACAACATACAGAACTAAAATTTTACTATAAGTGTGATTGCATGTAGAAATAAGTAATGAATGTGCGTTAATAGGTTCAGCATCGTCTGTTTTTTTACGTTACTTAAATGATGTTTCCGTTACATTTCTGCCATATGTACATATAACTGACAGTCACATGATTAAACTACCACTAAGGATATGTAAACTTAATTGGCGACCTAACAGAAGATTGTTTAAGGAGGCAGACACACTCTTCAGTTTAAATCTAGATTAAAGACCCAACTCTTTAACCTGGCTTACACATAACAAACTAATACGCTTCTAATATTCAAATCCGTTAAAGGATTTTTAGGCTGCATTAATTAGGTCAACTGGAACCGGGAACACTTCTCATAACACCCGATGTACTTGCTACATTGTTAGAAGAATGGCATCTACGCTAATATTAGTCTGTTTCTCTCTTATTCCGAGCGTTCACTGCAGTCACCCGTATCCAGTACGTATTCAGACCAGATGGTGGATCAGCACATAGAAAGGACCTCAACAGCCCTGAAAGACATTCGTCGTAGCCTGAAATTGAACTGCTGTTTGTCTGGTCAGAGGAGAACTGGCCCCCCGATTGAGCCTGGTTTTTCCCAAGGTTTTTTTTCTCCATTCTGTCACCGATGGAGTTTGGTTCCTTGCCGCTGTCGCCTCTGGCTTGCTTAGTGGGGGACACTTCATTTCCAGCGATATCATTTACTTGATTGCAAATGATTGCAAAGATACTATTTAAACTGAACTGAGATGGATGTTGACATCACTGAATTCAATGATGAACGTCTTTAACTGAAAAATGAGTGTTTACAATTGTCATTTTGCATTATTGACACACTATTTCCTAATTAATGCTGTTCAGTTGCTTTAACACAATCTGTATTGTTAAAAAGCTCTATATAAATAAAGGTGACTTGAATTGACTTGACTTGACCCCTTCAAAAATCAAACAACTAGGTTGTTCCTGCCCACCGATTGGCCAGCTATAGGAGCGTGAGAAGCTGCTATGGCTGCCTCATAGACCTTGAGCGTGGAAGGGGAACGGTCCTTGTCCAACAGCTCTTGCAGGAAGGACAATATAAGAGGTATGTCACAGGAAAATGGGTCTTTGCCACTGGTTGTGCACCAGGCGGAGAAGACAGACCATTTAAGGCGTAGAGAGGCATCTCGTGGATGAGCTGTGCCGAGATATTGTATTTGAAGCACTCTCAAGAGGTCCGCAGTCCCACGAGGAGGCCAGAGGTGCGGTCCAAAGCAGGGTTTTCTCTGGGTTGGTGCCAATCTCTGTTCACCCTAGCGAGTCGGACTTTGTGCGTACTGTCAGTCGTTTTGGGCGCGAGGCTGTTGGGCCACGAATGCAGTGCCCTAGTCTGCGTAGCAAGCAGGCTGGAGGAAAGATTCTGTGAAAGCGGCGGCGATTGCCCGCCCGATTGGGGGAAAAGGTATAACGGGAGATCACGGTCAGTGGGACATCCGATGCGGCCAAGTGTCGTGTCCTTCGAACAAAAAAAGTTGGGCAATGAGAGCAGATCTTTAGAGGGCAAAGTGCCACTGATTCGACCTCCTTGTCGTGGCAAGGCACACGTGTTCACACTCGATTTTTTTTCTGATATCACAGTACGTGCTTTGTGGCGGATCAGGTGGTTGGGGTGGGCATCCAACTCTTGTGCGTGGGGTACAGCACATATTGTCACTATCGTGTAATGCGACGATTGGAACTGTCTGCTCCTTGGTTTTCAATCCAACAGTCGACATTGTGGAGCCTTTTTGATTTTCAGGACGTCTCTCTCGGCGTTGACATGCAACTGTTTGAACGAAGGAAGTTTGAGTGCCCATTCCAGGATATGCGTACTCTAAGCAGACAGGTTGCACTTTGACTTACGTGGATAGTTATTACATTTCACCTCACACAACCTGGGCTGTATAGTAGGTGCTGTTAGTCGCCCTTGTGACCACTACGTCATGCTGTCTGAGTGGACTGGACGTGGTGTCCCCTTAGGTCTGGCAAGAAAGTGCAAAGGCCCAAACACACTGCCAGCATCTCCAGGCAGGTCAGGTGTGTAGGCCGTCCTTATAGCTTCCGACCAGTGGACGACAAAGCGCCCGCGTTGCCGTCGCACAGGTGGATCCTCAACTCGATGTGTGGAAGCGTAAGACTGTCGAGACTACCTTCCTTCTGCGATCATTCCCAGGGGTCACACGCGTCCATCCAATGGGAGTCTTCCCAAGGGGCGGAATGGCCAGAGCTGACACACAGGGGCAGTGGGCACGTCGCCACTGTGAACCTATGTTAAAGGAGGCGTCGCGAGAGCCAGGTGTGGGAACGGGGAATAGTACCCGGTTTGCAGAAACAGTGCCTGAAGGGGAGACCCATGCATATGCAGCAGAACTCAGGCACATGAATAGTCCTGGAGACGTGGAAAGGCCCTAAGACCTAGCATCTACTGAAACGTCTTGAGGGGCGAGAGGCTCCTATTTTGAAAGAAGCCGCGAGCTGCTGTATAGCCAGTGCACGTTCTGGCGCAACTGTCGGGGTGGGGTGCTTGGAGGCATAACAGAGGCTGCTTGGGGGGGGGGGGTCCAACTGTAGTGAGACTTGGCCCCTCCCCCTTCTTTCCCACAGATCAGGAGGACGCCTGACGCGCCGGGTCCAGCACTAACTTGGGCCGGGGTCCCTGACGCTTCGGAAATGGGTAGTGTCTGGCAGAACGGGAGCGCTGGCGAGGCTCAGGCTTGGGAGCCACATGAGTAGCTGGAGGTGTGGGCTTCGCGGGCTGCTGAATCTGCGCTGACTTGGGGCAACTAGAAGCAGCCGTAGAGCTAGAGCGCTTGGGAAGGAAGTGTCGCATAGCCTAGGACAACTTCTGTGTAGCAGTGAAGCACTCTGCGAATCCCTCAACCGCGGGTCCGAAGAGGCCAGAGGGGGAGACAAGGGAGACCAGGAAGGGGACCTTGTCCACATCCTTAATCTCCGATAAGGTCAACCCATAACTGGCGTTCGAGCACCACTAAGCTGGCCATCGACCTGCCAATCGCCTGCACCATGGTCTTGGTGGCACGTAAAGCCAGGTAGGTTGCTCTGGGCAGCTCCTTAAAAGCTGAGAAGTCTGGGCCAGACTCATCCATGCTTTGGAGGAGTTTGGCCTGATAGACCTGTAGGACTGCCATAGAATGAAGCACCGAGGCCACTTGTCCAGCAGACGCATAGGCCCTTCCAGTGATGCGAACCGAGTAGGGGGTGCGCCATGACTTAGTGAGCCCTGCACGAGCGACAGAAATGGGCCGGCATTTGCTAAAACACAGCTAAATTTGCTCTTTTAAGATTGCCAGATGGTGGCAGGGAATCAGGAAGACCAGCACTGCTGTGGGCGCTGAAGGCAGCTGCGAGATCAGTCGACCAGAGGGGTTTTGATCCGCTGCGAGGTGTTTCCACATCGAAGCTTCAAGTCTCGTAGTCTATATATTTAATGAACAATTTGAAAGTGAAAAACGTGACGTGACATGTAGCCAATTATGGTGACCCATACTTGGAATTAGTGCTCTGCATTTAACCCATCCAACGTGCACACACACACACACACAGCAGTGAACACACACCCAGAGCAGTGGGCAGCCATTTATGCTGCGGCGCCCGGGGAGCAGTTGAGGTTCGGTGCCTTGCTCAAGGGCACCTCAGTCGTGGTATTGAAGGTGGAAGAGAGCACTGTACATTCACTCCCCCCACCTACAATCCCTGCCGGTACGAGACTCGAACCCGCAACCTTTGGGTTACGAGTCCGACTCTCTAACCATTAGGCCACGGCTTCCCCAAAAAATTAAAAATAAAATAAATAAATAAAGTCTTTAGAAAGATTGTCATACTGTACCCTAAAACCCAAACTATACAGTTCTGGTTTAACATAATTAGAACATATGCTGTCACTGAGAACACACAAGTGGATTCAAATGACAGCAAATTATAAGACACCTTGAATATCTCTAAAATGGAGACTGGATTTTCCAGGTTCACTCTGTGGTCTTCTGCATTATGACTGAAAGAAGACCAGATTTCAGATCAAGCCCTAACCTCATGGGCAAGCACATTCCAGTCAGAATCCCTGTCCATGTACTGTCCCGTCATTGGCTGGTATGACAGCTATCCGGGCTGGTTTCAGAACAGATGATTTGGTTTAAGAGCAGGTCTTTGTTTAAATCCTGGCTCCGTCTCCTCTTGGTGGAAGTAGACAGGATGCTCACTTTGACATTTACCCTCACTGGAATTTGTGATTATAGAGCAATTACTCTTTCCTCGAGTGGCCACCCCTGCGTTCAGGACAGGCCCCCCTAGCCAATGTGAGCTCCTGCAGACCACAACTCACACAAAAACACACAGAGTATTTCCGGTTCACACATTTTATGAACAAGAGCAAGAATGACCGGCCTCCCTGTGCACCCGTATTCGATATGGGGGACGCAGAGATTACCTGGTCTATGTCCACCAAAATTGCCTTTATTGTAATTAAGACCATTGAAGCTGTCGTTAGCTGCTGTTAACACCACTATGAGATAACAGAGATAACCATGCTAACCGCTGCCATGAAGATGTGTAAACAAAACCTATATAAGACTGTTTCAAGAGCACTCTAAAGAGCCTGATTTTAAATTGAAACTCACGTTACATACGGTCCACAGCACCTTGCATTGAGCATAATGGCCTTGATATCTTGTGATTTCCCAGCAATGCCATCCCGTGATGGACCGGCGACCGTTGGGTATTTGAATGTGTAGCTAGTGAGCTATGTTTCAAAATGCCAAAGATATGGGAGATAAACGGTCAGATCTGTTAACGACCTCAGACTGTGAATGAGGGGGAGGTATAAATTAATGTAGCTAAATGAAGCCGCTTATCTTTGCTAGCATTCCTACAGAGCCACTGCCAACACTGCAGGAGCCCAATAGAGCATGGTGTTGAGAGCTGAGGTCATGATATAACGCTCTACAGAGGCCTTCTCTCTGAAGGCGTGCACTATTCTCTCGATACAAGGCCACTTAGAGCGTATCACATCAGTCAACAAGTGCTGTATGCTGGATTGCTAACTGAAGAGCAGGAAACATGGGAGGTATTTCAGACTACCCGCACCAGGGGTTCAGATGGGATGAGCATGAACTATGCCAGTTGATGCCAGTTGAACTATGCTTTTGCTCATCTCTACTTCAGACCTGCTCTGCTACTTTTTGTATTGTCCATCTGTTATCCTTTAAAAATCTCACTATATAGCTGGTCTCCAGCATATGCATTAGATGCTGATGTACTAAGAAATATACCTTAATAACAAGTATAATTTTGCTGGTGAAAATCATGGCTGTACTGCAACCAGCTAGACCAGTGTATAAACTGGTCATAGTGCATTGACATCATATTATGCATTGTCTATCACAGGCATAACAGTGCTAACAGTGGCTCCAGTCAGCAGACAACATGGCAAACGCTCCGTTCAAATCAATCAACACGCCACTAGACATACCATGATACTTTAATTCCTTTCAGGCGAGTTCGATGTCTCAGCCCCGCTCGGTGTGAAATAGACTTAAGGTCTGCCATTGGTGGAGTTCAGAGAGGTTGACATGGCCACCAGCGTAACACATTTGCCTTAAAGCAGCGACTTGGATTGGAAGACGCTAATCAGGATTGGAAAGATTGATGGATTGGGGCAGGGTGCAATATTAGAAGACACCATTTGATGGCGGGGTTTGTGCAGTGTTTTGGAGGGCGGGGATTTCATTTACTCTACAGAGCAGAGCCAGCTGAGTGTTAATGAGGAGGAGACCTAATGGATTGAACTCTGCTGATGTTCTGACGCCAGGACGAACTACGCTTGTCTGTTTAAATGCATATCCGACCCATGATGGGTTCAAGGTTGCGTGTGAAAGGAGGGCTTCTTAATTCTTACAAGTCTAGAAGGAGGCAAGACCTCGCTTTCCTTTCCTTTCATCTGGCCCTGGCTCTCCTCTCTTAGCCGCATGCCATTTAAGAGCGGTTGTCATAAAACAGCCTAATTATTTTGGCCAGCAAGCGAAGTAGTACACTCAGGAGTGAGCCAGCAGGGGGGGCAAACGTATGCCATGCAGTACTGTACTGGAAGTGTCTGCACTTATAGCCAACCAACAATGGTGTTTGAAGGGCACCGTTACCCGATACTGAGCACAAAATGATTGGTTGTCATAAGGTTACATGTATGACAGACGTCTGAGTGATAAATTACCACAGGAGGGTATAAGAGAGTGAGGGGGGAAACTGATACATGATAACTGATACTTCCACCAAAGGTTTTCCATTGTGTATGATGTGACTGCCAACTGCTTAGGTATGCTTACACAATCGATCAACAGTTTAGATACACTAGACGTAATGCCAGTTCCAATAAAGCAAACAGACTCTGGGATCCCACAAGATCATTACTCCACAACAGCAGTGATTGCATACTTTTTAACACTATATGGTTTAACATGAAGTCTCACAGTGGGTGCTCTTGTGCCCTTCAATAAAGCTTTTATGGGGTCAAAGTAATGAATGATGTGAGCCTTTTGGCTCCAAAATGACATTCCTTAAGCTCCAACAGAGGCTGTTCCATGTGTCAAAACTGTCAGCATTTAGCAAGAATGGAAGAAGAGAGACATTTAGGCTTGACTTAAACCATCACAGTAACAGCAAAATGTGTGGTGACATAGTAACTTCGCAAAGCTCTCAAATTCCCACCTGCCCCATAACTCATTCACTCCAGTAGAGAAAACATTCCACCTGCGAGAGCTGTCCAAACAGACTCACAGGCACTGAACTTTGAATTTCAGATGTAAATTTTGCTGACTATCCAGTACAGAGGTCATTGGATAACAATGCACTCAGAAGGCAATGTGGGCATTGTGGACAGCACTGAAAAAACTCTCTACGAGGTAATGGGAGTTGACTTTAGGCTCATTTGTGTCAGTTCATCTGACTGAATGCTTGTATACGCTTTATCCTACAAACAGCATTACCCTTTTGCTTAGTGTTGGCCCTTAAGTCGGATTGATAAATGTATGGTGAAACGTAATTAAAAAACATTTTCCCCATTCACAACTGTGACACTTTTCACTCTCGCCATGCAAATATCACAGGTGCCCTACAGACAGGCCTGAGTCGAACAGACCAGCAATTTGTCATGGAGCATGAGATGTATGGAGGAAATAGCTGAGCTGTTTTATGGCCTCAAATACAGTTAGTAAAATGAACATAGCAGACTGCTGAAATTAAGATGCGGCCCTCATGGCTTTTATGGAAAACATATCACAATTGCAAATCCTCACAGGCAACAAGAGCAGTATTTCTCCGTAATAAATTAATTCAGCATCAGTGAGACGAGCTGAGAGAGCTCTCTTTTAGGAACAGCCTGGAAACACATACATCAGCAAGTGCCGAAGAAAGTATTTTTGTGAAAATAAATAAATCATTGTGAAATACTCTGGCTTTGTTTGGAAACTGGGAACAGACCCCACATCCTTTCCAATCACGACTTAACATTGCACAGATGCACATCCAAGAACATCAAAACAACTACAATTTAATGATGGGGCCAAAAAAAAAGAAACAAGTTGGAGATTTCTTGACTTCCCTGTCTTATATTGCGTCACTCTGTACCACAGTTTGCACTTTCAAATCCAGCGCAACATCATACAGCATACGCTGCTGGTGACTTGAGCCAAAGACACCGACCTAAGGGGCACTTGCACGGCTCACTGGACAGCGATGTCCACCGGGAAGGTTTTTTTATTTGTCAAGTCTACACAAGCTGACAGAAAGAGTCCATCTGTAGTCTTCAGAAATGCAGTTTGTATAAGCTGTGTTTTCGATTAACAAACTCATCACCCTCCCCATCAGCTAAGCAAAGTGCTCTACGATCGAGGGGAATGGCCTTCAAGAGAAACAACTCTCACCACATTCATTTTCCCAGTTGAGCACTCTGGCACAAAAAGGCGGAGAACTTCAGCTAACATTTGTAGCTGAATTAACGTTTATGACATTTCGTTGTAAAATCTCTGCAGCCTGCATTTGATGGTTTGTACTACAGTATTTGCAAGCTTGAATTCTTTGAATTTGATTGAAAAAGACAGGACATTGTAGTTTAGCTTGGTGGTGTAAACCACCTAAATAAACATTTACAATCAGATATATGCCTCTCTTAAGTGAATTTGTATTACCTTGAAGGTTTATTATGGGAATCCTGTGACTTACTAGACTACCCAAAAGCTACCCAAAGCACTGGTTATATCATGTTTTTATTTACTCACAGAAATGTTTTCTCAGAAATAAAACATCCATCTTTAGGTTCGAAAATGACCTGGATGCTATTAGGCAAAAGCAAAACATACTCAAATATGGATCATGTGAATGTCACCACTCCAAATGTTTCCCCATTAATGTGGCCCAGATTCCTCAGCAAACAGGCATGGTGGTAATGCTCAGGATCTGAGTGATGTCTCTGAATTGCTATTGATTTTGTTTTCTTTTTTGAGTTATGCATCATAGTGTATGTATAATAATGCTTTGTAATCTTCCATATGCCAGGCAAAGGTAAATGTAATGAGATTCATTACACTGAATGTATGGCTGCTCGCATATTATTACTATCCTATAACCTCCAGTGAAAATGCACAACTAAAATCAGTAGTAAACATGACCACCTGCAATGCCCGTCGGTTGCACAAGTCTTCTAACTTTACTCTCTGCACAATGCACACTTCTGGTTGCTACAAAATGTGCAGAAAAAAAGCCTACAGGGTACCTTCTACACCAGTAATGTTTATCAGGATCTTCTATACGAGCCATCAAAGTGTACACCTACCTCCTTGCAGTGAAGGACTCAGCTGTATTGTGAGGATGAATCCGAGAAGGAGCAAAACAAACCTCCTGTTAGCCATCTCGCCCCAAAATGCACTGGCCGTCCCCGAATCAGCTGGTTTTATTCTCCAAGAGCTAATTACCACTTCAAAAATGTCTTAAAAAAATTTAATGGGGAGGAAAAAATAAAATAATACTGGACACGACGTAATTAGGAAAGGGCAAAGCATTTGGTTCGATGGATCATTGCACTTTTTTCTCTTCTATGTCTGGTGTTGCTGTTTTTATTCTGGTCACTCCTGCCAAAAAAGCTGAGTGCTGCCAGAGAAAGAAAGAGAGTGAGAGAGAGAGAGAGAGAGAGAGAAATAGAAAGAGACATGCAGGGAGGAAAGACATGAGAGAGGGGAGGGAAGAGAAGGACGAGAGAGAATAGGAGAGACAGGGAGAGCGAGACACCCGCTTTCCCACTCTCTCGTCCAAGAGGAATTTCACAGTCTTGCCAGACATTTGCATGGACTTTAAGAGTGCTTAACTTTTTTTATGTGAGCAGAGGAATAAAACAAAATCAGTACTCAGATAATGATGTTCACTCCATCGCTGGGTTTCTTCCTTGCAACAACACTCACACACAAAGCATCATTCCTCAAGTAGTTACAACCATTCTCATTCCTTTAAAATGACGAGTCTTTTTTTCCAACGGCTGCTCAGTAAAGGGAAACTTGACCAATGTTTGTCTAAGAGACTTGGGGAAATAAAGCCCATTGTTCTGAGAAAGTTATGTCGAATGCTTTGTAATGCATCTGTGACACCTGCCAGGAGTAACTGTACTGACACTCATTACAGATGAAAGTGTGACTGCTTGCATGTTATCAGTAATAAAAGACCTTCATGAAGCATTTCAAAAATGCACGCAAACTTGTTGCAATCAGAAAACTAAATAATAGAAATGACAGGCTAGACATTAGTGGTCAGGTAAAAAAGAAAGAAAGAAGAGCAACTCTTGCTCAAAGGAGAAAAATCTGGGCATGCTACAAGAAAGCGATCATTCTCATAAATATGAGCATTCTGCACTTGTAATGAGTGAACGAGAGTCAACAGAAAGAAAGACAACTGATGGGACGGAGAGATGCTCTGGGATGGCCAAACTCGGTAAAGCTCAGCTACTGCACTCTTCCCAAACATAATCCTGAGCTCACTGTCAACCCTGCATTCACAGCGAGGATTCAGCCATGACCAGAGGCCTGACTGTATGTGCATCTCATGTACTTATTACCTACAATCTAAAGACATGTCTCAAGCAGAAACATACATACAGGACTCCAACCAGTTCAAGATGGCCTGAATCAAAAAGAAAATTAAAGGGGTCATATGATGCGATTTCAAGTTTTCCTTTCTCTTTGGAGTGTTACAAGCTGTTCGTGAATAGATAAGATTCCTGAAGTTGCAAAGACTAAATTCTCAAACCTAAAGAGATATTCTTTATAAGTTTAGACTCGTCCACGCCCTCCTAAAACGCCTCGTTTAAACACGCCCCCACGTGTTGTGTTCTTGTTACGTGTGGCCGATTTGCATAACACCGCCCAAATGTATATACACAGACAGAAGGTGTAACTTTGATTCTCGTAGTAATGTTGCCACCGCCGCCATGTCGTGGAGACGCTGTGTGTTTCTTGTGAAAGCAAACTAATTTGTTTGGTCGTCCAACAGGGACCCACTATAAACTCAGTGGGGTAAGTTGAAAGTGAAGTGATGTGTGGCCAAGTATGGTGTTCCATACTTGGAATTTGTGCTCTGCATTTAACCCATCCAAATTGCACACACACAGCAGTGAACACACACCCGGAGCAGTGGGCAGGCATTTTTTGCTGCGGCGCCTGGGGAGCAGTTGGGGGTTTGGTGCCTTGCTCAAGGGCACCTCAGTCGTGGTTTGACGGAGGCAGAGAGCGCTGTACATTCCTCCCCCCACCTCCTCCCTGCCGGTAACGATACCGAACCCGCAACCTGGTTACGAGTCCACTTCTACCTTGGGGCCACGACTTCCCGTCGTTTTTTAGGTACACCATGTTTTTCCAGAAACAGTTCAAACCAAATATTCAGATGTGTGCAGTGCATTTTATGGAGTACTGTTTCCTGGGAGAGTAGACTACAATGCTGGTGTTCCGGTGAATTCAGTTCCCCTGTTTCCCCTTCGGCGCACATGCTGACCACAGTCTATGATGCTGACAAATAATGCTGACTCACAGTCTGTAAGTACGTTTTCATATTTAAAGGATTTGCCACTGATGATTCAAACGTGAGTTTTGGGCAGTGTAGAGTAACGCTTGTTGTTTGTCGTTTCTCTGATCACAAATGCAGACATGGTTTTTTTTGTTTACGCGGCGCGATGCAACACATCTCGTAAAAAGACAGTATAAGTCATTATAATCTGTAATTATGTCCCCACTGGATGCAACAAATGCCTCATTTATAATGGTTTTGATTGGTTTTGCCTCATTGCACCGGGACACGGCATCACAATATGGCAAAAGCTTAACATTTCCGTCACATGCTTGAGGAATTCGGCCAATCACAATGCACTGGATACCTGGCCAATCAGAGCACACCTCGCTTTTCAGAACGATGAGCTTTGTAAAAATCTCCGTGTTTCAGAAAGGCGGGGCATAGAGGAGAAACAATAATGTACAGTATGTGGAAAATAATGTTTTTTGAACCTTAAACCGCATAAACACATTTCATTACACCAAATACACAAAATAATGTTATTTTTTAGCAACATCATATGACCCCTTTAAAACCTTTCAAAGAAAGCTGTATTAAAGCAACACACCCTGCTTGCTTGTATATGCATACAGGACATTTAATATTCATTATTTATCCCTTTAACTAAGATCATGACTTATTTGACTGTAACAATTAAGGCTGTTGGTCACATGCAAAAAGAGGATGTGTCCAAAACACAAAATCTCTATGGACTAGGTGAAATGCCTCAGTATCATCATCATTATCATTAAAAAAAAAACTCATAGCCAAGTCCAAGTTTTATTTGTTTTTTCAATATTTTTCAGTTGGAGGAGCCCTTCAAAGCATGGTGAAGATGATTTCCTCAAGGAAGCTTTGTCTCCACAGACTTGAATGGCTCCAGTGTAATTTTTCCCAGAAATGATGTAAGATGGAAAGAAGGGGGTAACATTGAAATCCTCACTGCTAATGAAACAGATAGATAAAGATACACAAACAGACAGATTGACAGAGATGGTCCTGAGTTTTTAATCAACAAGCCTAATGAATTTTAAAAATCATTATTTTTCCCAATAGAACTTTAACTTAACACCAATTCAGGACATTGGTCTACAGGTCTGCAGTAGACTTTCCCTCTGATGCATGGTGTTCACTAGACAGATCTTTAAAAGCCTTTTTAACCATTCCATACAACCATGACTACACTGTAACACATTTCCACATACTTCCTTAAAATGTTAAGTATTATCAAATTGGCTGCACAAGTCATTTCAACCAATTATATTAAACTGACTTAAAAAAATCAAAGTTGAAATTTGAGGTAAAAGTAATGGGAAAAAAATATGTTGCCATAACATATTGACCATGACCTTTTGAACAATGAAATATGTATGCAAAATGTATACAGTATATCATTATCTTACACTCAAAACACTATAAACCCTTTTTTTAACTTTTCTCCACATCCTGCACAACCGCTTTAGTCCTGTGTTTAACTTATGGATAATAACTTTTGCCTAATGAGCCCGTGTTAAGGCACTGATTGCATTTTTTGAAAGTCAAATGCCTTTTGCTCCTTTTTTGTCGGCTTTTCTATTTTAGCTCATGTCTGGTGTGTGTCCTTTCAGCATTTTGGAGATGCCAAAAGACTCAGCTTGTTTATGAATCCAAGGAGCATGTGAATATTATCCAGACCTGCATTTGTCAAATAGTTAAGTTATTAAAACATTCAACACTTCATTCTAAAAGTCTGGACACATCTCAGAATGTTTGTGGTTATATCTTGGAAATAATAGGGCAAGTTTAGTTCACTTTTGGTATTACACACAGGATCGCATATTTTTGTAGCAGAAAATGAGCTTGTTTTAAATATTGTTCCTTGTGTTTCATAAAGAAGCAGATAATTACTCAATTGCCTGCAATCACAGCTAGATATGTACTGTAGTGGTACTGCAGAAAGATCTGGAATCTCTTCCAGTTGTGCCGTTACAGGTAAGGATGAGGTCAAGATAGACTATAGAAGTATGATAGTGACAGTATGGCTTCCAGTCGTTCATGAAGTTGTGTGCCCAGTCCACTTGGGGATTATGTTAATCTAGGTATCTGCAGGGATTCTTCATGATCTACAAGATAAATCCTTTCAGTGGACATGACATGCAATTTAATATGCAATTATCTTTTAAAGCTTGTTATGTTCTGTATTATTCAATAAAGACAAGCTATAAATCATTTTATGGTATGACCAACACAATATTAGATAGATTAAACATTAATGTTATTTTCTGTAGGCCAGGGCTATATGTTACGATGAAATTAGGTGATGCATGAATTGATATGAATGACATTTAATCACAGTATATTGACTGATTTGTTGAACTATCAACCTTGTAAGCATGTAATAATTATGACAACATAAAGCACTTACAATAAGCCTGTTGTAACCAGTAATATGAAGTCAGTACAAATCCCCAAAACAAAAAAAAAAAAACAAAAAAACAAAAAACAAAAAAAAAAAAAAAAAAAAAAAAAAAAAAAAAAAAAAAAAAAAAAAACAAAAAAAAAAAAACAAAAAAAAAAAAAAAAACAAAAAAAAACAAAAAAAAAAAAGAATATATTTGCAAAATCTAAAACAATCTGTTGCTATTACCACACTCCTTTAGGTAATTCAAAGTCACTGAATAAACATATGTAAATCATTGGACTGCAATTTTTTAACACTTTCTGTGTAACTTTAGACCCGTGGTTCTCACTTTTTTTTGTTCGTACACTCCCCCTTTAAACCTATAAAAAGTTTATTATAGGTTTTGGTCCCCCCCCCTTTCCAATCCCCTCCCACCTCAGATTAACAAATAATTTCACTAAACATTGTAGAACTTACTGCTTTTTAAATTTACAATACCTAAAGGGAAAAAACTTGCATGGAACTTGAAAAATAGCATAGAGAAAGAACCGTTTACACCGACGCGATGCGCAAAATACAGTAGAACCCCATTATAATCAGTGCCGCTGTCTACACGGGATTCTGCGTGCCGGCAACACGACAAAACCCGACATTAACTGATCCTTGTTCTATTTTATGACGTACTGAACAGTTAAAATGATTTGCAATGGTCACTTTGTCGCGTCCATTTTAGAGCTGTTGCGACGCGACGCACTACTGTATCGTCCGTTACAGACCAGGTATGAGCCAAAGAGTAAGAATGCCTTGTCATATTTTGTGCATTTTAGCTTTTAAATGACCAGTACCTGCCTGGGTCTGTGCGACTTCATCTATGGCTTTTCTCTTCGCTTTCACAAACCGATCCATCTCCCATATCTAAGCTACGTCCCGTGGCGGTTTACTGTTTTATTTTTTTTCTTTTTCTGCTGATGTCCCCACCGACTTGAAGCAGCGCTGCTTAGACCGATGGGTGTGTCTCATCAAAGTACTGCGAGAGCTATAAGAGAGCGCGGACGGCGTCCTTATGACTTTTCTCTTTAACCGTAACTTCTGAGTCAACACTGTATTCGATCTTCAAGTTGAGCACACCTCTTTACTTTACTCTTTACTAATCCAATTTTTTCATATTGCAATATTATCGCAAATGCAATTAATTGTTCAGCCCTAATTACATCCTCAGTCTGTAGGTATGTGCGCAGGTACATAGTGTTTATTTGCAAAGTGGCATCACCAACTACTGGCCTGACATGAACAATACCGATTTTTTAAGTTGTTTTCGCAGATTTGTGTGAATGTTGTCATTTTGACAACATTGTTGTTGTCACGTCAGGTCAAGAAAGGGGAGGTGGAGAATCTTTTGTAGCTTTTACCTTTTATTTACAAAGAAGACTATCTAAAACACAAAACAAAGGCACAGAATATCATAACAGTTTCGCTACGAACACAAAGATAATACTGGGCAAAGGAGTACAATTCAACTAAGGGCTTAAATACACAGGGAGTAATCAAAGGAACAGAGAACAGGTGTGAACTAATCAGGAGCTATGGCAACAAACTAGTGACGCGAAAATGGGAATAAAGCAAACTAGGTCAAATTAAGAACCAAGGGATACCAAAACAAAACACAACATATGACAGTAATCTGTATGCAAAACTAAAGCAGAGACTAGTAATGTTGCAACTAACAATAAACTAATCTTGAATAAGAAAGTTGGTCATGGAAAGAGAAAGATCCTGCAGAACACATCAAAAAGATTTGTATGAATGGAAAATATGAGTTATGGCATGGAATATAATCACAACATAATAAAAAGCACATTTATTAAATGTTATTAAAAATAAATATAATAAATAACTCTTAAGTTCTGATTTGAACACATGAACAGTGTTGTCCATTCTGATATAAACAGGAGGCGATTCAAGTCCCTAACCGTCACAGATCAGCGGAGACACACAGGTAAATTAATGAATAGCATTTTTATTGATAGAAATGTCGAGGCAGATTGAATGGAGCAATGACTGGTGAATATCCAACACAAATGACAGTTCAATGAATCTTAGCCGAGTAGTGATGTTTGGTAGTGATGTGACGTTCGACACTCGAGGCTTCGAAGCTTGTATCAAAAAAACGAAACATATCACAGTGAAGCGCTGTACCAGAGCTTGATTCATTTTGCCAAAACCACGTGATATGTGATGTCCGTAGCTTCGTTTTCGCACACAACCATGTGACTGCTTCATATTCTGATTCAAATAACGGGAACCACTTGCGCAGTTTCAGGTGTCACTCACTTATTTGAAAAGAATAAATCATAATACAAATAAATATTTGCATGTGTAGTTTTGCGCATGTTCATTTTGTATTAATTCCTGTTTCAGACACTTTAACTGACCATTCTATGATAATCTTCGGTTATTTTGATCATAGCCAATATATACCTACAGCCTTGCCTATTTTCCACATATTTATTCACAGATTCATGTATTCATATTGTGTAATACAATGACTGACATGAAGACTTATTTATATAAACTTCATATTTTCTTTGCTTTATACAGGTTTTCAGAGCAAAACACTCTTTAATTATCTTTTTTTTTTTTAAATTCTTTACTACTATGTGTTGTATGTGATGTGGTGGTTGTATATCTGAGCCCAAGACAAATTTCCCACAGGGACAATAAAGTGTACCTAACCCAGGGGTAAGCAAGTTCAGTCCTAGAGAGCCGCAGTCCTGCAGAGTTCAGCTCCAACCCTGAAAGAAAAAAAAAACCCTCACCTGCCTATAGCTTTAGTAATCCTGAAGACATTGATTAGCTTGTTCAGGTGTGTTTGATTAGGGTTGGAGCTGAACTTTGCAGGACTGTGGCTCTCTAGGACCGAACTTGCCTACCCCTGACCTAACCTAACCTATCCTATCTGAAACCGTCCAAAAATGACTGGGTCGTCTGGGGCCAAGGCAGCTTTTTCCAGCTTTTGACCACAAGATGTCATTAGTGTGCACAGTCTTGAAAAGCTTCGAGTAATGAACCTTTTTACGATACAGTTGATGGGAAAGCCTTGGTGCTTCGCAAAGCTTAATTTTTCCGTCACTAATGTTCGGTTCTTTTGCAGGTTAACGGAGGGTTCGGCATCCAGAAGTGGAGAAAAGCAACGTAGGAAGAACTTCAGGGATCTAGAGAAAAGTACAAACAAGTAAGTAGCATTAAGGGATTCTGGTAACATTCAGAGTAGTGACCGGAAGGAGCATGCTTATGAATGGTGCCTTGATTGCAGATGACAGGTGCAGGGAATCAGAACTCAGGTGAAGGTGATCGTGACTGAGAACAGGTGTGAGCCGGGGAGGATTCTGGGACATGGAGTCCAGAGCTGCTGATTGTGACGATTTGCTGACAAGACCACAGCAAATGCCCAGTCTCCTTTCATTTTCTTCTTGGAATTGATAGTATCCTCTGGTTTGTTGATCTTAAGCCAAGTTCACACTACACGACTTTAAACATCGGCAGATCGCTGTGCTGTTCAGACTACATGACTTGATTGTCTGTCTTTAAGTCGTTGTGGTGTTCACACAAAGCGACACTATGTAAATGTTCCGCAACAGGGGGTCACACACTACACGAGCTGACAACAACTCTGTCACCCAACAACTCTACAAACCACGTTTTGTCATGAAAACATACACGAGAATTGGAATGTGAATGATGCGAAACAACACGTGACGCAGGAGTTGTTCATTTGAAAATGGATGTCGGGAAGAAATTAGCACTGCAAGCTGTTTGCTCGATTAAAAAATGTTGCTCTATTTATTGTGTCCAAACTTTTCTTTAAGCCATGTTGCTGTTGTTGTTTTTCTTCCGATGAGCTCAACCCATGCCTTGCTCTCTCATTGGCTGTAGCTCGTCGCGACACCTGACATCACGTGATGTCGAGTCGGCCAACCGGCACAGATATTTGGCATGCTAGATATTCGTTTGGCGGTTCGGCGAGGCGTCAGCAAGCCTCTTTGATGCGTCGTTGACTAGTTCACAAATAAAGATTGCGGAGCACTGATCACCTGCTGATTTTCCCCCAATCACAGCCCGGCTTAAAATCCTGTATTGTTAACTAGGCATTAGCGATCTCTCAGGGAGAAGTTTGCATGCTAGTTCTGAAATATAAACTGGTGCTAAGCCATTTAACTATTTATAAACCAGTAGCAGGATTTTACATTTTATTTATCTATTTAGCAATCAATATAATTAGATTTAATTATATTAAATATATAATTATATTAAAACTGCTGTAATGTGCTCCTGTTTTCTGACTCCAATCAGGAACCTAGCAGCTGCATTTTGAACCACCTGTATGCAGGAGAGAGAAGCTTGGCTGATTACTGTGTATAGAGTTATAAGGGTGTGTGTACAGTCGTGGCCAAAAGTTTTGTCAGTGACATAAATTTAGTGTTTTGTAAAGTTTGCTGCTTAAGCTGTTGTGGTGTTCATTTACATTGTTTCTAGATTATCGTGTAGAGTGATCAGGTGCATTTTAAATAATTGCTAAAAACTTAATTGGCCAAAAAATGAACTTTTCAAAAATCACGGTTTTTTGATCCTGACACAAAATGATCAGCTAACATTAATTGGCTAATTATATCAGCAGCACATGTGAAATTGTGAATGAGTACTAGTCAGGTTAATCACTATCATACTAAATAGATTGTAAGAACAGAGTTTTTTTTTTTTGTTTTACTGATTGCTATAACAGGACGGAAGAAGCGCTTCCAATCATTGTGTTCTTGTTAACAATGGTTACCTCCAAAGAAACGTGTGCAGCCATCATCGCTTAGCATCAAAATGGCCTCACATGCAAGGAAATTGCTACAAAGAATATTGTACCTTAAAGAACCATTTACCGGATCATCAAGAACTTCAAGGAGAGGTTTGACTGCAGTGAAGAAGTCTTCAGGACGTCCCAGAGTGTCCAGCAAGCGCCAGGACCGTCTCCTCCTGAGGATTCAGCTACGGAACAGGATCGTCTCCTCCTGAGGAGCCAGCTATGGAATCGTGTCACCACCAGTGCAGAGCTTGCTCAGGAATGGCAGCAGGTTGGTGTGAGAGCATCTGCACGCACAGTGAGGCCAAGACTTTTGGACAATGGCCTGGTGTCAAGAAGGGCAGCAAAGAAGCCACTTCTCTCCAAGAAAATTCAAGAACAGACTAAAATTCTGCAGGAAGTACAAGGATTGGTTATTTTCTCTGATGAAGCTCCCTTCCGACTGTTTGGGACATCTGAAAAATAGATTGTTCGGAGAAGAAAAGGTGAACACTACCATGAGTCCTGTGTTGTGCCATCGTGAACCATCCTGAGACCATCCTTGTGTGGGGTTGCTTTTCAACCAAGGGAGTGGGTGCTCCTAATTCTGCCCAAAAACACTGCCATGAATAAAGGATGGTATCAAAACGTCCTGCAAGAGCGAATTCTTGCAACGGTCCATGAGCAATTTGGTGATGATCCGTGCATTTTCCAGCATGATGGAGCACCATGTCACAAAGCAAGAGTGATAAAGAAGTGGCTCGAAGATCATTACATTGAAATTTTGGATCCGTGGCCAGGTAACTCCCCAGATCTCAATCCCACAGAGAACCTGTGGCCAATCCTCAAAAGGCGAGTGGACAAGCAGAAGCCCACAAATTGTGATCAACTCTGAGAACTAATAAGGCAAGAATGGATCGCCATCAGTCAGGATTTGGTCCAGAATCTAATATCCAGCATGCCAGAGCGAATGCAGAGGTTATAAAGAACAAGGGTCAACACCGTAAATATTGACTCATTATATTTTTTTGCCAATAAAAGCCTTTAAAACTTATATGCTTATCATTGTTTTTCAGTATACCATAGAAACATGTGGAAAAAATAATCTACAAATACTGAAGCAGCAAACTTTGCAAAACACAAAATTTGTCACTGCCAAAACTTTTGGTCACGACTATAAGTTCCTTGATTTAAAATGTGGGGTGGTAAATATGGGATGGTGTCAGTATTTTGGGTGGAGGCTGGTAACTCATTTCACCAGAGAGGAACAGAGAGGGTGAAGGTTATGGAGAGTGGCTTTGTGCCTTGTTGTGGTGGATTCAGTGACCTCAGCTGCCAGTTGGGAGCATACGCCTGTAGTAGTGAATTGAGGTAAGGGGAGCAGTTCCAGTGGCAGTGCTGAAAGCCACCATCAAAACCTTAAATTTGATTCTGGCCACAACTGGGTTCCAGTGGAGTGAGATCAGGAGGAGTGTGACATGTGTTCACTTTGGCTGATTGAAAGACCAGAGTGTTTGCCACATTCTGGAAATCTCTTGCAGATGCTTGCGCCACTCATTGGTTGCCAGTTAGTGTGTTTGCCGTATCCTTCTCGAAATTACAAAAGCTTGGATGAGGACCTGTACTCTGACAGGAAGGGTCAGATTTTTTGTAATGTTGACTGGGCCATTGTTGAGATGTGGGTGGACAAACTCAGTTGGTTGTCAAACACTACCCTCTGGTTCCTTGCTGTCCTGTGGCCTGTAGCACAAAGCGAGATGAACAAACTTTGCAAAGTTTTGAGTTGACAAAACCTGACAAACCCAACCTCGGTTTAGATCAGGATCAGCTGGCTCACAAAGCTCGATATAAACGTTCTCAGTCAAGTCAAAGTTTGATCCGGAGTTTGTGATTAATTCCGGAGTGCGTGCACCTGAAAGTGTGACATGTGCGGCAAACAGCCAATCACACAGAACATGGAAAGCATCAGTTTGATTGACTTCTCACGAGAGTCAGTGCAATTCCCTTCTCTGTTGAAGATGAATTTATTGTTATGAAAAAAAGACCATGAATTGAAACTAATTTACAAGGCAGGAATAAACACTTCTGCAGTGAATTTTTGAGATGGCAGGTGCTGACTATATCAATGCAAGTGAATCAACTGAATTTAAATAATTTATTTTACAAGGAGCTCAAAAGAAAACAAGCTTCATCAGTTTAAAAAACTTTATATAATTAACCTTGTATTAATATGTATATAGTTATAGCCTATTCATTTAAATGCTAAGTTTAATATTATTTGTTAACACATATGATTTATTATATGAATATATTATATGAATTATACATAATTATAATCTATAAAATACTAATATAATAAACAACTAGCAGCAAAAGATTTGTCTTAAATTTTATCACTATAAACTGAGATAAAGTTTATTTGGGGGTGGCTTTTTAGCGTGAGATGTATGTCACTTTGCTCAGAGCTGATTGGTCCAGCTTTGGTTTGTGATCTCTAACTCAGAATGAAACCTGCTCGGGAGCAGGGTAGTCGTGTAGCGTAATTTACCATGGTGATGAAACCCACTCAAAACCAACCCAGCTTCTTCAGCCTGAAAACTCAACTCTGTGTTAGCAGAGTTTGCTCAAACTAAACATGAACTTACCTGGGTAAAAACTGAAACCGGCTTCGTGCTATAGACCACTGGTTGGTGTTAGTGTTGTGAACCCAAGATGCAGTTTGATGTTGTGGTTAACTGATAGGTTTGCAAGGATTGCTAGGAGCTCTGTCTTTGCAAAGTTGAGCTATAGAAGGCACTCCTTTATCCAAGCAGAGATGTCTGAATAGAAGAGAAGCAAGAACTGAACCTTGAAGTGGGTGCCTCAGTGATTAGCTGATGTGACTCAGACACCCCTTCTCTCCATGAAACCTTGAAATATCCACCTCTGTGTTAGGACTGAAGCCACCGAAGTACTGTACATGTCATGCCTAGGTCAGAAAAGGTGAACAGGAGGATCTGGTGGTTAACAGTGTCAAAGGCCCCTGACAGGTCATGCAGAATAAGAACAAATTATTTGGTGTTTGTTGTTGCTAGCCGAAGAGTTTCAGCAATGGTCAGCAGGGTGGTCTCTGTGGTGTGTCCACTTTTGAAGCCAGACTGGTCATTGTCAAGTAGCTTGTTCTGTGAGAGAAAAGCAGAAACCTGACTGAACACTACTCTTTCAAACATGTTTGACTGAAAAGGGAGAAGAGAGACTGGTCCATAGTGGAACTGGTTGCTGATGGTTGCCAGTGGAAGTAGTTTGAGGGGGACAGAGAAAAGAAGAGAATATTGTGAATAGTTTGATACACTTCATGATTATTTTTTAGCAAGTTAGACCTGATTACATCAAACACCTGCTTGAAGAGATTTGGGGAGATCGCATCAAGATACAAGGCAGTGGGCCACTATGTTTAACCTGACTCAAAAATCTGCTAACTCATCTTGAAAATCAGCAAATCTTTATTGGGTTCGGGGGGGTTGGTGTACCACAGCAATTGTCAAGTAAAATTCAATTTCCATCAATTGAATTTCAAAAGTACTATATATCTCTCACCTAAGGGTTCTACATACCAAAGTATCTTTAATAACTGATTCTAGTCATCCAACTCAACCAGTGTAATGTGAGGAGGCATGACAACGCAGTAGTGTATCCAATTGCAGGCTTTATTCCAAGAGTGGTCAAAACAGGCAGGGTCAAACAACAGCAAACAGGTACAATCCAGGATGAGACAAAAGAGTAATCAAACAAACAGGCAATGATCAGGGCAGGCAGCAAACTATCATAATCCAGGATAAACAGTCCAAGTTCAAAAGGCAAGGCAAGAAGGAACTTGATAACACAGAGACATTACAGGCTATCAATACTGAGCCATGTGAGTGAGTGTGTGTGCATCTTTTATAGTCCTCTTGATTGGTAACAGGTGGAGTCTGAAAATGAGTTCCTAGGCAAGGGGTTATGGGAAATGTATTCCAGGGTAGAGTGGCAAGAGTCAGGGGTGAGTAGTGACAAGGGCATGGGATAGAATGGGATAGAGGGTACTCCAGCTAGCGATCGTGACAACCAGACACACAGACGTTTGTCCATGCTGCTATGCCGAAATTGAGATAGATGATATACAGGCTATTATGGAGTTGCATCTAGGAGTACAGGGATATTCCACACATATGATGGATCCAGGAGACACTACCAAACAAAACAGGTGCTATCCAGTTTTTGTGCCAGTGAGCTCATACCAGAAATGTACTCTAATTTGTTCACCATAAAAACATTAAGCTTGGCTGTTTTTCCTCCACAACAACTCTTTTTTCTGAGCCATTCCATGCATCATTAAATAGTCCTTCAGTCGATCATCTGATGTTCAAAAGTGTTTGAGAAGTTAAAACAAACATATTAAAATCAATAAACTCAGGAGCACACTACAGTGGTGATGGTCATGCACAACAATGCCAACTTGCTAAGATTGATTTAAAAAAAAGTTGTTTACAGTTTTCTTTGGTGTCTATGTGTTAAGTTCCATTTAAGTTTAATTTGGTCCATTATACCATTTTTCAACAATAATCTTACCCAGCTCTAACCAATAGAAATTACAGTTAGTGAACTGAAATTGTCAGGTCATACCATAGATTTTCAGCTGAAATTCTGTCTGGGCTCTTTGCAGGACAGTCCCAAATCACTTTTTGAGTCATTTCTTCAAAGCTTTTCTGTTTTGGGCCATTGCCAAGGAAGAAAATGTGCCTTCAGTCTAAGTGCAGATTTGCAGAACTAGATGAGATCTTCTCTTCAGGGATTTGTCTGTTTTTGACTTCTGGTTGCACTTGGTGGCAACAAGTTTTCCAGTTCTTTCAGCTAAAAATGTTACCCAGAGCATGACATTGCCGTCACCATGCTTGAATACAGAGATGGTCTTGCATCATGTTGGGCTGCATTTGGTTTGTACTAAATGCAAGACTTTGATTTCAGGCCAGCTAATCAGACCATATGTTTCTTTTACCAAAAGGTTTCAGGTTTTGTATCAGGATTCAAAAGCAGACTACCAGCATGACTTAATGCTGACCTTTCTCAGAAGTGGCTTCCTTCTAGCAGTTTTCCCAAATAGGCCAACTCCATTAAGTGCTGAAGAGCTTGTTGATGTCTGGACAGCTTCTGCCATTATAGCCAAAAAGCTCTGCAACTCTGTCAAAGTTTTAGGCATCTTGTACTGTTGCTCAATTTAGATGCCCTGATCTTCCTATTGGTCTAGATTCATGCCACACTTTTTTTCCATTGTTACAATAGTTTTTCCCAAACCAATGTATTCCAATTACACTGAATTCAATTACAACAAATTCTAAATATATCTATTTTTTGTCATTCAGTTTTCATATAGGCTAACATATTCTTAACAGCAAAAGTTTTAAATATCCTAATTTAATTTGCTTTGTTTTGACTTATACTACAACATTATTACAAAATTGCAACACTTAAACAATGTAACAAAGTTCGTAGGGGGACGAAGGAAGTGACTCAGGTAGGCAGTTTGGAGACTCGTGGCTCTTTTATTTCTTTACTTAAAGTTCAACAAAACATAAACGGGGTGCTTCCAGCGCATTCTCAATCTGCCCAGGGCATAAACTCGGTTCAGTCGGTTCTCCTCCTCCTGCTAAGGGATGTCCACGAGTCCCAGTCTCTCTCTCCCCACCACGTTCTCCAGTCTGCCTTTTATCCGGTCTCTCCAGGCTAATTACTGCAATCAGACACAGGTGTTCATCATTTTGCACTTGACCTACTTACTCACCGCTCGTCTCCCGTCCCTCTCTCCCGCTGCAGACTTCGCTGAACCACGCCCCCCTCGCCACATACCCCCACCACCCGACTCAGGCCGGGGAGCGCCTCCGCCTGCAGTCCCCCTCCTCCATTCTTGAGATAAGTCGGCTACCGCCATCTTTTCCCCTTCCTGTGTACCACCTTGGAACTTAAAGGTTGTAGGCCAGATACCATCGGGTTTGATCCGCGGCGTTGTTATCCTTCATGCGTTGAGCCATTGCAGGGGCGTGTGTTCTGAACATGAGGGTGAAGCTCCCTACCCAGGAGATAATAGCGACGGTAGGACCGCCATCGCGTCACCATTCTCATGGTGCTGTACATCGTCCTCTCTTAAGAGCGTGTTCACTGATGTAGGCACCCCTGTAAAAAAAACCATTGAAAAAAAAAAGAAAAGGGGGAGAAGGAAAAGGGAAGTCCGGCACCCTGCTCATCGGGGCTCCTGGGCCGAAGGGACAACGTCGCCAAACCATCACATCCCATAATGTCAATGGACAGCCAGAAGATTGCAGTTGGATTAAGAAAAAGGAGTGGGCAAGCAACCAACTCTGAGACAGATGAAGAGACATCCGGAAGACTGGGGTAAGCGCGGCCCCGCTCATCAATCATGAGATACATGAACAATGCGGCCTTAAACCTAGGGGGAAATGGAACAGCCGGCAGTGCAGGCACGCTGCGCGAGGGTGGGGGGGCGGAGGCAAGTGAGACCGTGATGTCTGGGCACGTCCATTTCATTACTGTGAGGACACCGAGAGAAGGGGTCAACATCAGGGCTGGGTAGGCTTAATAACATTAGGATAAACGCTGCCGTATAAGATATCCTTCGAAGCTCCGCAGAAACTGCGCCAAAAGGAGTCCCATCCCATTTTTGGGTTCTTGGACACACGTCGTAGCAGTGCGGCAATTGACCTAGCGCGGCTTATGCCCAACTTTTAAGGAGAACCAGCACACTGGCCGCTGTGATACAGCACCAGTAGGAAGAGCCCCCGAGTACTCTGACCTCCAGCAACGCCACAAGAGGAAAACAACAGCACAACTGTCTTACGGGTTGGCCATCAACCCAGGGACAACCCGAAAATCTCAGACGGACATCGTAGATCAGCCCCAGTATTCCACGCAACAATGCCAGACTGCCACAGCGCTGCACATGAATACAAAGTAAGTGAGTCCTCTAGAATATCAAGGGCGGTGTGCAATATGTGCGGCATGACCGGAGCAGGGAAGTCGAATTCCGTGAGTCCTATGAGCGCTGAAAAGTGGACCGACAGAGCCACGAAGCACGCCGAAGGAATGGGGTGTAAACAAAATTAGGTCAGTCAGGGTAATGCCACAGCTTGCACATTCTCGAAAGTCCAAGTCTTTTCTGATGATAAGATAGTCGAATAGATGGGTTGTACTCTGCCGGAAAAAGGGAGGGGGGGTATTAAAAAGTGAGAAAAGAGGGGGAAGAAAGGGCAGGAAGAACGAGGGAAGGAACGAAAGTTGGAAAGGAATGGGGAAAGAAAAAAGAGAAGTGGAGGAGAGGGAAGAAAAGGGGGGGGAGAGGAAGAAGAGGGGGGGAAAAAAAAGGGAAGGTAGGGGGAAAGAAGTGGGAAGGGCGGGGGTGGAAAGGGAACGGGGGAAAAAATAATGGAAGAAGAAGAAAACAAGGTGGGGGGGAGGGGGGAATAGCACGTGGTCGTTATAGTCCAGTTGATCATAATACAGACCAGCAATGCTCCAAGCCGAATCGCGGTCAAACGAATCGATGCACCCGCGCAGAGCAGTGGACAGGCTTACGAATTGTGCTCCACCGGCGATTCACCTGCGAATATCCACACAAGCGAGAACGGAACCGAGCCGGCCATTTTAGGTACCAAACTATCGGCCTCGCCAATCGCTGATGGGAGGGGTTCTTATACCTCCCGTCAGTCCTAACATCGCCTCTAATGTCTGAACCTGAACCCTTGTCTTTTTGGGTTTCCGCAACCGATAGTTCTGCCGCTGCGTACCACCGACGGCCCGGCTTCCATGCTCAAGTATGTGCGGATTGACAAGTTCAAAGCGTTCGACCGGGCAGGGGTGAGAACATGTCTGCAAACTCGGCTTGCAATCTTGCTACGTCAGTGAGCTGGGAGGGCGAGAGGTGATATCCCCCTGGGGCCAGAGCGAGGGATTGAATCTTATTGGTCACCTCTGGCCCGAGATCTTCCACTCCACTCACTGCCGTCGCCAGCATCACCGGTTCCACCTCACTCCACTTTTTAAGGAGGTTAAGATGATAAATTTGACGTGCCCCACTCCTGTCAGATAGAATTACCTCATAATTAAGATCTCCCACCCGCCGTGTGACCTCAAAGGATCCTTGCCACTTGGCGAGTAATTGAGGACAGCTCAGAGGAGAAAGTGTGGGAGGGACATCGGCACGGCATGGGTGATATAAACTACGAAGGGTGCATAGAACAATTGTGTGCGATAACTACTGGGTTTCGCCCGATTATACGGCCGTACCTCTGGCTTGAGGTACCTGGACACGGTAACAAATGCGTCTCCAGAGAAAGAGGCTGGGGGCCCCAATGTTGTGGGATTTTTGTGTTCTCAGCCCACCTCTGAATTTTAGTTTTTTGTACCAAGTCCCGTCCTCCAATCCTCTCTAGGACTTCAAAACCCCACGGGCTGGCGCCCAAAAAGGATGTCTCAAAGGGGGGAAAACCCCGGGGGCTTAGCAGGACCTCGCGCCCAGAGAAGATCAATAGGGATTTTCAGCCATTTTATCCCATTCTTGGCGTCTTCATGGATCGAACTTCCGAACATGGTCTTCAACGTGTCGCTAAATCGTTCCACCAACTTGTCCCTGTTTGTGGGTGAGAGACAGCCTAGGTGCGGACCGATTTAAGCCCAATTAACTCGTAAAGCTCGCGTATGTACTGGACAAAACGCATCCTTGGTCCAGTGATAATCCCCTCTGGAAAATTTTTTTTCCCACTCGGGAGATTATACGAAATAGGGCCTTCGACCACCCTTTTCGCGGAAATGCTGCGGAGCGCCACTTCCTCAGGGTATCGCGTTGCATAATCCACAAGGACTAATGCAAAGTGATGGCCCCATGCCGACCGTTCTAATGGCCCGATGAGGTCCATACCAATTCTCTCGAGGGGACCTGCATAAGCGGAAGAGGGCGCAACAACGCTTTTGGGGAGGCCGGGGGGGATTCACTAACTGACATTCATGACAAGCTGCGCACCACCTGCGCACATTCTCGTGAATGCCCGGCCAAAAGAATCGGGCCATTAACCGGTTCAAAGTTTGTGCCTGTCCCAAGGTCCTGCCGTAGTGATTTACAATTACCGCCTTGACATTTTAGGTACTAATAATTGGGTTGTATCCTGCTTTGTCTGAGTGTTTTGTGTCACTCGATACAACCGATCTTTTAAAATAGCAAAATAGGGATAAGAAGGGGGCCGTGCCGGCTGGAGGGGCTGTCCGTCGATGGAGCAGACCTGTTCAAACGCATTTTTCAGCGTCTCATCCCGAGACTGCTCCAGGGGAAAATCATCACACTCCGGGAGGATTAGCCTCTCGGCCGCGCTCGGTTCCCCTGTCGCAGGCTCAGGCGGTCGCGGTACCGCCTCCCCTGCCTGCACGGCCACCTCCCCTCCTTGCTTCTCCGTTCCCCAAGAGACATCCGCACACAAATACCCCAATAAGTGATTAAAAGCTGGCCAATTGCTTCCCAGAATTAGCGGATGCCTGAGGTGCAGGTTAACTACGACCTCCACGTTATGCTTTTGACCCCAGAACTGGATAGCTAGGAGCACTATAGTATAACTCACCACATCCCCGTGTACGCACCGCACCCGAACCAAGCAGCTCTTATCCATTGCCGCCGGCTGAATTAGGCTTTGATGGATCGAGGTCTGGTTACATCCTGAATCCACCAGAGCCCAATAGGTACCCCCCTTAATACTCACAGGTATTTGGTACATGCCGGCTGGACCGGGGGCAGCCTGTGGGGCGTCCGGGACCCGGATCAGTGTCCCCAACTCCATCACTGACACTATTCAATACAGTGCCTCTGGGTCCCGCACGCCAACAGGTCCGGCCAGATCTCCCCGGCTCCCTTGATGGAGGAAGCGGATCAGCATATTGGCCCTGGAGCGAGCAGAGTAACGTTTAGCCCACGAGGCCACACAACTGGCCGGCCCTGCCCCCTGTATAGGCCTCATTCCCCGGACATTCGTCGCCTGGAACCAAAAACCCTCCCGCCGGGCTAGCACTCGGCGTGGAATTCCCCCGGAACCTAGGGATAGACAGGTTTATATGTAGGAATGAGAGAGAGAGACAGAGGGCAGGGTTCTGCCCCCCCCGGCACGCCACCATCTGGTCCTCCGCCAGTTGAATGGCCAGGTCCAGTGACGCCGGCCGGTGGCACTGGACCCACTGCGCGGTGTTCGTCGGTAACCGCGCGATGAACTGCTCCAGCACCACGCGGTCGATGATATGGTCGATGTCGCTTCCCCCAGCCAACAGCCATTTGCGGCATGCATCCCGGAGCTGCTGAGCCATCACCGAGGGCCGGCCGTGTTCCCCCAGCGTCCAGTAGCGTAACCGCTGACGTTGTTGTTCGGGTTCCGCTGACCCTCTGGAGATGGGCTCGTTGAGGTCGTCTAGACCCGAGGTTCTGAACTGGCGCTGCTGCCCGCAGGCCATCTGGCCTCCCTGACGCACCGGACGAGGCCACTGGCCATTCGTCCGGGGGCACCCACATGCCTCAGGCGGTCCTCTCAAAGAGGTCTATGAAGGCCTTCTGATCATCCTGAGGCTCATGTTTTTTCAAGGGCATTGGGGCTGGCAGGTCCAGGCCAGATGGACTTTCCCCGCCCGAACCTCCCGGTCTATCCAGCTCCGGAACAGCTTGAGGTCCTTCTGCTGCATCTGGACGAGGGCCCGGAATCGACGCTCCTGATCCTCCCTCATGTCCAGCAGCGCTTGATGGTGCTCTGGTGGAGCCTGCGAGCGGTGGATGACCTCCGCAAATGGCTAACTTGACGGAGTATGACATGAGGGCAGCGGCGTTATCACTTCCTTCCGGGTTTCGGCGACCATGTCACAATTCGTAGGGAAGAAGGAATTGACTCAGTAGTGCAGGTTGGAGACTCGTGGCTCTTTAATTTCTTTACTTAATGTTTCAACAAACACCAACGGGGGCTTCCAGCACGTTCTCAATCTGCCCAGGGCATAAACTCAGTTCAGTCAGTTCTCCTCCTCCAGCTAAGGGATGGCCACGAGTCCCAGTCTCTCTCTCCCCACCACGTTCTCCAGTCTGCCTTTTATCCGGTCTAATTACTTCAATCAGACACAGGTGTTCATCATTTTGCACTTGACCTACTTACTCACCGCTCATCTCCCATCCCTCTCTCCCGCTGCAGACTTCGCTGAACCACGCCCCCCTCGCCACAAACAATATTACAGAAGTAATTCATATATAATTATTAAGCTGAAATTCAAATTACTAGTCTTTCTCTATTTTAAGTTTTCTCTCTAATCCAGCTGTTTGAGTCACATATTGGTTAGTTGCTCTTCCAAACAGTGTTTTGTTTTCTTGCTTTAACTGAAGACTCTGGAACTTGTAGCCATCAGTCAAAAGCTTTGTGTTAGACACAGATTTCAACATGGTCAGTTATACAGTGTTGCCCTAGATGGTGGGTACTGAGTCTAAAAGAGAAAGCTGTTCATTCACTCCACTCCACTCCCCCCAATACACACACCCACATGCACACATACCTGCCTATCAGTACTGAAAGTTGAACCCACAACCTTCGGGTCATAAGTTAAACTCTCTAACCATTAGGCCAGAACTGCTCCAGTGTACACACAACTGCTAAAAAGAAAACCAGTGGGCTCTAAATACTTAATAAAGGCACATTTATTAATGCAGATTAAGAAATGCCATGTGATGTGTGGAGCAGTTTAATTAAAACCCTGCCCCTATGAGCATACATTAATAAGCATCAAGCTTTCAACCACAAAGGTTTAAGTGGCTAGACATACTGATTTAAGATCTGTTTCTCTTCACAAAATTGTGTGAAACAACAGAACACTGTGAAAGAGGTCAAATATGAGCCCAATATATATTGTACTATATAAAGCCATTTGATTTCATTTTTAAATAAAGCTATTAAAGCTTTTAATTGAAGTCCTTCAGAAGTTGACTACAGTTAAAAGTATAAATAATGTTTCTGCTTGAATAATCAATTTAAGAATTGACCAAAAATTGGTTGTGATTTTCCCCCCTTGTTATGCAGAACCTACCATATTGCTGGTGACATTGGACAAGAGAATGATTTCTGGCAGATGAGCCAGTAAAAGCTACTTCAACCAATTCTACTTTCTTCAGATGCAGTCTTGATGGTTATTGCTACATCTGCAAGCTGCGAGTGCCCTTGTACGCCACTCTTACAACTCGCTCTACTGCCATCACAGAATTAATTTCCCATAGTTCATTGCCAAGGTTGATCGGCCATGATTGTTTCAGGTGTTTGTCTTTTGTATTGTTAGGTCTTTCTATTTAATGTCTTGTTTCTCAGTCTCTCATTGCTAAGTCTCAATTTCCTATGGTTAGGGATTATGTCTGCATCGCTTAGCCATTGTCTCTGGATTTCTGTGTCTTGGTTTTTTCAAGTTCTGCCTGGTATCTTGGATTACTCTGTTTGCCTCAGCCCTGAATTCAACTATTGTTTGAATTGACTGTTTATAATGACCCTTGCCGGATTTACCTTTAAATAAACTGCTGCATATGGATCCTAAGCCTTCGTGTTTTGGTGCAGGTCATAACAGAAGACTTGGCCCACAATGGATCCAGCAGTAAAGATAATCAGTTTGCGTCAAGGTAATCAATCCCTCGAGGACCATATTAAGGACTTTCTCGACACTGCTAATTTCTCTGATTCCTCAGACTATTGTAACGAATCAACTCATGGGAAATATGAATAATTAACCATAACTAGTTATTAATTATAAATATTTAGATCCGCTTTAAGTATTTACTTGACCTCTCAGGGTAAACTGTCTGTCAATTCTAAGAACGTTAAATTCCTGGTTAAAGGAAATAACTTTCTAACTGTACAACTCTACACAGAGCTTGTAGCATAAATCTGCAAGATTAAGTGACTCGGTTATAAGCAAACATCTGAACACGGTCTTCAAGTGTGATACAATAAGGTTTTCTTAACATACTATATAAACACTGAAACTAGTCTAACATACTACATAAACACAAAACTGGTCTAACATCCTACATAAACACATAAACTGGTCTAACATACACATACCACACACACACACACACACACAGACAGTGGGTATAGGAAAGGGTTCAAGTTTAACTCAGTACAGAAAGAGACATAAGGAATGAAATTTATGGAACCATTTACATATTCAGCAGATCTAACGCCTGAAGGAAACATCAGATTCTTAATTCAAACACACCTTTGAAAAAAGGTGCAAATGATACCTAATGTATTAATTAATAAGAATAAGTTTGATACTTGCAAGTCTCGTCTGTATGAAAAGATCTCCTGATGCCTCTTAAGCCCAGATCTTTGCTGAATTTGGGTCGATGAAAAGAACGAGTTTTGAGTCAGAGGATCTTGATGAAATGGAAAGGACAAGGCCGAAGCCTGGCACAAGCTTAATGATGTTCTGGGAGCGTTTTTCTCACCACCTCTCAGAATCCCAACAAACCACACGACTGGCAGGGGCACTGGAGCCGGGCCTTTAAGGTCGGGAGAAGATCCCCGCCTCTCAAGATGAGCTTGTCCAATGAGAAAGATGGAAATTCCGAGTGGGAGGTGGCAATTGCTGGAGGGTTTACGACCCTTTGTCTCTAAGCATGGTAATTTGCAAATGGACTTGAATCGAAATTACTAAAGATTCTCATGACCCTAATATATATTGCCTATGTACCAATATATAATATACAAGCTTGTTTCGATCATAAGAAGGCGAATTCATAGATACTAGACAAGGTAGGATTACAAATAGTGAAAGGATGACAGGAGTGCGTTTCGATTATAAACCTGCATCACAGTATACAAATTCAAAGACAAAATACACGATGACAATAATATACCCAAGGACCTGAAGGATACACTGTTCATTCAAAGAAAGGATTTCCTAGTAATTAATTAGCAAAGAAAAGTCCTTCCCTTGTGGATTTCCCTTATGGGCAAGGAAGCGATTTTCTCCACCTAAATTCCAGGAGATCGTAAAGGTATCTGGTGTCTGCATGCTATTAGAACAGGGGCTGTTCCGCGTCGGAGGGTTACAGAGTATTTGTGTAAATCTAGCACCAAAATAGGTATGGTTGTGGGTGACTGCGTCAGACGCTTACACATGCAATCATTTGATTTATTTTGTTACTGACTACTCTGTGTGTCTTGAGAGGTCTCTGTTGTTTAAATGGTTCCTCCTTCAATGTTGAGGAAGTGAGGAGGATGCTCTACCCTATATATTTTTTGGGGAGAGGGCACTTGCCACCAAGCTCCCAGTGGACAGGTAGCTCGGCCCACGAATTCGCTTCACCAGCAGGTCCAGTGATAATCGGTCACACTAGTCCGGCTTGTCTTAGCACCTTTCTGTTCTGTGGTTCCTGCACCTGAGCCAGTTCACAACATGGACGCCGCACCTGATTCAGTTCATAAAATTTCCGCCATTCCAGAGCCTCATGCCACAGTCTTCAAGCCACCACAGATGCACTCCTGGTTCCAGGTCATAGTGAATGTTGACATTGAGACACTCGGGTCATTCTAAGGGCATTTGGGTGATCTCCAGGTTGAGTGGAACGCACTGACGGTTTCGGCCAGAGCAGAGGGCTCACAAGGGCTCAACACTGGTCTTGTCACAGAGGATGTACCCGATCATAGTACTCCTGTTAGGGTGGTTGCCATATTGTGTGTTTGGGCTACACACTGCTCTTTTTCTCCTCCTGAGCCCGCTCCAGTACATGAATCTGTTCCAGAGCCCACTCTAGTCCATGAATCCGTTCCAGAGCTCGCTCCAGTCCATGAATCCGTTCCAGAGCCCGCTCCAGTCTATGAATCCACTCCAGAGACCGCTCCAGTCCATGAGAATCCGTTCCAGAGCCCGCTCCAGTCCATGAGTCCGCTCCAGAGCCCTCTCCAGTCCATGAGTCTGCTCCAGAGCCCACTCCAGTCCTTGAATCCACTCCAGAGCCCGCTCCAGTCCAAGAGTCCAATCCAGAGTCCGCTTCAGTCCATGAACCCACTCCAGAGCCCTCTCCATCTATGAATCCACTTCAGAGCTTGCTCAAGTCCGTGAAACTGCATCAGAGTCCACTCAAACCCCAGAGATCAGTCTTGTGTGGCGTCAGCCTATGACTTCCTCTTCTGTCCTGTCTCAACCACAGTGGTTGCCCTTGAGCTCCCTGTTCGTCCTGTCATGACCAAGGAGGCCATTCCTGAACTCTCTGTTTGCCTTGTCACAGCCAACAATGCAGTTTCTGTCAGTCTGCCTGTCCTGTTATGGCCAAAGAGGCCATTGTTAATCTCTGTGCTCTCTATTCCAGTCCAGCCTGAGCCATCTTGGTGGTCCCCTGCATCATCTGCTCCACCATGGGAAGCTTCAATCCCAGCTGCTCAGCTGTGGTGGTCATCTGCTCCACCGTGGGGATCTTCGATCCCATCTGCCCTGCTGTGGTTGTCTTCAGCTCCGCCCTGGTGATCTTCGGCTCCACCTCGCCCTGGCTTCCTGCTTCGCCCTGGCTCCCTGAACTGCCTGTGTCTCCTGTCCTGTTTCCAACCCATGATCCTGGCCCTCCATCTTTCCCACTGTTCCGCCTCTGCTTCACCTCCCTCCTGGACTGCTTTAGGAGCATCTGAAAGATTTTTACATCTACCACAGCACTCTTACAGCTCGCTCTACCGCCATCATGGACTTCATTTCCCATAGTTCATTGCCCAGGTTGATCGGCCATGATTGTTGTCAGGTGTTTGCCTTTTGCATTGTTAGATCTGTCTATTTAATGTCTGGTTTCTTTGTTTCTTATTGCTAAGTCTTGATTTCCTATGGTTCTGGGTTATGTCTGCATCGCTTAGCTGTTGTCTCTGGATTTCCATGTCTTGTTCTTTTTCATGTTCTGCCTGGTATCTTGGATTACTCTGTTTGTCAATTGACCCTGTGACCTAGTTTCTGGAAGTGGGTGGGGTGACACACCGGTGTGCAATTATTAATAAATGGCCACTGCTCATTCTCAGTGTGGAGTGCATACAGGCCAAACGGAATTTGACAATCTGTGTGTTAAGTTTTTATCCTCCGTTATGAGAACCGGCATTCCCAGCTCTTTTGGGGATGGCTGCACCAACAGGTTATGGGCCCAGTAAAGAATTTGGGAGCCGATGGAATCGGTTATGTTTTGATAGAGATGAAAAGAATTATGAACTGTGGGAAACAAAGTTTCTCGCGCATTTGGGTCTGCTCGACCTAAAAACCTCTATATTGGGTGGAGCCCCCGCCGCGGATGATGAGGGCGCGGTGGAAGACGCCAGTAAAAATGAAGAGGCATACACCGTTCTAATTCAATTGTTGGATGATAAGAGTCTGTCGCTTGTAATGAGAGACACCGCTGATGATGGCAGGAAGGCGTTACAGATCCTGAGAGACCATTACACTGGTAAGGGGAAGCCACGTGTGATAAGTTTGTATACAGAGCTGACATCTCTTCAGAAAGGGTTAGGGTTAGGGAATGAAACCGTCACAGATTATATTATTCATGCAGAGATTGCCATCACAGCACTGCGGAGTGCAGGAGAAACTTTGAGTGACGGCTTATTGACTGCAATGATTTTAAAGGGTCTGCCTGACGCATTTAAATCATTCTCTGTTTACATTACGCAGAGTGATGAAAAGTTAACATTTGCCGATTTTAAAACAAAACTGAGGAGCTATGAGAGCACAGAGAAGTTTTGTACTGCTAGCTTGGGTGAGGACAGCGTGATGAAAGTCAAAGGAAGAGACAACTGGAGTGTCAAACTTACCTGTTACAACTGCGGACAGAAAGGACACAAAGCCACGGAGTGCACGTCAGCTGCTGGGGAGCGCAGGGAGCAGAGACAATGGTGCAGTTTCTGTAAAAGCGCCACGCATAAAGACTTGACCTGCCGGCGCAGCAGTGGATGAGGAGGACCACACGTTCACATTTAAGGTGGAGCAGGTGGACGATGCTCCGTTCGGCGGAGTGAAGATGAAAGGCCTCATGGTAGACTCCAGAGCCACTAAGCATATCGTCACAGATATCAGGAAATTAGAGGATTTTGACTCAAGTTTTAAGCCTCAGAGCCATATTCTGGAGTTGGTTGATGGAGAGCGGGCCAGCGGCATCGCATTGAAGAAAGGCACCGCTAAAGTGAGCTTGAGAGACAGCAAAGGCCGCATTGTGGACATGATGTTGATGGAGGCGCTTTATGTGCCATCATTTTCCAAGGACATCTTTTCCGTTAAAGCGGCAATTGTGCACGGAGCAACAGTCATCTTCAAGACAGAATAGGCTCATCCACAAAAATGGTACAACTTTTGATATTCATATGTATGATAGACAAACGAGATTGATGAGTGTAATGCGTGCTATGACCTTCAGACATGGCATGAAATATTAGGTCACTGTAACTATGATGACGTGTTAAAGTTGGAGAGTGTTACAGATGGGATGAAAATTAGAGGTAAAACTAACAAGTCTAAATTGAAATGTGAAGTGTGTGTAAAAGGTAAATTTGCTCAGAATAGAAATAGAGATTCAGATGAGAAAGCAAAAGGAGTACTTGAACTTGTCCATGGAGATTTGGCTGGTCCTATAGAGCCAGCAGGAAAAGATGGTTTCAGATTTGCCTTAGCGTTCACAGATGACTATTCAGGAGCTGTGTTCACTTATTTCCTGAAAACTAAGAGTGATACTGTTAAAGCCACAGAGATGTTAATTGCTGATGTTGCACCGTATGGTAAAATCAAATGTATAAGATCAGATAATGGAACAGAGTTTACATCTTCTGTGTTTCAGTCACTGCTGAGTAAAAACTCCATTAGACATGAAACCTCAGCTCCGTATTCACCCCATCAGAATGGGACCGCTGAAAGAGCTTGGAGAACTCTGTTTGAAATGGCAAGATGTATGTTAATTGAGGGTAAATTACCAAAAGAGTTATGGACATATGAGGTACAAACTGCTGCTATAATCAGAAATAGATGCTACAATAGACGTCTTTGACAAACTCCATATTACCTGATAACTGGCAAGAAGCCTGACCTGTCCAAAATGAGAGTGTTTGGGTTAGAATGTTATGCTCGCTGTGAAAAGGGAATATTTGTTGGTTATGACAAAAATAGTCCTGCATATCTTGTCTTCTATCCAGACACAGGGAAAGTACTCAAAAGTAGACTGGTAAAGTTTGTTACAAAGAGTACCAAGGAATGTAATACTCAAACAGAGGAGGATGTGTATGAACACTTTGAACATAGGAAGAAAGCTGAAACCCAGTTACCAAAACTTGACATGACTAAAGTAATCCCACAAGAAATAAAAGTAAAGTGTGATGCTAAAACCGACATAAAAAGTGAAAGTGAGAGCAGTCAGAGTGCTCGATATCCAAAGAGAGAGAGGAGACCCCCTCAGTACTATACAGACTATGATTATGAGATAAATGGTGATGAGGATCAGGCATTAACAAATATTGACTATTGCTATCGTGTTGCATGTGATGTCCCACAGACACTGAAGGAAGCATTGAGCTCTTCAAAATCAGAGCAGTGGGCTAAAGCTTTGAAGGAGGAGATGGACTCTCTGATCGAGAACAATACCTTCACATTAACAACTTTACCTGAAGGTAAACATGCAGTGGGGGGCAGATGGGTTTACGCCATAAAAGAAAATCCTGTTGAGACAATATATAAGGCCAGATATGTGGCAAAAGGTTATAGTCAAGTGCCTGGTATTGATTATAACGAGATGTTTTCACCTACTGCTGATATGACCCCTGTACGTGTCCTAATGCAGCTTGCAGTGCAGTATGATTTAGAGTTACATCAGATGGATGTCAAAACTGCATATCTGCATGCTCCTATAGACTGTGAAATGTATATGGAGCAGCCTGAAGGATTTGAGGACAAGTTAAAAACAGGAGAGAAATTGGTGTGTAAGCTCAATAAGTCACTGTATGGTCTGAAACAATCAGGACGAAATTGGAATAAGATGTTGCATGATTTTCTAACTGAAAATGGTTTTGTTCAAAATTCAGCTGACTATTGTGCCTACAGTAAACAAACTGACAAAGAAAGAGTCACGTTGATCATTTGGGTTGATGACCTTATTATTGCAGCGAGTAATGGTCAAATACTCAAAAGTGTGAAGGAAATGTTGGGAGCTAAATTTAAAATTAAAGATCTTGGAAAACTTAGACATTTCCTGGGCATTGACTTTACACAAACAAATGGTGAAATAAAAATGAGCCAGAAAAGATACATCACAGAAATTTTGAAGAGATTTGACATGACCAAGATCAACACCATGTGAAATAAAAATGAAATTTGACAATGATGGTAAACCTGCTGATTCAAAGAGGTATCGTGAAGTGGTTGGCAGTTTAATTTATGTAATGACAAGTACTCGCCCAGATTTGAGGTTAATTGTTAGTAAATTGTCACAATATCTATCTGTACCAAAAAAACAACATTGGGTTGCAGCTAAACATGTGTTGAGATATTTGAAAGGTACTGTGGACCTGGAATTATGTTATAAGAAAAATGATGCAAATCTTAAACTTGTGGCCTATAGTGAGGCAGACTGGGCAGCAGACCTCAATGCAGGGGCGGATTGGCCGTCTGGCAATTCTGGCAAATGCCAGAGGGGCCGGACCATTTTGTTTAATGTGGGCCGTCAGATTTTTTCTAAATATATATAAAATTGTTTTTACTGGCCAACAGCGCATAGGACGGGTTTTTATCGCTTGCACGATTTCTCTATGGTTATAATAATAATACTGTTAATAATAAATAAATGTTAAGCATTTGGCACGATCGGCAATGGCCGGCTGCCTGGTCCCGAGATGGGCCGACCGAACCGTTCAGTCAAAATCAAGCACGTCATCAGAGAGATTGCAACACGAGCTAATTTTCAGTAAAAGCTAGATAATGGACAGTAAAAAGGAAAGGCGGTGCAGAAAAACTTTGAGAAAGGAAAAAAAAAGGGCTTAAGTCCGACGCTACTAAATGCGTAAAATTAACCGAACTCCTTTCAAAAGGTTTAAATTCGGCTGCTACAGCAGAGGACAGTTAGTGCCGCAGAGGTAAGAAGAATACAGAAAATACAGTCATTTTTGTATACTACTTCTGCCAGTTAGCTCCTGTTTTTTTTTTTGACAGTAGCCTACATTGTATTAAACAGTTGTAAGCTTAGCATAGAACCCCCGTATATTTTAAAATGTCATTGATTCATGATAATTGGTTTACTTAAGTGTTAACGAGTCTGTTACTGAATTGCATCAGCAGATAAAGTGGGATTTAGCATAAAAACTGATGTAGGCTACTTGCAATATAATCTAACACATCAAAAACCGAGAAATAGCAAAAAATAGTTTTTTTTTGGTTTCTGTAGACATTTGTAGTGAACTTACTTTGAATGGTAGATAGTCATATATTAAAATAACACATTGAGCACGCATCAGTAAGACGGTTCCAGTACGCAATTAACAAATTTTTCCCCTTTTAGGTAGGATGGACCCCCTGCAGATGTGATGAATGGGCATGGAGGTAGGAAGACACAATGAGAGAGACACACCCTGATACAGATGCTGCCAGTTTCTTAATAATGTGGATATAATTAACTATGAATTAACTCTTAGGATAGGAGGAACCTGTGCCTGTGTCACACACACACACAGAGAGAGAGAGAATCACACTCACACACAAATGCACATTCAGCACATACTAGCAACACTTCAGCATATTTTAATTCACAAATAATTGTATATCAAAAATGATTTACTGCTGCTACTATTTATAGTTTTTGCAATATATTCTATTTCCTTTTTTGCTGTTATTACTTGTTTGTATTCATGTGTATTCCAGTGTTGAGAGCAGTCAGTGAGAAAATATTTTGCTGTAATGTAACTATACTGTGTTCATTAACTAGGATGTTGCTGGAATCAGTACAGCCAGAGACCCCTGGTCCTCCAACACCAGTGCTGTGAGGAAGGATGCAATAGTAGGCCTAGCAGAGACAGGGAGGAGTATGGTAGAGGTAGGAAAAACCCAACAGACAGAAAGTGACAACAAAGAACAACATACTGTAGAGAATGACAGTAACAGCAGACAAATGGCATAAACCGCGGAGCACACGACCTCTACAACATCCTAATTTTTCTTTGTTTTAAAGGGGGTCATATGATGCGATTAAAAATTTTTTTTTTGGAGTGTTACAAGCTCTTGGTGCTTGAAGAAGATCTGTAAAGTTGCAAAGATAAAGTCTCAAATCCAAAGAGATATCCTTTATAAAATTTAAGAGTCAGCCACACCTACCTAAAAAGGCTTGTTCTAACACGCCCCCACATATATACCTCACTATGTGGGAAGATTTGCATAACGCCAACCAAATGTTCACACAAAGAAAGGCGGCATAACTTTTATTCTAGCTGTAGTATTGCTGTTGCCCGCCGCCGCCATGTCGTGAAGACGCTGTGTGCTTCGTGGTGAAAGCGAAACTACTTTGTTTTGTCTTCCAAAAGAGGACGATATCCCTTCGTGCATGCCTGAGCTGATCCGTGCTGGGCTGCGGGAATACATCAACTATTTTTTTTTTGTTTTTTTTTTTTTTTTTTTGTGCTGTGGTGGATCGTTTTTTCCGGATGGATTTTCACCGTGGACGAAGCCCGGGGTATAAATGTACTTGCCGCACCGTCGTCGGAATCCGCACCATTCTTGACCCCGCCGCCTCAGCTCACTCTAGCACGGCCTCAGCTCACGCTAAGCCGCGGATTCCGCTCACGCTAGGCCGCCGTGTTTTCGTTGTGAAAGCGAAACTAATTTGTTTGGTCTTCCAAAAGAGGACACGACTAAAATCAGTGGTTAAGTTGTATTCAACACTGTTCCAGAACAGTTTAACCCAAAATATCCAGATGTGTGCAGCGCATTATATGGAGGACTGTTTACTGATCCTGGGAGTAACGTTAGACTAAAATGCCGGCTGTTCTGACTCAGTCTGTAAGTCGTTTTCATTTAAAGGATTTGCCACTGATGAGTCAAACACGAGTTTTGCGCAGTGTAGAGTAGCACTTGTTGTTTATAATTTCTCCGATCACAAATGCAGACACGGATATGTTACGCGGCGCGATGCAATGCAACGTGTAAAAAGACAGGATAAGTCATTATAATTCGTAATTATGACCCCACTGGATGCAAAAAATGCCTCGGGTGTAATGGTTTCATGTTGTCGCGTCGAATCTATCCGGCGGACCGGACCCCGGACATTAACAGTATGGTATGGGCGTAACATTTCCGTCACACGCTTTGAGGTATTCGGGCCAATCACAACGCACTGGATAGCTGGCCAATCACAGCACACCTCGCTTTTCAGACTATGAGCTTTGTAAAAATCGACACGTTTCAAAAAAGGAGGCGGCATTGAGGAGAAACAATAATGTACAGCATGTGGTAAATAATGTTTTTTTTACTTTAAATCACATAACAATTTCATGACACCAAATAAACAAAATAATGTAATCATAGACCTTTAACTGTATGTGTAAATTTGTTATAAACGTGTGCTCTTTAAAAAGTAGTAAGCATTGTTTGCCAGACATATACATTAAATGTTTAAATATCTGTTACTTATATGGTACTGCTTATATTATTTCACCATCTGTACACAAATGTAAGTAGTGAATGCGTGTGTCCATTGGTGGGGCTGTGTCGGTATGGTAATGTGGGCCGGTGTGGCTACAGTGCCAGGGCTGAATTTTTGTCCCAGTCCGCCCCTGCCTCAATGACAGGCCTAGTGTTACTGGTTACTGTTTTAGTTTGTCTGAGAGTGGGCCTATTATTTCCTGGAAGTCAAAGAAACAACAAACTGTTGCTTTATCCACATGTGAAGCTGAATACATGGCTTTATCAGCTACTGCACAGGAAAGCCTGTATCTTGTCAATTTAATAAATGGAATGGACAATGTAACTGAATATGCACCAGTGACCATTTTTAAGGACAATCAAGGTGCTATTGCCCTTTCAAAAAACCCTGTATGTCGTCAGAGGTGTAAGCAAAAATGGCAAAAATTTGGCATTATCGACAAAGGCTAATCAGGGTGTAAATTAAATGTGGTCCACATATGTTTCAGCAAATGTGGCCCAGGTAAACTTATCTGGGCCAGTTTGGGCAAAGATATGGCACAGTGAGCATTGGTTAACGTAGCTGTGAGCCTAAGGTGGCCCGCATATGATGCCACAAATGTGGCCCAGTTATCCTAAAGTGTATCTGGGCCAGTTTTGGCAAAGATATGGCACAGTGAGCACTGGCTAATGTGGCTGTGAGTCTAAAGTGGCCCGCATATGATGCCACAACTGTGGCCCAGTTATCCTAAAGTGTATCTGGGCCAGATATGGCACAGTAAGCAATGGTTAATGTGGCTGTGATCCTAAAGTGGCCCTTATATGATGCCACAAATGTGTTATCCTAAACCATATGTTCAACCAGGTATCACTGTTTCTTTCACAGAACAACAAACTGGACGCTAAGCAGTCAGGTTTCAGGAGTGGCCATTCAACTGAGACTGCACTACTCTCAGTCACGGAAGCCTTGCAGATGGCAAAAGCTGATTCCAAATCATCAGTTCTTATTCTGCTGGATCTATCTGCCGCTTTTAACACTGTCAATCATCAGATCCTCCTGTCCACCCTCTCATCACTGGGCATCACAGGGATTCCACTTCGCTGGTTTGAATCCTATCTCACTGGTAGGTCTTTCAGGGTGGCCTGGAGAGGGGAGGTATCCAAAGCACATCAACTGGTCACTGGGGTTCCTCAGTTACGTTAAATACTGCTGGAGCTTTCTTCGAGAACTGAACATATGATGCACCGAATAAGGAGCGTTGTGGCTGGATTATTGCCTGACTGTCCCAGTCAAAAATAGTGGATGTTAGAGGGATGCACGGTTACAGTTTACTTTAGCTTTAATACTTTTGTTATTGTTTTTTATTTATTTTGTTCTGTGAATTTGGGACCCAGAGTGGCAGAGGAGAGATTAAGCCCCAAAGAAACTGGATTAATAGTGACTGTGTTACAATGCTGACTTGTGTTTGTCACCTGCATTGCCCACTGTTAATTAAGTTGTTTGTTTTCTTTTGTAGGTTCGGTTTTGATTTCTTAAGCCAATGGTGGCTACTGAGTTGCCCTCACTGTGTGGATGGCAGTGGTGAGGTGGCTGGGATTGTGTGGTGGTTTGATGACTTTATCTCTATTTTTCTGTAGGTTTGCAGTGTGATTGCTGTGAGCTTGACTGCTGTGAGAATACTTTTGCTCTTGTGCCACTTCTGTCTTCACTTTCTAGGTAACCTGTGGCCATCTATAGTTAGTTTTCTTTTTGTTGGTTTCTATTTATTTTCATTTTCATTTTTTTCTCATGTGGGTATTTGCATCAAAGATTGGTGATGTGATGTTTTAATACTTTTGACCTGTCTGAATAAAAATGTGCCTGTTGTTCAAAGTCACCTCATGGACCTTTTCGCCTGGTTACTACTGACCTCTTTATGTCATCCCTCCACATTAGCTAAAATGTGGCTGTGTAGTGGCCTGCTTGTGGACCACTGCCAAAATGCCAACATTCCATGCAGCATGTGGGCCACATGAGGAAAGTGCAGAAAACCAGGGTTGGAATAAAAATCAACTGTGGCCCATATTAGGGCCAGTTTTGGTTTATTTGATTGGCTTACATGCAGCAATGCTAAGTCTTACCTGAGGCCCAAATCTGGCAAACAGAACCAGACTGCCCAAATGCCATTAATTCACGCAGTATGTGGGCCGGAGCAAGGTGTTGGATCTGGGCCAGAATTAAAATAAATGTGGCCCAGATTTGGGCCAGTTCTACTTTATTTTATTTATTTATTGTCATGGCTGAAATGTGGCCTTCCTATGGCTTGCTTGTGGCCCAAATTTGGCAAACAGGAGCATGCCGCCCAAGTGCCATCATTCTTCACAGTATGTGGGCCGGAGCAAGGTGTTGGATCTGGGCCGAATAAAATCAATAGGGCCTTTCGCACGCAGGAACCTTTTCATAGTACCAGAAACTAATTGTGGAACTACCCACTTTTAGGCATTTTCGCACCACCGGAACTGGGAGCGATTTCAGTACCGGACTGCCTTTTTCGAGAACCAAATTAGCTCCTACTCCGGACCAGGGTCTAACCAGCACAAAAAATGGTACTAATTGTGACGCAAGTAGACATGAGACATATTGATTGGCCAAACGCGTATGAAAACGCCCTCACCCGCCATGATTTAAAACGCTGTGTAAACATACTGCAAACATTGTGTCAACTTATTTCGCAAATATGAAGAACAGCGATAGATGGACGGACACTTAAGTGCAGGCACTTGTATCAAATGTAACACTGCCAGTTGTCGTTGGAGATTATTAGTCCTCCTTTCCGTTCTTTCAATAGCTTTACGTATACGTCGACATTCCATTTCCATTATTGTGAAAGCCGCAAGACACAACAAAAACACAGCTCGATAAAGGTCCGCCATCCTTCTGTGGTTACGGTTGTGAAGCGCGCACAAATGAGTCACTGTGTGATCCGGGAGCTCTTACGCGGACCTTGTCTGTGCGAATAAACACTCTCAAATAGTAACTGGGAGTATTTCGCGCAAAATCTCCAGTACTTTATTATGTACATTTAGTTCTGGAACTAAAGCGGTGAGAAAGGTCCTATTGTGGTCCAGATTTGGGCCAGTTCTGCTTTATTTGGTTTATTCATGGCTGACATTGGGCCTTCTTTTGGCTTGCTTGTGGCCCAAATCTGATCATTTGCCATCATTCCACACGGTATGTGGGACAGATGAAAGTGTCAGGTGTGGGCCTAATCTGGGCCTCAGGAATTTTGCTATCTGGACAATGAGTAACATATATGGAACCCTAAAATAATCCATGGTGCTGGTGTTTATGTATTAATTTATCAAACAACATATGAGAAACAAGCTCCCGTGTAAGTTCAGTAAATGTTCACTATTCAAGTTTTTTGTATAACGTTTTTCACGATGCAAATGGTTGCAAAGCAGCTTTACAGAAAATTTAAGTTTCTAAATTATATTTAGAATAATAATGTATTTAAGTATACATTAGGACAAATGAAATATATGCTTATATTATAGACTCACTGAATGTACATGCATTTTTACTGTGGGTATTTTATATATTGCATGTTATAACTTATATCTTCATATAGTCAAGAGGATGTATGTGATAATAAAATATCGTCTTATAGGTAACATTCTGTAATGTGGGGAGGTGTGACAATGCAGTATTGGATCCAAGTGCAGGCTTTATTCAAAAGAGTGGTCAAAACAGGCTGGGTCAAACACCAGCAAAACAATATAATCTAAGGCAGAGACAAAAGAGTAATCCACAGAACATGCAAAGGTCAGGTCAGGCAGCAAACAATCATACAAAATAGGTAAGCATTCCAGGGTCAAAGAACACTAAGGCAAGGTAAGGCAAGAAAACAAGGAACTAGTAAACACGGGCGGGAACACCGAAACACAGGAACTAGGGAACGATACAGGCTAGCAATACTTAACAGTGTAAGTGTGTGGATGTGCATCTTTTATAGTGTCACTGATGGGAAACAGGTGTGAGTGTGATAAGGAGTTACAAGCCAGGGGTTATGGGAAATGTAGTCCGTGGTAGAGTGGCAAGAGTCAGGGGTGGAGTGCCCTCTGGTGGAGTTCATGGGCATTCCAGCTGGAGATTGTGACACATACATGGTAATATTGCTCTTAATATTGAGGAATAGATGTCATATACTACATTCCCCTATGGGACCAGCCTAAGCAAAGCCAAAAGAGGTTTTGCTTCATTAAACTAGTTAAGAAGCCTAGTGTAGATGCCAGCAAACCAACATCCCCTACTGAGAACCAGCACCCAAACACAACATATGCTGGTCTGGACAGAGTCAGTCAATGACTTCACATTTCCTCCTAATAACCCAGATATTTCAAATACAAAGCTGCACCGCTGTCATGTTTTTTTTATCAGAATAGCAGCTGAGCACTTTATTTCTTGAGAGAAACTATTCCTAATAGTTTACTGTGCAGATCAAAGTGCCTTTCTACAAATGACCCACTCCATAGCTGGGCCATCACGGATAAGATGAAGACCGTTAACAAAAAAAGAGGGTGTTGAATTCTGTCCACCCTAGAGCTCTCTTCAAGCATTTGTCTCAATCTTCAAATTTTCTATGCATGTGAACCTCACATCTTTCTTCACCTGCTTTCACCCACCCTGCAGTAATTTACCCCACCCAAATTCTCACATAACTCTCAATTTCGCTTAAGAAATAGACACACATGCTCGTCATGCGGAAGGATGACCTTATGACTACAATGCTTGGCAAAGCTAAGCCATGACATCAGAGTCATAATAATAATATCAAAATGTTATTGGAATGCACCGAGACTCGGCAGCCACTTTTCTCAGAGTTCTTCAAATGCACAAGGCACATCAAACCATAGCAACTGAGAAAAGGAACAGGCAACCTTCACTTTGTTTAAAAGCAGTGAAGAAGGGGGCTTAGCTTATCTCTGCATGTCTGCAGCTGATTAGGAGAAATGTATCAGAGTTTTGCTGGTGGAAAGGGTGTTCCTTGAGGGTGTTAATGAAAAGGTCATTTTTTAACTCCTCAAAATGACATAAATGTTCTTTATTGAAGTGATAATTAACCTTAAAAAAGGAAAATTCTGTTATGATTTACTCAATCTCATGTCATTCCAGACCTGTATGCTATTGTTATACTCATAGAACACAAGGGGGAATTTTTGTACAATCTTTACTTCACTGAGTAGTTCATAGTTTTATGTGATGAACTAGCTAAAATTTTACTAATTTCCTCACCTTTAGTTAGTTGTTAAATTATGAACTGCTGTTAACTCATTTAGATCAATGAGTGGTTCTTTTAAGCCAGCTCTTTTCAATGAACTTCAATGACTCTTTTTGGTTTGCAAGCTGAAGATATAATTTTTTTTGTCTTTCACAGATGGAAAGAAAGTTGTGTTTGGAACAACTTGAATGTGAAAAGTGAAAAATGTGTTTTCAAACATCTCATAGTGAAAAACATCCCCAGCTCCACTACTTAGCACTCAAATCCTTGACCTACTTCTCAGGCATCTGTACCAAGTCTCATTTCTGATACTGTCCACACACTTGCTGGACATTGGCCAGATCAGCCCCCCACTCCCCCAGTGAATAATTTGCACATTTACCCACGCCAAGTCAGGGTGGGTCTCCCTTTACAGTGAATGATTGCCAGCAAGCCCTCTCAGAACAATTGAGTCGGATAGGCCATGTTCACCTTGGGAACCAATTAAGTGTCAAATCAATCACTATGAAATGCAGCACTTGGCTAGAATCCGAAGAATAACATTCAGCCATCACCCCAGCTCGATCCGCAGGGGCTGGCACTGCACTGGGATAATGGAGGAAATGTACAGCACAATGCCCACTTGATGGAAACAATTATTTAGAAAGGAACAGAGCTTCCAACCTCTGTGCTTACTGTCGGCAGAGGAGAAAGTATGCAAACAGGGCTTATTGGATCAAAGATTGAACATGTTGCATCTACATTGAGTGAATATTACTGTGAAAGTCTGAGGTGAGAGGTCAACAAAAGTACATTTGTATAAGCATAGAATAAATAAACAAATAACACTATCCTGAAAATTAAGGCTTTTAAATTGCACAATAATCATTGCAAAGGGTAAGATTAATTCTGACACATAATATGATACTTTCCCTTGTGAATTCATAATAACATCATGGGGAAACGGGGAATAAGACATATGTTCCATGTTGGGGGAAAAACACATTGTCACAAATTTTATAGTAATTTTTCTTTCTACTGAATTAAAAAAAGGGGTCAACAGCTATACAAGGCTTTTAAGAAAAATGCCAAGACAGTACATTTAGTCAAACTATATGAGCTGATGCCAGCTTGTTACCATTACTCTGAAAATCCACATATTTATGACCATCAGAAATGACATGGCAGTGATGTACTAACATACAGGCCTTAATCAAGACAAGGTTGTTCTTGGCATGTACACAGGTATGCAGTCTTGGACATGTGAAGTATAAAGCATGAAATTATTTAAAGTTGTAGATAAGTAGTAGAGGTCAGTGGTGAAGTAAATTCCCAAACAGGCTGCAGTTAATTCACCAGAGACTGTCATTACACCAAGTAAGTGGCCAATTTTTGGGCACTGTAAAAACGGTTACTTGAATAATGCTGTCTGTTGAGCCAGGGCCGATGTTTTACACATAAAAACACCACAGTGTAATGTTAGGAGTGGTCACACTATAGGAGATGACCTTTGTGATATCTGCTAATGAAGCTTTTACAAGGCCTATTCAGACTAATTCAATGTAGTCAATTTTCTAATAACATTTTTATTAAAGTTTCCTCTGTAACTATAATGCTTTAAGAGATCTAGTTTGATGATAGCCAAATTGATTTTTTATTATTATTATTATAATTACAGTATAAAGGAAGGCTCTTGGCAAAAACATTTACTTAGTTATGGGAACAGGGTGGGGAAAAAATCTGTGAAATATGAAATAATTGGCAAATAATCTCACAATGTTCCAAAAGATGATGATAATGTTCAAAAGAAGAGTAAAAAGAACCATAAGAAATGTATGCAAGAATTCCTCAGTACACACCTTTGCTTGCACTGGCCCACACAAGCCATAACTCTGCCTCAATGACAAGCCAAGTGGGAGTTAAAATGTGCGATGTGTCCAATAATGTAATTTTTTTTCTGAGCTTATACAGTACCAGCACAATAGACAAGTTGTTTTCGAGGGAAGCAGAAGCTGATCCATAACTATTCGGGACATACGTTACAATCTAAATGTTTTTTTGCCCTTGAGTTCTCTGTTTCCAAACCAACAATTGAACGCAATTTCCTTCAGTCACTATTAAATATTACGTATGGTGAGATAAAATACTGGGGTTTACTCAAATTCATACCTTCACCTGTTTAGACCAAGAAGCTCGAATATATCTGGAGTAAGCTGTCCAATATCCATTCATCATTCTCAGTGGTAGTTGTCTAGTGATGCAGGACCCCTTGGAAGTACACAATTTGTTTGCCCTCCTGGATCTCACAGTCACAAGAACAATACACGGCTACTTCTGAATAACTGTCAGTGGAATAGGATGTCTTTGGAACCAGATGGCATAGTTATGACATGTACCTGGAGAGGCTAACTGGGCCATGCTAACCGGCCAAACCTTGACCCTTTGGTTTAGACTGAGCTGTAGTTTTATACAGTTGACTTTTCAGTGCAACCAACCATGACAAGACTTTGACTTCACTTGTAATTTTTCCTGCTCTCCACTGCCAGATGCGTTCTCTGTAAGCCAGAGACCTCGTGAAATCAAACCATGGTTACATGCACAACAGCTAAGCATGCAAACTCATGAGAGACTAAACAATATGCAATCAACACTTTAGTCTTTCTTGTCACACAAAGAACAATCCATTCAGTGTAGCCACAAATGTGTCTGAAGTTATGTTATGGTGTCATGACTTTACAGTTTGTAACCATCTGATGAATATTCTATATCTGATTTTTTCTCTTTCTTCTCATTTTCTGTATGCTCAGTCAATGAGATCACCGCTACTTTTAGGAGAGAAAACACGCAGTCTTCGGCACAGAGAACTGTTCCCAGAAATCTGCAGGGGCTAATATGTTTCTGATTCCGCAGCCAAATAAATGTCACAGCACTCCATTGATTAGCCTGAGAGAGGGGCCACAGGCTGATGCTTGGTACACTTCATTTTTTCTTTACCCTCTGGTCTATTCAAACTATATGTTTGTGTTTGATGCATCTCCTCTTGAAGTATTTTGTTCTTTTGCCCAAGTATTGAGAATTGTCAAAATATTTTAAAATGGAACTTCTACACAAGATCTCCATGTAGTACCCCTAAAAGTATTTGAATAGCACTTTATTTTACAGTCCTGTTGCAAGTAAAGTCAAGCCAAGTCAAGTCATATTTATTTGGACAGCACTTTTCACAATACACATATTTTCAAAACAGCTCCACATAAAGTCATGGTGTCAATAACAGAGCATAGAGTCATTTTAGGGCTGGGCAATACAGAGATGTATAACAATGATATGAATGATCCTTTGGCTTTAGATCTATCTACATTGTGTTATTTTGTCTAGCAGATATATCAGTGCCAAATTATTGCAGGCAAATGCCTGAGCATTCCAATTTAATTAAGAGATATTAGTCAGTTCAGAGCAGGCTCTGATGCGTCAATACTGTCTTCCTGACGGTAGGATTTGGAGACTGTTGGAGGAATGCAAGTCTATGGCTTTGCTGGAGCATTCATGTTCATGTGCTCAGAGTGGTAGTGCTTGAGGTGTTGTGGTCAGCATGGACTGACAGAGTTCTTCTAGTTAAAAAACTCCAGGATCCAGTTACAGAGTGATACGCAGTATACTTAAATATGATGCTTTGTGTTCTAGGTAACTATTGTCCAGGCTGGAGAGAAGAGCATATTGCATCATATAGAGTGTTTTGGACACTAAACAAATTGGACCGGGTTGATTGTGTTAGGTACTGGGTATACAGTCAGTTATGTTGTCAGGTGTTGGCCGTGGTGTATAAAGTACCTGAAAGCCATATTCATGTAAAAGTATAGATATCTTACCAGAAAATGACTTTGGTAGAAGTTGAAGTAACTGTTTAGAATATTACTTGAGTAAAAGTTTTAAAGTATGTGATATTTATTGTACTAAGTACGAAAAGTATTTTTTTAATCTTAAATGTACTTATGTATTCAAAGTAAAAGTACAAGTAAATGCAAAATGGAAAAGAAGCAAATAAATATATATAAAAATTGTTCATATACGGCTTGAGTAGCAATATTGTGTTCAGTTTGAACTCTTTCTTCCATTTTGTATTTTTGGGTAAGAATAAGAAGCACTTCATCCGGTACTTAGTGTCTTTCAACATAAGAAAACATTTCTGGAATCTGCATCTGAAAAGGCATTTAGATGTATTTACACAGTTTATGTATCTCAGAGGAGACATGAATGCATTTAACCTGCAGTTAAAATGCATAATGTTTTTGTTTTAAACATAAAATGTTGAATACTGATATTTGAAATTATTTTTTTAAAAATGAAAAGATACTTTAAATTTGAAATTAAAACCGCCAGTATGTGGCAGCAAGTGACTGTTAATGAGTGAGTCATTGAGATTCAACAGATTCATTCTAACGACTGATTCATTCAGGAACAAAGAATTTTGACACTGTTATTGAGTGAATCACTGAATCATTTATTCACCGATTCGTTCAAAAAGCTGATTCCTTCAATAATAAACCCGCCATTGCTCAGAGCACACAAAAACAGCTGTGATCTTTTGTTTGGAACTATTTTCGCTGTAAAATTGATCAAAAACAATCAATATTAGGTCCAAAATGTAAGTCACGTATAAATTATTATTAAATTTGGTTATCATGGCTGATATCTGCATAAACCGGTACCTTTGTGTGGAAAAGGGGGGGCGGGGTAGGGGAGGTAGGGGGGGGGGGGGGAGTTAACTATATTAAATTATACAATTATAAAAAGCACACAGAAGCATTTTTGCCATCTACAATTTAGAATGCCTTGAATCTTGAGTTTTTAATAGACTAATAAATCATGTGCATACACTCTGTGTGTGTGATTTGACTACTAAGATATAATGTATATTGCAGACCCCAGACTCGACTTGAGTGGAAAATGAAATAACCCACGGTTGTGCGTGCACTTGTTTGCACATGAGCAATGGTGTTTTAAGGAGTCTAGCTTGCAGACGCCTGACCACTGATTCGTCAAACCTGCTTTCCTGCAGTCCGTGTTCTTCTGACTTCTGACTTTATTTTGTAGTCAAGTGTATTTGTGCAGATATGTCATTCTGCATTTCAAATCATGCATAGAGAAGTGCTTGCATGCATCTGGAAGGGTTGTGTCATCATCACAGGCCTGTGACTAGAGCTGTTTCTCCAGTATGACTTTCTATGACCAGAAAGGGACATGTTTGTTTCATTTAGTTTTGTTATGGCCACAACATATTAACTCATGGAAATGTGATATGTTGTGGCCACAAGATTATTTTGTAAGGGTAACAACATCCTTACATTGCAACTACAAAATCTGGAGTTGTGGCCTTGATAACTTATGTTGAAAGATCAACATCCTTTTCTCATGGCCACAAATTTAATGTGCAAAAAACCTGTGTGACCATAGTAATATTATTATATTGTATTATATTATAGTCACACTTAAAGGGCCTCATTTATCAATCTAACGTAGAAACTAGTGCAGATCCGTGTGCACAAACCAACTTACGACAGAGTTCACGTGTGAATCATGAAACATTCGTATGCCGCCAATCTCATCGTACGAATGATCGCATGTTGATAAATGTGGCGGCAGAAAACAATTGTCATTTGAATATCATGCCCCTAAAAACACCCTGGTTTAGAAGCCTCGGCCCTAGAGTTTACCCGGCCAAAAAGAGGAAGTAATCTCATGAAAGAGAAATTGATCTTACTCCAAAAACACCCGTTAACCAACCAATTAGGCTAAATTAATTTATGTAATTTATATGTATATTAAAATACTGGTAAATATAAACAGCCTATTTAGTTCCCCTCACTCTACAACAAATATTTTAAATTTAACAGTATTCAGAACAGAACAAGAATGAAAAATATGTAGTTTTAAAATTATATATTAAACTATAAAATAAATCACAACTTAGGCTATAGTGGCATTCATTATAAACAGCATACAAATGTCAAGCAAAACTGAAATGGCATTGGGCTCACGCGCCTGTCTCATACCACAAGAATCCAAATGTATCCATTTTTGCCATATTTGTAACATTTGTTTGCATAACAATTATTCATTATGTAGCCTAAACATGGCTTTATACAGCACTCATGTTCTAATATCCATGTAAAATCCTTCACATGCGCAAAAATGTTTGTTTGGGTGCTGCACGCTGATTTTACAGCGGACCTAAAATAAACAGTGTAACTTTTATGTTTGGTTGACTGCATTTTAGTTTGATGGTGAATGGCTGAAAATGTCAGGCAATGGTAGAACTAATGTTGTTTGTGTGTGCATTAGGCGCCAGCACAATCAGATGGATTAAATCAAATAAAGATATAAAGAAAAGAAATAAAATGCATTAAGAGTGTCACAAAAATGAGCATAGCCTATACTTGTTGCACAGTTTTTTCTTTTCCTTTTGTTAATCTGTAATTATATTATAGCCTATTATATATTTTGTGTGATCCTATTTATTTTATTCCTTTTATGGACTTAATTTCTGTTTTTCTCCTTTCACAGAAGTGCTGCAGGTGCATGATGCGACGATTGAGTCCTCATGGTCTTGTTTACACTGCTATTCACACATATAAAGCTAAAGCACTGTATATAACCAAAAAAAAAAGACATTCTAATCTTACTAGTTAACGATTGACTAATGAGCTTCGTTTGACGGTCAGTACAACAACAAAATGCTGTCATTCTACAAATCTCCACCAGATTTATATGCTGCACGGTAACTCAAAAACTTGCGTACACGAGCTGAGACCAGACGTGAGATTTGATCGTAGCCACCGCCCACGTCCATATTGATAATTTCCAAGTTTTGCATTGAAACGACCAAATGCCCAATTTTCTGTCGTACGTTCGTTTCATAAATGAGTCCCAAAATGTTCAAGATGTGAAAAGTCCCAGGTTTTCAAATACAAGTAATTTATAACCGCTTTAATTCCTTGTGAAGCCAAAACTCAGGAATTCACACAAGACAGATGCCATGCAATAAAACAATAAACTTTCCAATCCGAGGATAAGATCTAAAGGAAAACCATTGTTCAACTGTCCCTTCGCCCATCCTTATGCCCCCTCCTTCCCTCCAGGGCACATGGCCTGGGTCATGGAAATTTGATTTAGATGTGTCAAGAACCCAAGTTATTATACTTAAATACTATTTTTACTATATCTTAAGAATCTATTATTTTAAACCTTTCATTTTTAGTATCACTGTAAAGGTCTCCGTGCGATTGGTAAAATGGTCTCAATTTGACAGCATTCACTTATATTATGAGAAAGATTGAAAACTTTGAAAGAATTCTGTCCTGACACTGAGTGGTGGGTCTCCCTCAGGGTCTGTGAGAATGTTTTCGTATATCCAGCCAGGTGTGACCCTTGGGTCACAGGATCCTGACAAACGTCTCTAGTTACGTATGTAACCATGGTTTCCCCGAGGGAACGAGACGCTGCATCGAGATTCGCTTTGGGAACGCCCTTGCGTGACCGCGTTCTGAAGCACGTGTCAAATCCGTCCAATGGAGCAGCGAGACGTCACAAACGGGGTGACGTAAGCACCAGAAAGCATAAAGGAAGTAGCGCCTGCAGGGATGCAGGGAGTCTGGCAAAGAGACGCAGCGTCTCGTTCCCTCGGGGAACCATGGTTACATACGTATCCTAGAGACGTTCCCCTTCAGGAACTTGAGCTGCTTCGAGTCGCTTTGGGAACGAGAATACACACTGCGCCGTACTACCAAGTCCCTGCCTGTGTGTGTGTGTGTGTCCTATGAGCACATCACGAAGAAAGAACTTGGGAACCTGGGGTAGATGCCAGGTCTAGTTTGTAAAAGCGGACAAAAGTGTGCGGAGAGGACCAGGCTGCCGCAGCACAAATGTCCTGCAAGGTCACACCCAAGCTGAAAGCCTTGGAAGCCGCCATACTCCTGGTCTAGTGCGCTCTGACCCCCATAGGCGACAGGAGGCCAGAGGACTCGTAAGCTAGTTAGATGGCCTCGACCACCCACCTACCCACAGTCTGCTTGGTCGCCGGAAATCCCTCCTTTGGCGGACCAAAACAAACAAAAAAACTGATCTGCCTTACGCGACGGGGCAACTCAGTGTGCGTAAGCGTCCAGTGCTCGAACTAGACAGAGCAGATTAAGCCTTTCTTGGACTACTTTCTGGAATGGAGGAGGACAGAATGACTGAAGTACTATGGGCCCCTTGGTGTGCTGTACCGGCCTCAGCCTCAGAGTGCCCCACTGAGGAAACGGTGGCAAGTTGTTTCTTTCCATGATGACCACCCCAGAATGGTTTTGTAAGCAGCTAAAGGCCACACGATATAACCTTCCAGAGTGGATGAGATAACCCTGGCGGAGAATCGCTCCTGTACAGAAACTCCAGAACTGTACCAATTGGTCAGTTGACTGGGTCCTGCAGTCGCTGTCCGCACCATGAAGTGAAAATCTTCCACTTTAAGGCATACTGGTTCCTAGTGGTGGGAGTTCTGGACTGGAGTATGGTCTCAACAATCTCAGTTGAGAGACCAGATGCTAGGAGCTGTGCCCCCTCAGGGGCCATGCCCACAGCTTCCATAACTCCGGGCGGGGGTGAAAAATGGCGCCCCCCCCCGCCTGAGAGAGGAGGTCCCTCCTGATCGGAATCTCCAGCGGAGAGCCGTCGAGGAGGGACACCAAGTCCGAGAACCAGCTTGTACAAGGGGCGCGAACGCAGACCCCCCTGCCGATTGATGTAGGAGACCACCGATGTGTTGTCTGTGCGGAACAAGCACATGATGTTCCCTTAGGTCTGGAAGGAAGTGTTCTAGAGCTCGAAACACGGCCAGCATTTCGATGCAGTTGATGTGCCAAAAGAGATGATGTCCTTCCCACAGACCCTGGGCAGAGCGGCCACTCATGACCGCTCCCCAGCCCGTGAGAGAGGCATCCGTCATTAGCATTACGCGACAAGGAGCCCCTAACGTCGGGCCTTGAACCAGGAACCAACGTTTCTTCCACATGTCTAAGGCACGTAAGCATCGCCGCGTGACCTTGATCATGCAAAGCGGATTCCCCCTCGGGGAAAATCCTTTGGTTCTGAGCCACCACTGCAAGGGTCTCATGTACAGCAGGCCACAAGGTATCACGTTGGACGCCGCTGCCAACAGGCCCAACAGCCTCAGAAACTGTTCGACAGTGAGTGACTGGCCTTCTCTTACCCTTGTGACTGTCGTGAGGATTGACTCGATTCGAGCAGGAGACAGACGTGCCTGCATCGAGGTTGAGTCCCACACCACGCCTAAATAAGTGGTTCTCTGTAGTGGAGAAAGAACACTCTTCTTGGCGTTTAGTCTTAACCCCAGCTCTCTCATATGGGCGAAGACGACATCTCGATGCCGAGCCGCCATCTGCTCCGATTGAGCTAGTATTAACCAATCGTCGATATAATTGAGTATGCGGATGCCCTGGAGCCGCAGAGGAGCCAGGGCAGCGTCCACACACTTCGTGAAAGTGCGGGGTGAGAATGACAGGCCAAAGGGAAGAACTCTATATTGGTATGCTTCGCCCCCGAAAGCAAACCTCAGGAACTTCCAGTGTTGAGGGAGGATGGAAACATGGAAATAAGCGTCTCTGAGATCTATCGTAACCAACTAGTCCTCGGGCTGGATCTGAGATACTATCTGCTTGATAGTGAGCATCTTGAACCTAAGCCATTTGATAGTGCGGTTCAGAAGACGGAGATCTAAGATCAGACGCAACCCCCCCATCCTTCTTCGGAACGATGAAGTAACGGCTGTAGAACCCGGATGCTCTCGAGAGAGAGGAGGAACACGTTCTATGGCCCCTTCCTCAAGAGAGTATCTACTTTTGTTCCATTACCAGAGCCTGCTCGGGCCCCACTAGTGTGGGGATGACCCCGTTGAAACGAGGCGGACGAGAACCGAACTGGATTCTGTAACCTTTCTCTACAACCTGCAGGACCCACTTTGAGATATTTGGTAGAAGTTTCCACACTACCAGAAAATCTACTAAGGGAACCAGCCTCTCGAGGCTGGCGTCTGGTATTATTAGAGGAGCCAGTTCGGTGCCCTGAAGCGGATGACCGGCAGGGAACGACCGACCTGACTGCTGTAGCACCCTCACTTGAGGGGGCGAGCTCTCCCGTGCCGTACCGTTGCCGGGCGGCAGCTGGGAATTTTGCTCGTCGGAGCCTTGAAGCACCGAGGTGGCAGGAGTATCAATGAACCTCCAAGAGGGCACTGAGGGAACAACCGACCCGACTGCTGTAGCACCCTCACTTGAGGGGGCGAGCTCTCCCGTGCCGTACCGTTGCCGGGCGGCAGCTGGGAATTTCGCTCGTCGGAGCTCACTGAGCTCACTGAGCCCTGAAGCACAGAGGGTGGCAGGGGTATCAATAAGCCTCCGTGAGGGCACTGAGGAGGATTGGGCACCGTATACTGAGGTGTTATCCTTTCCTCCCCGGTGGGCTGCCTCCGGGACCTGACAATGGTAGGACCATTTCGCCGAGGTCCTCTTAGACAAATAACGGTCCGTAGATCCGTTTTCGTTCTAGAAGACCCCAACTGAGAGCATCGCCCCGACCCCCGATCTTTCAGTGGAGGGGTGCGGGTTGCAACGTTCTGTTTTTGAGACTGGCGATATGAGGAGCTTTCTGGCTTGGGCTGCTGCCGCTCAGCAGTCCCACCCCTGAGCAGGTCAGCCTGGTATGCTTGTAACACCGCCATGGTGTGTAAACATGCGCCAGCCTGACCTACCGCCATATAAGCTTTCACAACCAGACTCGATGTAAGCCTAACGGGCCTGGTGGGAAGCTTCGGGGCCTTCAGGGACGATGCTGAGGATGGGGAGAGATAGCTCGCAAGCGTCTGCTCCACCACTGGCATCGCCCCATATACCTTATCATTCAGCCCCACGATGTTCTTTTGAATAATTCGAGACTGTGGGGCTGTAATACGGGATGAGTACGGTTTCTCCCACGATCTTGACACCTCAGCATGGAGATCGGGGAAAACGGAAGGCCCACGTCGTGAAGGCTGTGATCTGGATTCAGAACATGCTTGTCTAATTAATTTTAGGACGAGCGTCCTGTTTCTAGGCTGGCCAAACGATATTTTATTTTGGCGAATGCACGAAACACACCCCATAATCACGAATCACACCTCATACGCGAGGGACTGTGGTGGCGAGTCCACAGTCTCCTCTGTCTCGACACTCATCACATCCACCTCCTCGGAGGAAGACAGATGAAGCGTCTGGCTCTCTCTCTGGGGGCGGGAAGAAACCGCTGCGCGGGCTTCCGAACCATGAGAGAGAGAGCCGTGGATCTAGCGGGTGAGGACCGAGAAAAGGACGAGCCCGTCTCGGATCCCTCCGCTAAATCCACCCGCGATCCCCACGCCAACAGTCTGCGCTGTGCCTCGGCAACAGCGGGACCGCTGCCAGCGGGATCGCGAGCCTGGCCGCTCTCATCAAACGCAGCCAGGCGAGAGCGGAGCGTGCGCAGCGAGAGCTCGCAGTGATGACAATCAGCTGCTCGAAAGCTGACCGTGCATGCTTCGCTCCTAAACAAACGACACACAAATCGTGTGTATTCCCTGCCGCCAGATATCGTGGGCAGGGAGAAACACAGCGCTTGTAATGCCATTCACTCTCCATAGACTTTCTCATTGTTTTATATATATGAGTGCTTGTGCTTACAGAACAACATTAAATAGACGACACATCCCACATAGCGTTACTGAAGAGCAGAAGCTGGTTTGCGCCCGGCCGGATGCGCTTTTATGCTTTCTGGTGCTTACATCACCCTGCTCGTGACGTCTCGCTGCTCCATTGGACGGATTTGACACGTGCTTCAGAACGAGGTCACGCAAGGGCGTTCCCAAAGCGAATCTCGACGCAGCTCGAGTTCCTGAAGGGGAACCAAAATGTCTTTTATGTTTTTACAACTGATTTGAAGATTTCTTTGTTCTGGTCTGGGTATATAAGCGAAGTGGCAAAACAGTACTTTGGGATTCTGTAACCAGAAAACCCACACACTGAGTTTGTGAATCTCTGGAGCTATTCACTAGAACTCTCACATGCTGATGTGTGTCTCTCTCTGCTGTCAGGTATGCATCTTTCACTCCTAGATTCATCTTTGAGCAATTGATGTTATGTATTTATCTGAATTGGAACTGAATTTAATTCTGAATTGGATTCTCATTGTTTAATTATGTAATTGGCATGATGCATTTACACCTGACAAATAAAATGTTATATCTGATTTATTATGAACTCTCCTGAAATCATTATGACTAGTAGATCATGTGGAGGCTGATGTTACCTCAAATCTACAGCCAGGATAGATCAAACAGAGGTTCATGTATGAATGGAGCAGTAGGCACATCATCTGAAACCTTCTGATTTCTGTCTATACAGCTAAATAAACTACACTTTTTATTTAAACTTTTTTAAAAACAGGTATTAGTCAACCTACATCCTCTGACGAAAATCAGACTGGAGAGTTTGTGATCGTGAGATCCGTGCAGGCCACGCAAGACTCAAATGCTCACTCATCGTGGCGGGCGGATTTTCTCTGTCTGCGGAGGGCTCTGGCGAAGTCTCCACAGTCAAGAGTGTTGATGGGCTGGGCTCTGGGTCTGGCTGCAGTCTGAATCTGGGGTAGACGCTCTCTAGACACCAGATGATGGCCTCCCTCCAGTCTAGTCCTGAGGTGTCTGGGAGATCTATAGGATGTGGTAGTTGGCCCTGATCCAGAAAAGGGATTTGAGGGTCTCATCATCCAAAGGACAAAACTCCATCTTATAATCCATAAAATTGTGGCCCCTTTGGGCCACAATTTTTCAAAGATGACAAAAGCTTAAAAGATGATGAAGAGTCACAAGTTTCAAATACAAAGTAAATTTAGTATGATAACCCACACAGAAAGGTCCAACGAATGCAACAGTGTGTAAAACACAAGCAACAACCGACCATTGAAAGGTAGAAACAGAGCAACTCAAGTACATAGCAAACAAAGGTAATTAATGACACACAGCTGAACTAAACTTCCACGCTGGTTAAGGGTGGAATAGAAGATGTCACTTCCTGTTTGTTGCTGTCATGTGTTTTGAGTTTGAGCTCCTTCAAGTTAATTCTTTATCATCTATTTTTTAAATCTTAAAATCAGTTTTATACACCATCATTTTCTTTTATATAACGTGTGAATATATCCCCTATCGTATTCTACAACAAAAACAATCAGAGCGCCTTATCACTAGTTTTATTTTGATTTCCCGAGTCCGCCATTAGCTTATAGCCCATTAGGAAAGAGAACTGAACCGAGCTGAACGATGAACTGACTTTCACTGAAATATTGACGACTGTCCTCTTTTTAGAGAATTTGAATTTTGTTTGCATTTTGACACACAGTTTCCTGTTTAACACACACAATCTGTATTATACACGAGCTATAGAATACAGAGGACTTGACTTGATGGTGCTTTGGAGCTAGACAGCAAGTTTCCATTCCCCTTTCATATTATAGTAACTTTTGTAATGACATGAGGATGAATAAATTATGACTGATTGTCCATTTTTGATGTGAACTGATCTTTTATTGGAGAGTCATTCCTTGTAAAGTACACATCAGGAAGTCTTAATTTACAAATGTTTACCGTCAGCTTCTTCAAAATAAAGTAAATGTAATGCTTCTTATCTGTGTGGGAAATACTCGGTGAGTCATACAGGCTTGACGTGGGTTCTCTTGGCAGGGCCACAAAGAATAGTGAGGATGTGGCCTACTTGTGCCTGTTCTTTTGGATGAAGGAGCCATTTTAGATTACATGTGAGGAAAGCTTGGTGGGCCCAGATAACACTGACACACACTTATGTGGAATGAGTCATCCACAAATGAAGAAAAATGGCTTCGCTTGTCATTTCAGCAAAGCCCAACGTAGATTATTCGTCACCTGTAGCAAATACTT